>OY727109.1:50339450-50939450 GCA_963402855.1 Ormia ochracea
CACAAGAACATGTTTCTGCCATTCTAAAACGATTTGGAGATTTTGGAACTTCTCACAGCTTTTTATGGGATTTACCCTTAATACAAAATAGTGGCCACTTGCCGTCAGAATAAAATTAACATAATAATTTATTTATCTTGCATATATCTTTCACTTTCTTAATAATAATTAATATTCCAAAAAAAAATTAATTTTATATAAAAAAAAAAAAATTAAACAAAAAAGGATGAAAAAGTTGAATTTTAATAAAAACCACCTCCAGGTTTTTAAGTGCTTTAGATTTTGTTCGCATTCATAAATTTTCTTACACTTTCGACACAACAATTTTCTTTTAGTATTTATTTTTATCATGTTCCCCTTTATCAGGGCGGGAGAGACAGCTGTTCGCAATCGCTTAATTCTGGCATCAGACTAATAAAGTTCAACTACGAGGTCTGTTATAGAAACATCAATCATTTTTTGTTTTTCGTTTTAGCCTTGTTGGCAAACCTGCGATCAATATTGACCACAATTTGAAATGAATCATTGCCAAACTATTGATCGAGAAATAAAAATATCCTTTTTTGTATTTTTTAGTGATTTATTGTCGATTTCATTTTAAGAAATAAAATCATAAATTTTTAAATTTCTTTCACATAAAAACATTCGGCAGTTGCATGCAAGTAAAGCTTCCATTTAGTGTGTCTAACCGCTGGATGCCTTAATCGATACTGTGCGGCAATTTCATAAAGGCTTGCAAGAGACCAAAATACAAATTACCACGATCCGTTTTATATTAATCCGTTCTGAATTAAATTAAAGGAAAATTTGTTCTAGATTTTTTCGATGCCATCACTTGAACTCCGCTGAAAGCGAGATCGAACAAATAATATTTCACATTGTCTTTCTACACCATCAATGAATTTTAAAGAAAAACAGTATTACAGTGGAATCTCCAATCTTCGACATGTTAAGTTATGAACTTAATGGTGTTACAACATTATAGCGATAACTTCCCTGAGCGGAAGGTGAACACTTATTTCCCCTGCCCTTTGTTGGCTTATTCGAACAGTGTGTCAACTGATTTACATTGTTAGAATTTTCAAACTTGTGATACTTTCAATTAATTCTGAAAAATTGATTTTAATTTATGGAATATCTTTCTTGATAACTGAACTATCGTTGCTACTATCTGGTTCTCATCCATATATTCTAAACTTCCATTTCATTGCTACAGATATCAATATGACTTTGTAACAGTTAACAGAATATAAAACTTTTTAGGGAAGCGGATGGCAATGCTGAACCTCTGCTACAATCAACGTTTTACACTTACGGGAATAACATTTAGCGAGATTTTCCTGTATTCAGCCTTATGGATAGATGGAGGTATAGAAAATTGAAAATACTCTTTTCCACAAAAGTGTTTAAACTTATTTTTAAGACCAGCAATCAGGGTACGGCCCCTGTACCTACTAATGGGGTACATTGCACTGGAATCAGCAGAAGGGGAAAACTAGTAACATGGTTATCGCTCTGATGTCAAAGTTGAGGCTTTTAAAGTATTTCTGTAGCCATTTTCTTTATATTTTGATACGCCGTTAAGATATTCTTACACAAGATCGGCGAAAGGCGGTGTATGTTGTCTGACGAATGTGAGAAAAACTTTTTGAGCATTTGCGTTGTTTCTCCTCTTGCCGAAACTTATTCGTACTAGCTGAGCCAACGACGGCCTCAGTTTCGAGTAAAATACATATAATTCAATACGAGGCGCAAATTTTTAATCGGGAAAGTATTTCGCTCAATCATCTGTTTCGCTCATCATCTGTTTCCAATTGAGCAGTAAAAAAATTAAATTCTGAAGCTAGTAAAATCGTTAGAATAAACCATATATATTGGGTTCTTATTAACGATTTTTAAACGCTTAGAAAATGGTTTAGCATCATTTGTAGTTCGAAGTCCATAATCCATATCCTAGTCTTACTGTTATTAACCGGTAGAGAATAAGAAACATTCATACTAAAATAAATTTTAATTCAACTCCCCAGCAAATATTACGGTCACAGTTTTTTTGAATGAAACCGCAATTTGTGATAGCCAGCGCTCCACCAAGTCCACGCTCCTTTAAATTCAAATTTCAACACTTTAATATCTCAGTCATTTACGAGCATTTATCAATTCTGCTTCTAATTCTATCGCCATAAAAAACATATTTATTTAATTTAACAAAACAATTACATTTAGCTGTTACTGGCTTTGGGTGTCTGGTTAAGGGAATTGAAATAAAGTAGAAGGCAAAAAATAAAATGGAAAACCCAAGAAAAATCAACCTCAACAACAAAAACAACAACAGCAGCAATAAAAACAGTATAAAGTACGGAATGTTATTTCTAATGCAATGCCGTCTAACATGCAACAACATTCCTTTGAAACAACAACCAACTCCCCTGACGAATGTCTCAACACGTCAATGTATTAAACCCTTTCGGCAGGTCTTCCACCAATAGACAAATTATGGTAAAGTGAAAAGAAAACAAACAAAAAAAAAAAAAGAAAAACCGGGAAAAAAAGAGGAAAACAGAATAAATTTCGCCTTAAAAAGTTGGCAACTTTATTTTGCATACGACTGTACGAGCGGCATTTTAAATTTGCAAACGTTGTTGCATGTTGGTACCCTTGTTGTCGTATTTCTTGCTTCTTTCAGTCTCCCTGCATTTGCTAATAATGGAAAAAATATTTTACATTAAGAATCGATTCTGTGCTTTTCTCCCTTTCGGAAAGAGCAACATTTGCCACGCCAAATAAGAAAAAAATTAAATGAAATAAACATAAAACCTCAAACTGTCCATCAACTTGCGGTTTCGTTGGGTTGTGCAATCAACCAGCAATATATCGGGAGAAATTATGGACTCGTATCTATGTAGGCATATATATATATATTTATATAACTATGTGTGTATATGAAATGGTAACAACAGCGACAACAGTGCATAAGTAATTTCAAGTGTTGGTGGCAACGACTACAGGCACAAACTAAGGTAACCGTGGTCCGAACATCTTGTGTATGTCTTTCGCTTGCCCTCTTTCGTTGCTATTGCAAATTGCATGCGGCTACGAACTACATATTTCTGCACATGCTTACATACATGACACACGTAGATGGCAACACACACACATACATAAAAAGCTTGTTATACCTACAAATATTGGATGCATTCAAAGGAATTAAATTGTAAATAAAAATAAATTAAAGGCATTTATTGTACTTATAATTATAAAACTCAGTGTCTAGCAAAAGTGCATACGAAAAACAAACGACATTTTATAGAATGAACGTTCAAGTCAATTTACAAAAAAGCCTATTTTGGCGGATCAATTGGGCGTAGTCCAATTATATCGTACCAATTCGTAACACTGCGAAAAATTTATCGCATCATTATATTAACAAGATGGCATAGTGACGAAGTTCAGAATGAACTTTGTAATTTTTTGGGGAAAACAAACCGCTAAATATCGCCAATTGCTTTACTTAACGCCAAAGGGTTAACACTTAAGTGCGGTTAAACATTAAACACTCAGGGAAAACTGAAAATGGTAAGAATTAAATATAAAAGCTCAATAAAAAATGTACCAAAGATGTCATAATAAAGTATTGCGCAATTCATAGCAAATATTTACAATTGCATATACTTCCAAGCAGAAATTAGGTTTCGCATAATAATAATAGATTTCTTCAAAGGGATTCCCATTATAGAATGAGTGCATTCATTACTATGCTCAAGTGTGTGTTAGAGCTCATTGAAGCTCAACAGAGTCTTCTTTCCCCGCTAATTATGCCAATCCCGTTCCCTTGGGTGGGACAGATGGAATCTCTCAAACGCGAGATTACCGTATCAGAGAACTTGAACCGGAACCTTAAAACTTCAGCCTTAAGTACTAATAATTTAATTCACTCCTTTACGAACTGCCCTTTGTAGTTTCGCATATGCAAATGAAGCATGCACATATGGATCCGTGTGTGCACTTTTTCTGCCGTGTTTATGTGGGTACACATGCTTTAAATGCAACAACTTTTTTAAAGTTTGCAGTTCGCAAATGGCTTTTATTTTATTTCATTCATTTTTTTTATGCTTTCATTTCGTGCTTTTGACAAACCTTTTAAAACAGCATGTGAAACTTTTGTATTGAAATGCAAATGTCTGTTTTCAGTGTCTGTCCATCTATCCATCCATCCATCCATCCATCCATCCGTTCAATTCATTTGTTATTTTAGTGAACGTTGATACTACATTGCACGTTGTCATTCGCATGAATATAAGTGGGGTGCAATGTTGTTGCTGCAACAATTTGTTGTTTCTGTTCAAAACCACCAATAAAATTGTCATGCGATGACAAATAACATGGCAGACATGTGGTCTTGACTTGTAATACAAATACAATTTAATACGAATTGCAAATATATATTCTTATTGCCACAAATCTATTTGGTTCGCCTTTTTATTTGTTTCTACTTTATGGTGCAGTGAAATATTAAAAATTATTTTTAAATTCTATAATATAAGGATTGTTCCAGCGTTATCCTTTTTCAAAATTTATAGCAGCAGCGTGCTAAAACCAAATTGAATTTGAAGACGGAAAAAAGAAATTTTTAGATGTGCTTCAGCTTGCGCTGATATGCTCATAGAAATCAGCTGATGCACCGAAATAATCAATTTCAGTTTTTGGAATCTTTAGTGTAATTAAAAATAACAAGTAACTTGTAGTTGGGTACTTGGCTTACATATGCTTGATGGGTAACTCCGCCAAATATTTCCAGCTGTTCTTCTTTTGAAATGAAAATTGACTGGAGTTGCCTAAATTAGTAGATGCGAATTATTGGGTTCGATGCCAACCTCCTGGAGTAATAAGATAAATTTTTCTCATGAAGCCGAGTCACACTTTCGCACTTCGGAGACTATTACGTAGCAGAATTTCATTGGCGAAGAAAACCCGAGTTTAAAATGGCCATCAAGAACACTTTAAAATCGTCTACTTTGCTGTCAGACGAGCAAGAACACTATTAATTAACAATATACTTCTCGTAATTCCCTTACAACATATTGCAGGAGTTGAAGCCATCCTCTGATTGCTGGACTTGGAAAAAGACATGCAACTACAGATAGCAGCTATTTCCATACTACAGTGCATTATATTTCTGCGTATTAAAATTCTAATTACAAGAAAAGACGAAATAGTTTATAGACTCGGCAACAGCCTAGATTGTGTCCCAGTCAATGTATAATTTGCACCTAATATTTCACTTAAAGTATTAGGAATATTAGTATAATTGCTTAAAGTGCAACACAAACACACAAACAACAGCATGCATATTAGATTTCCACATACTCGCACAACTCTGAACTGAGTCCTTCCTGAGAGCCATCATGATCTACGCAATATAAACAAGCACACACTTTCAAACACATACATAAAAAGCATGCTTTTCGCAAATACAGCGAAACGAAAATGGCGGCTGCTCAACAATGGCTTTAAGACACATCACAAAAGTCAGCAACAACAACACAACTGACAACAATATGCTGCTCGTACATTAAGCTCCCACGCCTTCAAAAGATGGTAACGAAAAAAAATTAAATAAAAAGTAAAGTCCGCTAAAAGATTTTGAGCAAGAAGTATGTGAATAACGATTTTAAGTTGAAAATCGTATTGGAAAAGGGGTTAAAAGTAAGTCTTTGCAGGCGTCTGATTTGTATGCGAAAGTACAGGGAAAACATAACAGACAGGCCTAACTAAATACGAAACAAATTTATGTTGGTGGTTAAACGTTAAATAACAATAAAAAAGCGAAACGTCTTAAAGAAGAAACCAGACGAGACCACGTCCAATTCAAAAAAGACAAACAAAAAGCCAAACGACAGATATCAGTTAGTTGAGATGCAGAAAACTGCAAATTGTTATTGCCACATACGAGGAATGGCAAAGGAAATTTGTGGCGGGGAAGTAAATGAGCCCACCTAAAAAGTACTACTGCAGTCTATAGATCTACTTAAGATATACGAGTAATAATTCAGTAATGGCCAGTTTGGCCTAAATAAATTGAAAATACTTATTTATTTTAATTCCAATTGCAGCGAATTAAGTCCTCTTTTAATTATCAGATCAACTATTTTTCAAAATCCCTTTCTGAAACTCTTTCAATCGATAAATCCTCAAAAGACTGAAAGGTGATCTTTAGCTGAACCAGGAAATTTGTGACCTACAAAGGACTAGAGTCGAGTGTTCAATCCCGACCTTCTGCCGTCATAACGAAGACATGTGCCTCGATACATGCTACGGTCTGCCGTTACAGCCTAAGAGCCGCTATATCAACACCCAGAGTGGTGGAAAACATCTCTATCTACTTCTCCATCATTGCACATTGCAATCGATTGGTAGGCGCCATCCAGGAATCCAGAGCCAGAAATCATATACTCGGTATATTGAGTAAAAATTTGTTGTTTTTGTAAAAAATTATAAAATTTTATATTAAAAATTATTGAACTGCACATGGGAATGTTTCACAAATAAATTTATTTAATGATGGATCGAAATAAGCTCGATCGAATACACTGAAGGAAACCGGTGAATGAGAGCTCACAATGGTTTTACGAAACTTAATTATGCGGTATCAGTAAAATTTGGTGTAACTTCATTTTTGTATTCTCTCAGTTCTGAAGATAAGCTATCAAATGGAATTATTCGGGTCAATTCGTGCTAAAAGCCTCGTTCCTCTATTGCAACTGCACTGGAGGTACATAATCAATAATGTCGGACTGAAGGCCCAGTTCCACTAGTCTGATCAACAGTTATATAACACTGTCTAAGAAACGGAAATAAAAAATACTAATTTCAGAGCCTGGAATGTATTCCAACCGCTTATTCCAATGCCTGGATATTCAGGCCAAAAAGTGTCTCTAATTCTTTTTAATATTCTTACATAAATTGTCTTGACCAATTAAAACTGAATTTTAATTGGAAATTCCAATTCTATAATTGCGCAGCACTCGAACGACTTGATCTCATTATATAATTTGTACTTTATATAACTTCCGAACTTGATAACAGAGTTGTAATTATTGGTATGTGTGTTGGAAACAGGTGATGCAGAGTCGCAAATACACATGATCGGTTTATACGTAAAAATACTCGTATACTGTAAAACAATTTGACAAGCAAATTTTGTTTATAAATTTCCAAAGTCTGTTCTTAATTTTGTGGTGAAAATTTTCATTCGCTTTCTGATACAGATTCCATATTATGGCCCTCGTATTACAGTTCCAAAGCTTTGGTGTTAGTTAGTTTAAAGTGTGCATGTATCGTTACTTAATAACTTTTCTCTCCTCCCACCAATTCTGTTTAGCGCTGACTCTTAACAGTCAAATGCAATATAATCACCGATTGCATGGCCAAATAGGTTACATGCCAACAAGGCTCAAGGGCCAACCAGGTATTAAAACATGGTTTCAAATGAAACAATACAAAAAAAAACTTTAAACACAACTAAGAAAACGTGCAAAGATTTACGAAAAATGATAAAGCATCCAATGGATGCTTGAAGTTAAGACAGATACAACCACAACAACAACAACAGCAGCAACAATGGGCAACAAATATTATCTACCTACAATAATAAATGAACTTGAAGGCACACAAAGCATCATGATGTTTTGGACCATGACGCCATTTTTGTGGTTTCGATTGCAGCTGTATAGTGCACTATGAAACAGGCAGGCGGACGGACAGCCGGACAGACAGTCAGCCACAGCAAAAGCTTTCGATTCTCTTCGCATTGCAATGCTGATATTCTGATAAATAATAATAATAAAAACAAAAAATTGTACTCGTATACCTTCACTTGTGTTGGTTTCAACGGTTACAAATCCAAGACAGAAGAGATACTTTTGCTAAAAACTTCAGCTTGTCTGATTTTTCTTATTTTCCTCTTTTTTCCTTTTCATTTTTAAGACATTCAATTCACATCAATCACGCTAATCTTAACACCAACAACAGCAAACAACGAAAGAAACAAAAGACTTGTTAAAACACCAACAACTTTTCATTTTGTACTGCGGAGTAGTTGAACAGAAATATTGAAATACAAAATGAACGTTTGTCGGTTGTACTTTTGAATTTAATCTCCCCCATAGTGTTTCGGGCCACCCTACACTTTGCAACAGCGACCTTAAGTTCATTAGACTCCATGCAGCTGTTTTAATTTTAATTTATATACAATTTCATTAAGTATACGAGTATGAGAACTTTTAATCAATTAATCTTAATCTTACTTAAACGGGGAGGTCTGTTTAGGGGTACGGAGAACAAATTAGATGAATAGATCTCCCGAAAGTTATACCAGATTGCATTGAACAATTAGAACTTGGCGGAGAATCTTTAAATTATTTTTAAGTAAAGAATTTGTATACATTTGCCAGCTTTCCGGAATTCTTCCATTATCCGATGACAAAAATTTCGGGTTAGAATCAAGATATAATAACAATAATGAAGTTTAGGCCAAAATTTTAGAACTGCCAAGATGCATATGGTGGAAGATATCACAGATTGTGTCAGATATGATGTATTACCAATGGAGCCTTTATTAAAGGATATATATCAGGAAGAACTTTAGCTACGCAGGCCACAATTTCAATATAAATATAAATTTTGGTTCAAAATTAAAGCGACGAACTCTATTTTAGAAAATATTAACGCCGACAATAAAACATTGGAATTATGAGCAGATGTTTTTTGGTGACTTGTTTTTAATAGATAGGTATGAAGGAAAAGTGTCTGGCAACGCTGGATCAGTTACTTATGGTGCTTTGGAAACTTTTCTTGCAATGTCGGATTTTTATTACTTTTCTGAACCGACATCTACTCCACATTGAGAACATTCAATTGTAATGTAAATAAATGCTGTTATCACGAGCAGCATTAGCCAATACCTCCCTCCGATCGCCATTTATTTGCGACGGTTTTTCTAAAATGCCATAAAGATTTTCTATGACCCGCTTTGGTCTTACTCGGTAGTCAGACAATGCATCTGCGATACCTTATTCGGTAAGCACTGCACATTATTCATGAGAGCGCTTGTTGTTCGTTAATCGCTCTAGCCGACAATTATGCCGACCAGCAAATGGAAAATGATTGTTCGAGCTGGTCCGCAATCTATACAATTTTCAGACGCTGTGAACTTTCCAATCTATGCCCGATGCAATAACACTTGAACACATTTAAATGCGGCAGAGAGAATTCTTTGGGCATCGTGCTTTAGGGAAACAATCTTCAAAAGGGTGCACCAATCAGGCCAAAAATTTATATTACTTGAATATCAAAATAAAATTTTTCTCAAAAATAATTCACCCAGAAGAAGAACGATTAGCCGAATAAGCATCAAAAATAGTGTGCACAAAATCAACTTTACCGACTGTTTTACCGTACGCTCACTGTTTCCCCTGTAAAATTTATACTTACGAGTACGTACACTTTCTGTACCATTTCATGCAATTTTAGTTCACGCTCTTTCAACTGAAACTGAATCCATTGAAACTGCGTTCAGTGTAACATTAGAAAAATGGATTTCGGTTTTCCGATAAATGAACTTTTGCAATTCTCAAGATTTATTGCAACAATTTTATAACTAAATTAAACGCTAAAACTTTATATTGCCGATAAAAAGTTGATGCACGAAAATCGTTTTTTCTATCCAACTTTAGCGATTTTAAATATCTAAAAGAAAATTAAATAAATTGAAAATTAAATAAATCATTGACGACATTTTTCAAACAAAATTAATAAAATGTTTTTTTAATTGAAAGCGAATATAAAGGATTATAATTTTTTCAATTTTTTCTAAAGTTTTAAAACTATTTTAGCTAAAATGACAATATTTTTTTATTTATTGAATTGTTATGCAAGAGGGCCACTGACAACGAGTACAGTGCGAGAAGATTTGATGTTGGCCGCCTCTGATATTTATAGACATGGCAAGAATAAATGAGAAAAATATTGAAAATTGTACAGGTCAAGCAGAAAAGCGGAAAGAGTTGGGTCCAGTAAAAACTTTATATCTTATAAGGAAAAAGTGCAGTCAGTGAGCATTGTAGTGCCACAGATATGACGGAAAAGGTGTCACGTCGTTAACACAAAACAATCTCTATACGACTGTTGCGATAATTTTAGAAACAATTAAAAAGACTCGTATGTAGCAGTCGATGCTTAGAAAGAGAACTGATCGAGAAAATTTCCAGAATTTCCGAAAATTAGACTCTGTAGTGGGAATACATTCCACGCTCTCTAATTAGAGAAAAAATTTTCGAAATTTCTGGAGAATATGATACTCAAGTAGACCTCAGCGGTTGGGAATTGCAAAATTTGTGAATAAGAAAAACTTATGTTGGAGTTGGCCGAAGGCTTCCTACTTACGGCAGTTCTGGAAACAATCCCAAACCATTTTTTCCATCCTCTGTAATATATCTTGTATTAATTTATGTTGGCATATTTAAGCGAGGAAGTCACAGCCACGTGTTAGCAACCATGTAACATCAATGGAAAGAAAAACGATTAAATTTATATAGAAATTTCACAACGCCGTGAGATTGGAAAAGCCTGAATGACAAATTTTAACGGTTATGCATAGAATTTCTTCATCAGTCCATAAAACAACTGAATTGGCAATAATTTTAATTTAATTTGCCAATCTGTAATATCAGTAGGGCTTGCTAAAGCCCCGACAGCAAAAATTCATAATCAGCAAACATTTCTAGCACTCGGTTCACACTATGGAATTTTTATTTCAGAAATACTATAGTTTTCGATGACAACGTATGAAAGGAGAAGAGAATTTCGGTTGTGTGGGCGCGGAATTATATAAGTATAATAATTTGAAATATAATTAAAGAAAACCGAAAAATAAATTAAGTTATAGATTAAGAATCGTATGAACGAAACACTGTAAGCAGCAGTTCTCAACAGTTCCATAGTTAATCAAAACGAAATAAAAAAATTAATAAACTTACAGTTTCGTTGACACAAAATCTTTTATAAAATTAAAAAAACAAAAAATTAAAAATTCCTTATTTTTTTTAATTATTTTTTAATTATTTTTTACATTTTTTTACAAATTTAAAAATTATTTCAAAATTTCTAAGAAGTCAACTCCATATTAACCCCTAAAGTGCATTGGCAACCTGAACAACCAAGTGACAGTAACTGAAACTTCATTTAACGATTATTTAAAGTGCTTAGTAACACAAACTATATCGCTTAAGATTTTCCCAACTAAATATTTACATTTCCTTGCAGGACCAAGGTCCTTTCCCATATTTCAATAAATAATTTTATTGGAGAATCGTTATGGGAAATTAAAAATATGAAAAGATTTTTTTTTTATTAATTATAAATGCGAGTAGACAGCACGTTGCATGTTATAAACGGCCACTTTGACGGCGAGCAGCATTTGCGCATTTTATTTGCAATATAAATTATATTTGATAAAAAAAAAAAAAACGTTTAATCACAATCTTTAAATATTGACACCAAACATTTAAATTTCATGCGAGCATTAGCGAAATCTAAATATATTCCGAAATGAAAAATGTATTCAGCCATGCATATTCAAGCGAATACGTTTCCCCTTAAGGCTATTAAGTGATTTTTTCGCTTCTCATTATTATTTGGCCAAAAATAAAAAAAAGAATTTGATTTATGGACAGAAATCAGTCTGGTCGTAAATACGAAACGAATATGAACATAAACCACAATACTCGTATGTGTACCATAAATATTCAAAATGCAAGAAAATACTTCTTTTGAGGTTTGTGTGTGCGAATATGAATACGGCGAAAAAGAGAAAATCAACAAAGAAATCAGATCAATAAATTTTATGAAAAATATTAAAGGAAAGACAAAAGAAAAACTACCTACGCACTGATATTTAGATGGTTCATAGCAATTTGCAGATTGATACGTGACGGAATTTTACACCAATGATATATGGATATATGTGGATGCGGAATGAGAGTTATTCACATTGAAGGTAGACATTGGCTCGGCCAGTGTAGCCAGCCTATGCGAATGATTTAGATACGGACAAGAAGCTCAGCCAACTGTTGCATGAGGGTACGAGTAAGGTGGCGACCAAAGGCAGCAAACAAGAAGAAGGATCACGCTCAATACCTAAAACTGATGCACAAAAAAAAGAAAAGAAAAAAAGAGGAAAGAAGCAAAGCGATACGGAGTTAATAATCGGTTTCACCAATAAAATGCTCGTGCAAACAAAGAAGAAATATTGTTTTACAAGTTTTTGTTTAAACTTGGATTGTACTTGACGCAACAACAAGCAATTTATATTTGTATTCTGCAGCAACAACAACAATAAAAAGATTTGTGTTAAAAGAATTTATGTCCGGTTTGGAAAAAAACCAAATCAGAACTTTAAAGGATTCAAAAATACAACTCTGAACCAAAAGTGAGTCCATTGGTCGTAGCTAATGGCACGACTACAAATGTCGCCATCTACAATAGCCGACCCGCAGTCAACTACTTTATTTAGTATTAAGGCGACAGCAAAGTCAGCCGCATTGAAGTGAATCAACTCATTTATTTAGAATATATTTCAGCATAATATTAATTTTGTTCTGCTCTCATCATATTCTCAGAATGTAAGGAATTATAAATAGTGTTATATAATATAAAGAAACTTGCGACTCCCACATTTTTATTTTTATTTCAAGCTTGTGGAGTGGAGACAATGATAAATGAACGCCCCAGCCTGCCGGAATATTTTTGTTAAATATTTTGCAAGCGTGCTAGTTTTACAGGTAACGCTTGTTCACAAGTCGGTCGGACTACACGGTTCTGGTATTACAGAACTCGCTGTGTCTCAAGTTGGTGCTGGTATCATAGGACTCGCTGGTTCACAAGTCGATCGGCTTACTTTGTTCTTGTGTTACAGATATCGCTGGTTCACATCTCGGACTACACTATTGTTGGACTACACTGTTCTGGTTTTACAGGTATAGATAGTCCACAAGTCGGTTGGTCTACTCTGTTCTTGTGTTACAAATATCGCTTGCTCACAAGTCAGTTGAACTACTCTGTTATTGTATTCGAAAGAAATACTGCGCATTTATAGGAATTTTTTTTCGATTAGATTTATGAAGAAAACTTTTCGCTGTTTAAATTAACATTTTCCAAGAAGGTGGCACTTATTAGCTCACTTTAATAATGCATTCCTTAAAATAGGCTCAGCTGAAGTCGCGGTTAGCACTGGCTTTCAGGCTGGCTGCAAGAGCAGAACAAAAGCATTATTTTGCTTAATTTTTGGTTTGTGTGCAAAACGCATCGATGGTCCAGGCGGCAGTTGTCCTTACGACATGCTTCATACTCGCTTCACTATCGTTTTTGACATGCCATATTTTATATTTGCCTTTAATCGGCGTAGAGGGGCATGCAATACGAGTACTCCGCGATTACTTTACATTAAAGAAAGAAAGAAAAAATTAAAAAGTCAATTGGAAAATTGATTCAAGTATTGCATTCTTTAAAAGCTCTTCTAATTTGTCCTACAATTCATCTGCTATAGAACCCATCACCCAGCCTACAACGTAAAAGTATTTAAATGTTGCCCAGCAATGAATAAAAAGTCTGAAAAAATTCATAAAATTTAAAAAAAAAAAAAAAAAGGAAAACCCTGAGTAACATTTGGGCATCACGTATATGGCTGGCCATCAATCGTGCACTGTCATAGGCACCGAGCAAGCCAACATTCATAATGATAGGGCTGATCACCACAACTACAGTGCGGCAATAAATGTGCTAGAATTCTTGGATGTGGATTTGGATTTGGATTTGGATTTGCTGAAAACGTACCTCACAAAAATGTTTTTGTTCAATATCCATATAGAAAAGTTGTTTGCACAATAAAAAAAGAAAAGGAAACCGCAAGTTAGACTGCAATTTCGAGACAGCAAAAAGGAGGAAATTTATTCTTGTTGTATTTTAAACGAATCCTGTTTTGATAGTTTAATTACAAAGTTTTATTTTCTCGCTATTTGTTTGTAGTAGTTGCAAAAAGTTTTGCCAATTTCGTTTTTTATTATTATTTTTTTTTTTTTTTTTTTTTTTGATTTTTAGAGGTGGCGGGGTAATTATTTGTTTTGTTTCACCGCCAAACTTAGAATTGGTTACTTCCTCTTACAAAAAGGAAAAGCATTTTTTATTCCTCAACAATATTTTTTTTCGGTTTTCCTACAAACAATTCCAAAAGTGGAGTAGAAATGGGAATTATTGGTTGTTTGCTTAGTTTGCATGTTAATCGGCCATCTGCAATTTCCTTCAAACAAAAATTAAGTTTCTCACACATTTATGGTTAGAAAATTGCAACCAATTGCAATGTGGCGATGGAATCCATACAACAAGGAAAATGCCAAAAAAATAAGCTACGAATGTTATCCGTTACATTAAAACAATTTCACATGTGAAGGCTCCTTAAAGCTTTAAAATTTTGGAAAGACTTTTAGAGAAAGAAAGATTTTGTGCCGCTAATGAATTTAGTTTCTTAGAAAAATAATGTGGAGTTTTGCTAATCTGGCTTTCAGTTTATACAGTTGAGTTTGAAAATGGAGTCTGGTATCAATAACACCCATTACGGGAATCTAAAAGAAGACCGGCTAAGCTTATTGCCCACAAGATGTGGCTGTTGGGGGCATATCTAACAACGCACATATTCGTAGAGTTATATATTGTGCCAAAAAAAACAAGGCCACTATCGGTTTCACTCCAACAATAAGTCCCAAAATCTCTCCGGACCCATCTCAAGTAAGAGTCCATTTTTTGGGATACTTAGGCAAAAGTTATCAACTAGAAGAAACATTGAATAACTCTACCATTCGGTATTTGATGAATTGAATTGTTTTTAAAAAACCATCAAGTACACGAATGTTAGAAAATATTCGCTTTAAGCCAGAAAGTGCACCAGAGGCAAATCATATGATGAAAAGGGACAGATATATTTGTACTAAGTAAAGTGAAATACTCGTAAACAAAATAAAAGTAAAAGTGCCAGTTGAAAAGTGCCAGTAATTGAAAGTAGGAAAAATTAATTCAGTAATTTTAAAAAAATAATAATTGTATAATTGTAATTGAAGCGAGTGTTTAATTATCGCCTAAATTACGCGAAAATCTAGCAATGCATCTCTCAACGTGAAGTGTTACAGCTAACACTTTACAGCAGAATCCAGAGCTATGGCCAAATGTCTTCAATACATAAACATTTAAATCATCAATTTCCTTAAATGAATAACAGAGGGAACATAAATTTTATTTAGTCGCACAGTAGTCGGGGAGGAGAATTTCCGCCACTGTCGAAGTCTTAACGCAATTGTTTGGAAGTCATTTGAACTTTATATACAGTTTCCAGCTCTGATATGCCAACAGCAAACGCAACGTACGCAATGACAGCACTGTTTTTACGTCCTCACAAGATACCTATAACGAAGCCTCGAAGATAATACATTCGGAGTTGAATCTCGAAAACCCAAAAAAAAAAAAATCAATCCATGTAACCTTTTTTACACATCCAAAAAAATTATGGCCCTGCAGTATCATATCCAGAACACTCGCAGAGAAGGGAAATATTAAAAGAAAATATCAACAATTAAATAGGAAATCCAAAAAAAAATACATTGGCTTTTAGGGCCGCAGAGTTCACATTAGAAAACAAAATATTATTTAAAAATCAGATTATGTAAAACTATTATGTCGGACTATCAGTCTGGACAGATGGATTACAACTATGGCCCAACTAGCGATTCAAAAATTGGAATTCTAGAAAGATCTCAATCTGAAACGTTAAGATTAAGACCAAGAAATTGCCAAAATAAAGAAGAAATTCTTAAATTGTGCGAAAGATGTTTGCAAAGTCTGAGTAATCACTCCAAGCCGCTTGCTGTTAACCCTTTAAATGATAGTGATGAGTTAAAAGGACTACAACGATTACACGAGTATTATTAATCGAACATCCGTATGCTGTCAGATATTGTGTTGGCCAAACTTGAAAGAGTCCTGTGGAGCAAAGAATGTTTTCTATTACCTTTTACAGATCGTCCGTGTGTAAACGTAGTGATATGCTTTCTTATTATTAAGTTCACTTCAGTTAGTTTATTCTTAATATTATTCTTATAATAATTTAAGAGATTTGAATGATGCCTCATTAAACCCCTTAATGTATCAAATTTTTTCACTCTTTTGGGGATATTTTTTCGGCAATTTCTTTGCATCGCAACTTCAAGTCGCCTGCGGCAAGAGTTGCAAGATTGGTGCAACCTTCAGCTGCCCAACTGGCCAAACACATCATTATGATTTGGTATTGGCACTTTTAATTACTGTTTGCCAACCGATAGCGATCATTTGTCATATACTCCTAAATGCAGTTAGACGAGAGGAAAGTGAGGGGGAAATTGTAACGGCTTGTTTTAATCATTAAGTTTCATGAATAAAATTCATTCATTAAAACTTTTAGATTTCTAATTTCAGACAAACGAAGCAAATTAATTACGTGGAAAATATGTATTTTATCCTGCGCCAAGTCAAGGTGTTTGAAAAGTTTAAAGTTTCTTTTAATTGTTGAAAGAATTTGTTGCGCCGCTGAAAGGAAACGAAACAAACAGCTGAGAGAGTTTTTGTTTAGCCAATGGAATGTTAAAGGCTGTAAATTATTCCGAATTAAGATGATAGATATTCTGTTCAAGCTCACGATCAGTTCTTATAAGCCCTGACAGTCAGCCAACTTCAATACTCAGTGTCGTCCTTTTCTTTTATATTTCATAATTATCAAATGTGCTTAACTTCATGTCTTCTAAAACGAACCCTATAATTCCTTGAAGCTTTTTATAATTTATATAATATTTCAGCTAAAACCGTTAGGCAGCCGCATTTGAAAACAACAACAAAAAAAGTTTAGAAATAAATTATGTATTTGCTGGTTCACGCTTAGCTTGTGTTAGCCAAACTTAAAAGAGTCCTGCGGAACAAAATTAAAAAAAAAAAAAGACACAAAAACAAAATTAATAGATGGCAACAATCAAGAGGGATTTCTGAAGAAATGTTTTCAGTTAAGGGGTCATATTTCAAGCGTATTAACAGACATTTATAATTAAATCAAGACGTTGTTCTATACAGTTGTCTTCTTATCGTTGTTGCTCTTGTGGCTTTTTGCTGCATTTCGGCTCGCCTGCCTCGTCAAATAACGCTTAAAGCATTAACGGAAATGATCAACCATTTAGACCATGAGCTTGTAGCTGTTATGTTGCAAGACGAAAAAAAACTAAATAAATAAAGCGGGCACAAGACTAGCGAGTGGTAATTAAGCACGCAGAAACCCTTAAGATACGACGATCAACAACAACAAAAATATATAACAGCACTTTTTGCTGCCACTGTAATCAGTTTGTTCAATTCCCAAATTGGCTGGAATATGAATACAACGAATATTTAATTCACTAAAACCAAATAAGTTTAATGTAAAAAAAAAATATTTCTCATTTGTTTAGAAGAAATCAGAGTTGAGTGAATGATGATAAATTTTTTACAAATTCCACTGCAAATCCATTTTTTCCAAAGAGAGGCCAAAAATCGATTACAAAGAAGGGATACCGGTATTACTTTTATTCCATCGATCTAAAGAGGTCAAAGAAATGAGTTAATGAAAAGTTAAAGCGTCAGCGCATCCTGAGCTCCTGATTACTGGTACTGTTTAGAGAAAAACTGCAGAATCTTAAACAGAGAGAGAGAGAGAGAGAATAAAGATTGAACACAGAGATAAAACACTTGGACTAGTAATCTTATTCACGTACGCCATTCTTCCGTAACTAATCAGGGGAATTAATATTATTTTATTCCTTAAATGTCAGAAGTCAGGAAGCCACTGACTTTCAGCGATACACGAGTAATGGTTAATTTTGCCTCTCTCCTCTCTTAACAGCGAATGTACTTTTTCAGCACTTCTTTTTTATAATTTTAGTAATCTAAATTTTTTTTAAAAAATCCCTTTCTTAAAATAAAACAACTTAAGCAAATACGTATTTTATGTGGAGTGTACTCTTTTAAAAATTAAAATTTCCAAAAATCCCCTTTTTTTATTAAAGTTAATTCTTTTTATTTTGACATTATTTTCACGCTGAAAATTTCTCTACTATTTGGACTTTGCAGAAAGTATTTTTTCAAATGGTACTTTTCACCAAAATGTACACATTTACCCTTACGCTACACATTTGCACTAAATAAGGCTTTTAAAGAACTTTTCCCCCAAAACGTACATACTGAGACAATACCTTTTTAGCTGGCTGGTACTTTCTATAAAAGGCATAGCTTTTTCCTATAACAAGGGTTTTCTTTGAAGTACTTTTGCTGAACGTGGCTTTTTCTGAAAAGTACTTTCTTCACTCTTATTCATTATGGATACAATTTTCTTCGTGAAAACTGATTTTAATGAAAACGAATTTTTGTCAAATATAATTTTAAGAAAATAAAATATTTATATATAATTTACTGAGAAGGATAATTTTTAACAATAATTTTTTTTTTGTGTTGTTGTTGTCGTTTTAAAGACGATTTACAAAATTAAATTGGAATAATCGGTTTTTTGACCGCAAAAACAGTGGTTCGATTGGTCTTTTAATTCTTTATAAATTAGAATCAGAAACATTTCAGAAAATATGTTTGTGTGACAATTTAAAAAGCCCTTTCCAAAAATTTAAAGTTTAAGCAAATTCCTAAAAGGGAATATCGAAAAGAAGCGCCTTCACTAACCACGTTAAATTGTTGCAAAGCGTTGCGACAAACCAACATCTCTTTTTAAATTCATTAATAATAAGTGTAGGGCACTCCTAATGGCTTGATAGAAAATTACAATAAACTCGCATTGAATAAAATAAAATGAATTTTTTTTCCAATTTTTATTTTTTTTATTTTATATTTTATAAACTTTCTAGTTCATTTCTGTCCGTAATCCATCATCAAGAAAATCACGGCGTTATAAAGCCGACAACATTAATGAATTTCTCTGATTATTTGACTCGAATATTAAACACAAGTTGCTCCTTATTTTCCGTCTTATTCGTTTGCTTGAGAAGCGCTACAGAGGAGGTTTCCTCTTTTGTCTTGTGGTTCAAATAAATTTGGTATGGTGCGCGCCAAACACGAGCGAAAGACAAGTTTGATTTAATTTGCGGTCTTATTAAGTCAAAGACTAAAAATTAACAAAGTAAAAGTCGACGCAACTATTGGATTGGACTGTAATTAATGTGTGTATAGATATGTTTATATGTATGGATATGTGTATATACATATGTGTGAATGTGCCGATACTAATTTTAAAAATTGATTTATCAGAGCCAGAATTCTTTATTTGCCAACTATTATAACTTCTTTTTGTAAATTTACAGATGCTAAGCCCGATTTAAGACGATGGACATTTTGCTCTGCCAGTTAGGAGAACGATGAGTGGATTATAATGACAGGAGAACCGCATAAAATAATTCTCCTTATCCATGAGATTAAGGGCTCTGGTGATGACGAAACAACGGCTTGTCATGATTGTCTACTGCTTTGAAATTTTACCAAAATTGACTTTACCTTGTCTTTCTTTACTTCTTGGAATACAGTATTAGGGCCAGACCAACTCTCGGCTTTTCTTGGCCCCTCCCTTTTCATTCGTGAAATGAAAAGGAGTTGGATGTACTTGCAAGCAATTAAGTAGAAGGCAATCTTGTCATCCAACCTCACCTCTCAAAGATGTATGAGTCAAGTCACTTTATTATTAAAATTAAAAATGTAGAAGAGAATCCCTTGGGAGCATAACTTTCCAAGTGTTACCTGGTATTATGAGTACAATTTGTATACATCTTGAAATTAGTGGATAAGGCTCAATATTGAAGTAACTCATTCTTGAATTTAAATTGATGGCAGACAGTGCAAACATATTTAAGCATGTGTCTATTGGCAGAGGTCTTTCCATACCACGGTTGCCTTTTGGAATACAAATAGTGTGTTGCTTTATCAGTGGCAGTTGCTTGCGAATGGTCGGCTGTACCGCTTCTTATTGTAGTGGATGATTCCTGCGTGAGGAGAAATCTTTCAAAGGGTCGAACAAATAAAAATAAAATTATAAGATTCAAGCCACTCCAAGTAGATACTTGGATGGAATTTAACTTTGCTCTGACCACCAAAAGGTATGATGAATGCTTCACTTCACAGGATGTTAAAACCTTTTCTTCCTAGACTTACAGTATGTTACAACAACTAGTCTGATATCAGATGTAAATACTACTTTAAGTTTGCATTAAAAATACAAATCATTTGTAAAACACTGCTGAGGTCAAAGGTTAAAAAACATAACATTTGTGAAATATAAAGATGTACAATGTCTAAAGAGAGTCCCCGAAAAACTACTACATAAGCTTTAGAGGTTACAAAACCCCTTTGGCGACAAAAGCCTCTTCCCCTTACAGTTAGAGCACAATCTGGTATCCTTTTGATTTAATACTGCTGAGATATTTTGCATCAAATGATTCTACAATAAAATAATGAAAATAAATATTACATTAATAATAATGCGTGAGAGTAGTGAACTCCTGCATCGTAGCCTTCATGTTGTTGGGGAAAAATCTGGAAACGCCACCACACTGATTACACATACTAGAAAACTTCTTCATACCGACAGATATAATAGAACACTTATCCAGCTTCCAATGTCAAGAGCAATAGAACTTCGGCTGGCTGGGAGTTTGCTAGCACCTCAAGATGTCCTCATACCGAAGGCTGGCAAAGCAAGAAATAATGTGGAAAGCAAATGCTGACGCAGTCCACTTACATTGGAATTAACGCAGCCAAATGCAGACATACATGGTATTTACAGCCAATTATCTAGAAAACGTTGTTACCTTTTTTTATGAGAGACTTCACAAAGAATTCCCACTAGCTCTGGGTCAAGTTCACTATAATTTCTTTAGCTTGCATGCAAGGAACTGAAGTATTTACTACGCTAAAGAAACATTTACTTGTACGTATGCGAGCATGTACGCGTTTGGACGCATTTAAACGGCACAAATAAAAAAGTGTAAGAATGTGTATGGTCGGTTGTAATTATATAGTCTGGACACAATTTGGGTCTGACAGTCAATGTGAAATGGGATAAAAGCAAGGAAATGCCAAAAAAAATGTTAAAGGATGCCAACACATGGACGCACAAACACTCACACAAACATACTCACAGAAAGACAACAAAATCAGGATAATTACGATCAATTTCAAAATAACAAGCCTTTTAAAATGGTGCGTTTTCGTTTTATTTTTCCATTTCATATTTAATTTGTTAAACTACGTTTTTTATTAAAAGTTTAAAGCACGAAGATACAGTGCGAGCGAGGAATATGATGACACTATACGAATAAAGCAGAAGTAGTTCTAACGAATTATTATACTACGGTCCTTTTACAAAGAGCATTTTCGATATCGCATGATAAATGCGTAAGGTTATAGCTATATATATAAAAATAGCAAAATTGTTCGCAAGCCTCTCTTGCAAAAGAGTCCAACGAAAGAAAACGAAAATTTAGTATTTCCCATTTGCTTTAAAATGGGAGTCTATAAGAAGTTATTAACAAGAAAGACAAAAAACAACAAAACTGAGTCATTCTTATTTATTATGTCAAAACAGATATAAAACCAGCGAAACACAAGCATACAAATACAGATCACATATTGCTTTACACTGGGCCACCGTCAATTAACTGCGTGGATATGGAAACTCCCAACATTTGTTTTGCAAAAGAGCCATAAATAAAATTGAACCCCTGGAGTTGCAGCCAAACCTTTCACTTTACTCACAAATTGTTAAGGGTTGAACGGAATACAAATTAACTTTATAAATCATCATCAAGTTTTTGAAGTGGTAATTTTTTGTAAATAAAAATAAACTGTTTCAGTTAACAATTTCTTTGCACTTTTACAAATGTAACGAATTTATCAATTCAAAAACAGTTGATTACGCCATCTCAATAAGCAATTCGTTTAAGGTTTGAGTCTTTGCTAAATGCAACACTGTGTTATCGCTTAGCAGTTGGATTTGTTGTTATAAAAGAATACGAGTATGAAACCTAAATGAAAATGAAACAGTGTTACCGCATCTACTGGCAACTCTCTTTTATTATCGGGCCATTGATTACATTAGACAAGAGAGGAATTTGTAATTGTTGGAACGACATAACAATGGAGAAGCCCTTTGGCAGACGTTGATTTCTTATATTTCAAATATGTACGTACATATATATTTTTAGCCAAAACTTAAATTTTTTTACTATTCCTCTTTCTTTTATTCTACACATCCACATGAGAAAGAAGTTATATTTTATCGAAAAAATTTTAAAACATCACTAACTGGAATAAAATATGTTAAATTTTTTTTTTTGATTTAAAAAGTTCTATCACATATAGACTTTTTTTTTTGGCACTTTATGCGTTTTCAGGCCGTTTGCCCGTTTTTACTGTTTGACTCTTTGATATTTGTACATTAATTTGACTTTGGAAAGCATTCATTATTTAAATATTCATTTCTTTGAATTAGGAGTGTTACTGTGACGCAGTAATATGCTATACAAAATAGTAAATATAGTAAATGAAAAAATACAGACATATTTTTTTAAAGTCAACTCAACATGCAAAGTTTTTTGATTGGAATGGAACCTGTTACCTCCGGCTTAGTAGGTTATCCATTATCCTTTCGGATACGGAGGCGGCGACGGAAAGCAAAAAGGTAATAACATTTCAAATCTCTTCCCCTTCACTGGAAATCAGAATTTCATGGGAATTAAAATTTCGCATTTGACGAAGTTTTAAAAATTTTTTTTCTAAAATATGTATTGCAAAGAAAGTCCATAATTTCAAATTTGGAATTAAAAAAAAATTGGTTTAATGTTAATTATTTATAATTGGTTCGGCTTAAAAATAATTTTAAGGTCCTCGTCTTTCCACTTGTATTCGTGGCTCTTCTATCATTTTCAATGAAATATGGTTTTCAAATCTTAAGTTTTTGTATTTAAAATCTGTAGAGAATTTAAAAGCTACAATCAGTTTGGCCAAAGCAAGCTTAGAGAACAAAGTGCCATATCGCCAGCCTAACAAATAAATAATTTAAATTAATCGTTATTCAATGCAGTTGTAAGCACATTCAAACTATATGTGCTTCAAACTATCTGTACTTACCAATGCAGAATCTCTGCCCTTTAGTAAATGGTATGAACGAATATGGATGTCTTCGCGCTACATTTGAAGGCAGAAAATTATCGGGGTTAAAGTCTTCTGCATCAGCACCCCAAAGGTCCTTATTTCGATGTAAACGAAAGATATCAATAGCAATAATTTGACCAACCGGTAAGGTCAAGTTGTTGCTGAGAGTAAAATCTTCATTAGAGACCTTCCGAAAGACCATCGGAATAATGGGCAAAACGCGCATTGTTTCATTGAATATCATTTCCAGATAAACTAATTGATCCAATTGATCCATTGTCAGCTCATCATGATTCTCAGCTAATATCTTGATGGCTTCCTCATGTGCACGCTCCTGATACTCGGGGTGCATAGCAAGCAGGGAAAGCGCAAAAAATAGTGTTGTCGATGTAGTTTCAAAAGCTCCGACGTTAATAAGCCCGGAATATCACCTGGCTTTATGGCATTCTGATTAGATTTTTCTAGAATACAATCTATAATACTATTATCTTTCGATAAAAAGCTGGAATCAGTTACATTTCCTCTTTGTGCCATGTTTAAGGATTCATTTATCAACTTCAAAAACATAGCAATGCCTTCGGCAGCGTTTTTATAAATGTGAGTTGAGACAAACTTGTTAACCCACTTAATGGTTAAGATGTTATATAAACAAATATCGGATGCAAATTGGAGAATTCTTAAAAATATTAACGAGGCTCTTATTAATAGCATATCGAGTCAAGTTTAATATTTAGCTTCGGTTATGGATATGCAAGCAGTCACATGAACTTTTCTGATGCTTGAAAGAATTATTAGTCAACTGTTTCGTTTGAGAAGGGTGTATGTCATTGCCTCGAAAGAAACGCGCTCAATGTCTAGCGCAAACCAATGCTTATGCATTTCAAAATAACTTCAGTATGGTTTAATACGAAATAATACCAGCGGAATTAATAAATTAAATCCTGTTCGGATAGTAATACAATTCGTTCAATTAGGGTAAAATTTCTGTTATGTCTGGCAGCATGAAAGAATTGTGGGAAAGATTTAGATACGCAGAGTTTACTTTGCCAAGTCCTTTTTTTGTGGATGAGAGGCGAGCAAAGAATGAAGATTAGTACATACTTTGCTGTATGCGCAAAGTAGATCTCTTCATCTTACGTCGCATTGGCACTGGGTACTCTCTTAGATGACTATATAGTTAAATTGGTAGATTAGTTTTTGTCAAATTAAACTTTGTGTGTCTAAATCAGGTCGTATATGTATGTTTGCATAATGTATATAACTCATAAAAATTTTTGCCACTTACTGTTCAAAATGTTTTGACATTGATGTAGAGTTGAAATTCGTCGCTTCCAAATTTCTTTTTAAAGTTGTTCCTGCAAATAAATAATAAGAATAATGATTACATTTAATAACAATCTCGAGAGGTGTGACATTCTAGTACATAAAGCTCAAGATCATAATTTTCGAAAATGTTTTAAAAGCACAGCAAAAAGAATTTTCTTAAGAGAAATGATTTTTCTTTCCACAACGAATATCACAATTTACAGTATTTATAGAATAAAACTCAAATGCCGCTAAGTGGCTGCCAAAAAGCTCCCAAAGTTGTTAGCGAAACTTACTAGTTGCATTGTTTAAGCTTAGCACTCGTAACATCACTAATATATTGAATGGCTCTTCCTTATCCACGATTCGGCCGAGTGTTTGAATAAATTGGTCGATTTCTGCATGAAAAGCAGGTAAAAAGGAGAGAAGATTTTTATTCGAAAAAGATTTGTTTAATAATCTGCGATGTTGACTCCAAATTGGTTCTAAAAGGTAAAAACCAGAAAACAAGCTATGGATATCTTTTAATATTTATGCAAACAATATTATTAATTAATTATACCACTTTCAGTTATTAGGCCCTGCCCGGCTATAGAGGCAACTCCATTATAGAACTCCTCTGGTTTATCAATGCAATTTCTAGATGTAAGGATTTCCCTTAAGGTCTCTGGGTCGCTTGTAAGGAAAAGTGGATATGGTCCCAACCAAAACACGCTATTTGGACCATACTTTTCGCCGAACTCGTACATATTAGACAGAACGTCTAAAAACCGATTTCACATGTTTTTACAATGAATATTTTAATAATATTGTGTTTGTCACCTTTTGGTCTCATTAATTTACCACACCCCAATATTGTATGCCATCTCCGAGATGGTACATTATTGGGCAGTTTGAAAAACTCTCTACAATTCCGACGCTTTATGATCCATGCACTTAAAATTACAACAACCGCGAACAGTATTATTTCCATTATGTACCGATTGCAAGAGGAAAGCAAAAAGTAATGATTGTTTTAGATAAATACGGGATTTATTTATATGAATTATTGTTAAAAAAAAAAAAGTTTAATTGTTAAAAAAGTTAAATTGATTAAAGCAATTTAATGTACAGTGGGACAAGGACAGCCGCTTGCGAAAATTCTAAGCTTTAAACAAAATTTTCAATGTTGAAGCGATAATCATTTTAATAACACTGCAGTACAAACATTTTATGACTTTTGCTGGACTGAGTCGGAGTTGCATTGGGAAAAGTATTAAAAATTAACATGTAGCGCAAGATATTTCTCTACATGTTGCGATACGAAAAATAAACTGTAAATACAATTGTTAAATTTTTGACTTCCTTGACCCCAAATATAATTTTTAAACTGCATTACCCATGGAAGAGGAACTCTCTTCGTACTTTTGAAACAGCATTTTTAATCGAACGATATATTTACAAAGCCCCGCCTTCGGAGCCAGAACAAAGAATTAAATTTTACTTTATTCCCATTTGGAGTTGCATAAGTGTAAATTCCAACAAACTCTTCCATATTGTGAACCGAACCTAAACAGATTGAGTTCTTTAACCGATAAATCCATCTCAAGTCCTTCTCAAAGTATTCTAAAGCAAGCATTGTTCGTGAATCACAGTCACACTGCATGCCTTCCAACGAATATAAATAAAAAGTTAACAAATAAATACTCTCCAATAAATAATTTCACACCATTAATTAGACGAAAACTAGATTAAATTGTCAGAGAAAACAATTAATAAATCATATAAAGCATATTAGTTGTAAATTGTCAGCATTCATCGGCTATTAAATTTGAAACGTCTCAATTAACTAATTGCTTGATTGCACACACACTTAAAGGGAACCAGAAAACTTCAAAGTAATTGAGAAATTATTGTAAATTGAAGTGCAGGTTTGCGGTTGGATAAATTTTTTTTATTAAATGCACTTGCAATGCAACAGAGTTGCATTTATGTAACTTTGGTATAAAGCATTTATCAGTGAAGATCAATTCAATTGCGAGTATATAAAATTTTAATATATCGATCATAAATGTTTTCACAAGGAGTTTTAGCGTCTGCCTCAGATTTAACTGCGCTGGAAAGGAGGAGGACAAAATTATGTCAAGCATTGCATGTCTGTGAATGGCATGTGTCTGTTATTTTAGGTGCAAATAAACGTTTCAATTCGCATTTGAGGTATGAATTGAAATATTTCGCTTGTAAGCATGTCAGACACACTCGGAGACTATCAAATTATTATGTCAAAACTTTACGACTCTCATCACTGATGAGATGTGTGGATGTGGATTTTTTTTATAATCTCTGGAGACATTAGATTTTAATACACGATATTTTCCATAACAGAATGCGATCTTCAATTGTTATAAATGGCTCAGCAGAAAATATAGATATGCGGCACAGCCTGAGGTCATTCCTTATAAGCCTTTACGATATGTCTATGTTCAGAAAAGTAGCTTCAAATATGCAAGAACTTCATCTGTGACATGAAGTTCTGCTGCTGTTTTGTGGTCAAAATACAACTTCTCATGTAAAGCAATGTGTTCTATGTTTATAATTTTGCTGACGGAAGTCCGCTGTGGTGGAGGCACAAATACCGTTATGGAGTTCAGATTAACAGGAAAATCACATACAAAACCTAAAAGGGAACCGTTTGATACAAATGATTACTTGGGTGAGGGTTTGAACTTTCTTTTTTGGTACATAGCTTTTTGGAGAACTGACAGCAAAGATTTCCATCTGCCTCACTTTGGTCCATAACGTCTTTAAAACTCCCTTTCTAAGCTCTGAAATAAGAATATAGAGCTGTAACTATTCAGTTGGGATATCTGGCCATTGGCAACTGCACTGAAAAAGATTTTTTACATGTATTTGCTCGACGCGTATTTAAATATCATTTTTGAAGGAAAATAAGAAGAGATCGAGAAAGCTGACTTATATGGATTGCTTATGGCACACAATTCGATGCATACTAGTATGACGAATTTCGACTGATGATGTACATTTTCATCTACAGAAATAGTTTTTGTTTTTCTTAGCCAATAACAGCGACCAAAAATTTGTCGTTCGCCGGAGTTGTGAAATTATGAACAGTTTTGGTGGACTACGGATCTACCAGTTATGCTTTATAATATCTACTCCTCCAACACAAGATGTCACGTTATGCGTGCATCCTAGTTGGTTCAGTGTTGCATCTCCTAGCGAGAAAACTGGTATAGCGAAACGTATTGCCGTCTCGCTTTTTCTTATTCTAACCCTATTTTCTACGCATATCACAGAGACCATTGTGGAGATTTGTGTGCCATTTCATTAAAGAGGCTGCCGTAATCATCAGTTACAATATCATTATTCAGAAAGTGAACAGATACCTTTAAAAACAATTAAATTGACTCGAATTAACATACACACAAATTTTTTTATTTATGAAAATTTAAACAGGAATATATTTTATACAAAACATTTTTTATTCCTTTTTCCCCGCCTGAGCCGCCTGCCACTAGTTGCCGTAATAAGTTGTCCTTAACAAAGCAAAAAATCTGTAGGACATGCTGATGACCTGAAAATGCAATTACAAAGATTATTATCGTAATTTAGCCACTGCCTGATAAACGAATATGCTGACTTTCATGTACGATTCAAATGAGACGGCATTAAAGGTGGGGGGTATGATGCAGGCTGGCCGCTGACTTCGTTGTATAATTAACACCAACATTTTTTTGTACTTTATGCTGCCATTAAACCAATTCTGATTGTATGCCGCATCGCCAAATTTCAGACTCTGTCAAGAAGATGAAAGTTTCACTTACATTTAAAGTAAAATGTTATTATTCATTGTAAATATGTACCGCTGACATTAGTTCGTCGCCATAGAAGCAAACAATGAATACTTGCAATAGGGAAGCCAACAGAAAGATGCAGTACATTATTATCACTTCCAAACTTGAGGTGGTGACTTGGAAGCCAATGAAGCAAATGGTCAATGAAGCTGTCAGAAAGTTGAGCAGTAACGAGAAACTGAAAATCGCATTGACATGTTCACTAAGCCTAAAGAGAAAAAAATTATATTTTGCTTGCGAATAATAAGGTAGCTCACAAGGCGATGTTAACTGTTGCATAGGTTGGTGTCATGCATGTAAACTAAACATGCATGACATCAACAAGCATTTCATGCAGGCAGATAGGATATCGAATCTATTTATTTCATATAAAATATAAATAGGATAACAGATAGGATATCGAATCTATTTATTTCATATAAAATATAAATAATATATAGAATATAATAAAAAATAATAAAAAAGGAAGGCATCATGGTCTTTCTCGCTTCTCTTTCACACTGTAGTTTTGCAAAAAAAAAAAAAAAAAAAGTTTCAGCTCTTTTACATCACATCACTTCTTATGGATTTGCCTTGGAAGGTATGTTTAATATGATTCAAGATCACTTACTGCAAGCAACTCGTATGCTGCTTAATTACACGGCTCAAGAACTCCAAGTCCTGTGATTCCTTTTTCTTATCTGGTATATATTCTGACAATTCCTTGGATAAGTAATTGAAATGCATATTGAGTTGTGTAACCGAGGTAACCAGCAGTAAGTCGGCCGATAAAAATGCAACGCCCGCTAAATAGGCGCCATGAACTTGGCCCATATAAGTCAACCAATAAACGCCAGCATTGGCGGTTGCATCATAAGGATACCAAATTAAAAAGCCAAACCTTCGTTCAAATTTTTCGGCCCCTAAAAAATAATACTCCACAAATGATTTACAGGCTGGATATAAACTAAAGGTGGAGGTATAAGCCAGACAAAGTAATGAAAATATGATCATAACGCGATGCATAATGCGTTCATGATGTTGCAGCCGATATAGCATCTGCTGTTGAGGACAAGTGTTTGGAAAAATGCTTTCCATTTGATCAAAATGTTTTTGGACAATTTTCTTATTACGCGTTAAGGCCAGTTGTTTAAAATTTGCCACTAAAGAGAAACCAATGCAGGGAGCTACAGCAATGGCACCACGAACGGTGTCCTTGGACCGAACAGCTTGACAAAAGAAAATTATTTCGCCCATCACCAAGAGATTGAAATTGATAAAGCCCGTATAAAATAAGCACTTGTACAAACGATTCAGCCCCCCTTCTTTCGATCGATAATCGAATATATTTTCGCCAATAGTTTTGTAAAAGATCACAGGAACTTTCATAAAGTCCTCAAAGGAGCGTAAATGTGCCAACATTTTATTTCCGCTTGTTAACAAAAGAAACGTCTTTAACTGACCAAAAAAACACAACAAATTCTTTTTCAATCACAATATTTCGGTTTTTATAATATTTATATTGAAGGTGTGAAAAAAGTTTTTCTAATTTCAGCGGCATTTTAATAGCAAAGGAATGGAAAATATTTTAATGAGAATTTCTGCAGTTGCCTAAAAACACAACAGTGGCAGTATCAGAAAGCAGTAAATTTTTTCCCAATTTACTGTCGATCAATTAGTTATGGATTTTCCTCAATTGCAACTTAAATTGAATTCTTTTAAATTAAACATTCCAAGTTAAATATAATTTTTGAAAAAGTAATGGACAAAATATGGGACGAATGGAATCCATTTACAACACATTACCACTCTCTCTCTCACTCACTCTCTCTTTATCTCTAACTCATGCTTTCTTCAATTTCTGTCTATTGCTTTCGGTTCGAATTCTACATAAATCGTTACTGCAAATGAAGAATGTCGTATCGATTCTGTTCGCAAGCAACCCCTGCTCAATTCTCGCCCAGCAACAATTTCAAATTAAAACTTTTAATTGCGTGTGAAAGTGTTGACAAGTGCTAAATTATACATTCGTCAAACTTTTTAAAGTACTACAATAATTACTCATAAGCTTATTATCGTCATTATTAAGGCTTTTTAACCAACGATTTTGAAATAACACGTTTTTAAAAAAAAAAAGTTTGAAATATTTTTTTCACAACATAAAACACAAGCCTCGTGGTTTGGTGCGCTGGTTGGGTTGGCTTAAAATATATAACAATAATTCAATATCAAAGTTTCAAAAAGGATAAATGCAAGAAAAAGTTTGGGTTTCTATTATTGAAATTAAACAGCGAGTTTGGGGGCGGGCAAAGTTCTTCGTTTGGAAGCTGTTGTGGTTTCAACGTTACATCGCCATAAATACATAAATAATTTTTTGGCTATAAAGATACAGAAAAAATAAAGACAGCTAACTGACAGATAGACGGACAAAGATCAATCAATCTAGAATGGGTTTGCAAAAAAAAAAATATTATAGGAATTTCATCGACTGTATTGGAAAAGGGTATAAAAATCACTTTCACGGAAATAAAGAAATATTTTAAAATTGTATGTACTGGCGGCGGCAGGTATTAGCAGTGAAGAACTGGTAATAAAATTTAAACCACTGCATACTGCATTGCAAGTTTTTCACAAATTCATAAAACTTACGAAATAAAATAAAACTGCAATTCCGTTAATACAGAAAGAGCATAACGGATTTTGTATTCAAATTGTGATTCCACAGTAACTTTCTCAATTTTATACCCACAAAAAAAATTTGATCTCATTTACACCGGTAATCCTACTTAGATGTGTTTATTATCTCCATTTTATTTACTCTAAATGCACTGTTGTATCAATAAGTAGTAATATGAAAAACTGCCAATACAAAAACATCCATTGCACTGCATTGCCTACAACCAGCTGTAAGCAAAAATACAACAGTGACATGTGAAAAAAATGTGTGTAGATGAAAGAAAAACCAAAAAAGTTCAGCAGTACTAGTTGTTTTGACAACACAAATATTTTTAAATTCCGCGCATAGAAGTTCAGCTATATAAAAGCAAAAGAAAATTTTCTAAAAATAATATAAGGGCCAAAAATAGATCCAAAATGAGTTCAAACCAAAAATTATTTCAACTCCAGTCTCAAGTGAGGCAAAATGCCGAAGTCGTTAAAAATACACTTAATGATTTGTACAATTGGGAAAAAGAAATTAAAGACAAAGAAAAAAATATTATAGAAAGTGAACCGGACAGTAATAAGGAAATAGATAATTTCGTAAGTTTTGGCGACCATAAGATGTTTTGTTTTATGGAAAGTTATTTCATTTTCTTCCCTTTCTATCCAGCCATTACCCACACGCAATCATATTAAGCAGATGGAATCCAAATCACATTTAAAGACGACATCTGCTCCATCGAGGTGCTTAAGGAACGATACAAATAGTCGTAGCACAACGTTGCCTCCGTCTGGTGAAAAGCAAGATACACCCAAAGATCCGTTAGAGTTGAAACATAAAGAAGCCAATGAAATGAAAGATCGTGGTAATAAATTTGTCAAATCATCGGAGTATATCACGGCCATAGAATTCTATACTCAGGCGATACAATTGTATGAGAATGATGCGGTATATTTTAGCAATCGAGCGCTGTGCTATTTAAAATTGGAGAGGTAAAAAAGGATGGGCTTGTGGAGGGTTTTGCATTTTAAGTTCAAATTAAAAATATCTTTTTTTTTTGTCGTTAATTAGGTATGATGAATGTATAGCGGACTGTGAGCGTGCCATTGAAATCGATCGGTTGGCAGTGAAAGCTTATTACAGACGCATGATGGCGAATGAGTCGCTGGGCAATAATATGGATGCGCTAACCGATTGTACAACAGTTTTAACGATTGAGCCGAAAAATAGTGAAGCCAAACGTAGTTTGGAGCGCATTAATGATCGTTTACGGAAAAATGGTATGTTAAAGGACACATAAAATACAATTATATTTTCATAAAATTCAAATCTCTTCAGTAACAAGTAAAGAAGGACCCAACTTTAGTCCACTCCGCACAAATATAATAGATATTTTGCCTATTGACAAGCCACCCTATAAACGATCCACGAAACCGTTAATGCGTTTACCCATATCTGATGTTGTTGGTCCTAAAGAAAGTAAAAATTGCGACAATTTAACAATATCAGATGACGATATTGATAAATTGTTTAATAGTAATTGCGGCTTTTTTGAGGAAATTAAAGAAGATAAGAACCAATTTAATAAAACGAATATACCTGTAAAAGAAGAAGTGAAAAATTCTTCTAAATATAGTGAAAAGGAAACCGAAAACGTCTCATTTCCATATGAAAAACAAGACGCTAAGAAAATTGAGGAACAATTCGTGAATAAGGCGGAGGTAAATTTTAACAAAAGTAGTTAATATTATTTTCCTCTTTTATTTCAATTTTATTTTTCAGCGCGCTCTGCCACCACCACCAACATCCACAGGACAATTTTATTCCACCTGGAGGGAATTTACTCCTAAACAAAAATACGATTATTTAAAGGTATTAAAGTCTTTCATATTTTCTGCATTTCAATTAAATATTATAAAATTTATTTTTCAGAGTATTCCTCTAAGTAATTTATGCAAAATTTTGGGAGCTGGATTTGATTCAGACACTTTAACAGATATAATAAACACTTTACATGATTTTTATTTGTTCGAAAGAGATGCGACCATTGCGAAAACGCTTTTGGAAGTCAGTAAAAATAAACAGATTTCTATATTGTCGCTGCTTATGTCGGATAAAGAACGTAAACGTAAGTGTTGCCTCTATTTCTGATCCTTGCCAAAATTTCTTACTTTCTAGTAGAATGTTGAGTGGGATTTCTGTTGCCACAGTTTTAATTTTTCCTGTTTGGTTATTATTCAAAGCAAACCTATACTACTTGGACATACAACCAGTATTTCGCTTTAAAAAGTAGTGAAGGAATTTGTGAATTCCTAAAATCCTTTTTCTGACTTTAAAAAAAAAAGTGCACAATTTATGAAATAGAAACGTTTTTTTTTCTTTTTGTATCCATATTATTGTTCCTTTTTTTAATTTCTTTCGTTTAATAAGTCTGCAATATATACGATTTTTACTCATTTTACATTTTTTTCTGATTTTTGCAAATTTTATTATGTTTTTGTTTTATAATTTTCTCCCCAGCGCTTCTTTCAGAGCGCCAACTTTCCAATTCGAAGATGTTTTTTTCCACATAGAACTGCAGATGCCAATTTTGTTTAGATTAAAAGTTTTTCTTTATATGTAAATATATAATATTTGCCGTAAAATGCTTTTAATTGTGGTCTGAAAAAAATTACATTTTTTTAATTGAAATAACGTAAAAACTATAAATTGCGTGTAACAATTATGAGCCGAAAAAAAAATAGTTTTCGCCCCATTAAAAACGTCAAATGAAATTTTTTTCTTTCTATTTGCAGTTTTGTCTGAAGTTGTAAAATACATAAAAGAATGCAACGCTCTGGATGCTGCTTTAGTTGAACAAATTACTAGAAATTTCAATTTAAATTAATATTCTAAAAAGTCATAATTTATATGAGAAATTTTAAAAATTTGCAAACAATTCAAAAATTCATTATGTTAAATTTTAAATAAATTTCTTTTTTAAATTAAGTAAACAATCTGTAATAATTGATTTGTTCTCTTTTACGGAAACCAACAACTTGAGAGTTCAACTGCATAAGAGAACTATTCCACATGTTTAAAAAAAGACATCTCCAGCCTTTAACAAGTAAGTGGGTGGCAGAGACTTGAACTACTGCGGACATTTAAGTAGTTTTAGCTGCAAGTATTTGGTCAAGTGGATTTTTCCATAAATTCATTTACATGCGTACAATCGCTTCAAACAACAACAAAGAAATACAAAATTCTTCTCTATGTGAGTAGCCTTATTTAAAAGAGAGCGAAAATAAATTTAAGAGATTTCCCAAATAAAAAGCGAGTTTTTTTCAAGTCATTCATTTACAATTTAAATGCATAAATAAAATTATAATTATGTATAACATATGTGATTCTAGATACTTATATGCGCATTCAAAGATGACGGTAGAGGTAGCGTCAATGCAAAGCACCTTGTAATATATTACGATTAAGAATTTAAATAATATTAACACTTTATTAACTTAACAAAACTATTACAACCTTTTAATTATAGTACCATAAATTGCAACTTTGTAAATAAAAAATGGAATTTAAAAAAGGAGTAGCAGCTTCGTTGTAGCATTGAAAACGTGCGGGTTTCCCTAAATGAAACAACTCTAAAATCAACTTACAGAAACAAAACGTTAAAAAACGCCTATAACTTTAAAGTTCAGCAAGCAAAAGAATTAAATCATTAATATTGAACTGAGCGTTAAATTTTATCTTATTAAGAACAATCCCTGCTATGTTTCAGGAAGTATACTTCTGCAGAATATACAAAACTTTGAATTATGGAAAATAAATATGATGTATATTTTGAGCTGAAACTCTATAATTTGGCAAAATTATGAATCCACTATTCCATTCGTATTGGTATTATATGGCGTCAATATGCAGTGTGGCTGACCATTACTTCTTGTTAATAAAATAAAATTCATATTCCCCTCTTTATATCGAATTTTCATACACATGATTTGAAACTTACCTTAATTGAAAGAAGAACTGAATTATCATTATAGTAAAAGTTTTCAGAAATTCTTTATGATTTTCGATACACTGACTGGCTCCGATTATCATGGAACATGACTTCCAGTCGCTACAAAAAGGTTCAATTTGCTTTATAAATATACGAGGCATGTGCGTATTCACAAGTCCGCCTCGAGTTTCCTCGAGACAATTAAAGTGATATTTACGCTTACAGAAGACAATAATTTTTTTAGGTTTTGCAAATGCTGGCAACATATATTTGTTTGGCGGAATCATTAAATTCGTTTATGTAACTGCATTTGAGTACACACATTTTTATTAACGTTACGATAATTTTTTAAGAGACATTTCGATACAACCACATCAATCGTGTGCCGTTTTGATTTCTAAGTGAGCCAGTGTTTTGTTCGTTGTTGTTGTTTTACTATTGGTGGCTTGGCAAAGCGAATAGCTGACGATAAACTCAGATTGTACATGAGCGTTAAAGTATGGCTTAACTGAGGTTGCGCTTGATCAACTTGATCCACTCCAGTAACAGCCGTATACGCGTATAGTTACAAAAGCTTGTTTATCCATATCGCGCGAGTTACACTAAGTTCTAAACGCTATAAGATAAAATAACACGCAAACACTATTAAGTGTCATCGGCTGTATTTTTTAAACATGTAGAAACATGTCGCATGCAAAAGACGCAAAAAACAATTTTTGAAAAATTAAAGGAAAAAATACAGTGAAGAAAACACAAACTCGTTATTTGTTTTTTTCTTTTTATTTTTTTTTTTTTTTTTGCAAAAACAAAATCTCTGGGAATACACATAGAAAACAGGCATTTTTTCACAGACACCATTCCATACACACACGTACACTCGTTCATAGACGAGTGGGGTTTGTTGGAGATTCATTGCCTTCGTTCATTCGCATGTATGAAAAAATAAAGAAAAACAATAACACAAGCATGCATACACATGTACATCACTTTATACTAAAACGAGAGTGAGTTTCTTTAAAGAAATACTTATGTATGTATTTTGGTTTTTTCTGTTTGTGAATCGAATTTCAGCTTAAACTTTTTCGGTGACGACAAGTGTTTGCGCTTAAAATGAAACGACATAAACTACAGTGGAAAGAAATGATTAAATAAAAAAGAAAATTTCAAGTAAAAGTCATAATTTTCTCACAGATATAGAAAAACAACGAAACAAGAGAAACAAAAATAAAATTTTCAAAATTTCTTTTAAGATTTTAATTATGCTAAATGCAACAACAATAAGCACACCAACAACACCAACAACATCATCATTAACAGAGCCAATATTTTAAAATAAAGAGCAAACGACCTCAGTTAATATTATCAGTTGTAACGTGCAGAAGCCACAAAAAGAAAATGAAAAGAAAGCACGATTTAAAGAAAAAAATAAAAGGGAAAAAATAATTACATTCCAATTAGTATTCAGCAAGCATTAAAAATTTTGTTAAAACTTTTAGCATTCAATATTACAAATTGGTGTATTTTTGTAAAAAAGTGTGTGTGTGTGTGTGTGTGTTTTATATAAAAAGAGAGAAGTGGATGTATAATTTTTAAAAAATATTTCGAAGTATTTAGAACAGCGTGTGTAACGTTTTCCTGCGTACTCAGTCTGCAACGCTTTTAAGATATCGTTACAGATGGCTGGGTGCAGCACAGGGTTAAATGCAGAACAGTGTTGCCACTTTCTTCTTCGATGTACACGATACATATTTAAATTATTTAGTTTTTAATTTATATTATCAACTAAAAGCTGGAAAGCATTGAAAAATTATTCATTCAAACATTGCATAGAGTTTTATAAACGAAAATCAAAGGAAGATCTTAAGATAGATATTAAGATTTTCGCTGTCGGAAATATAAATTCCATACGGAATTAAAAAAGATATTAGGGAATACTCGAAAATCAATTGCCCAAGAAAACAAACTCAAAGTTACACACATTTTTATCGCTAAAAGGCTAATGGGTCTTGTATGCCAAAGCGTCAATAACAAAGAAATAAGAACCTTTAAAAATACATATGAAAGCCTTGTCGAATTTATCAACGCAATACTCATATGAGGAAAGAGAATCAACTATTTATATTCGAATATTGCCGCACATACGAGTATTTAGAAATATAAAATTTAGAGCCAAAATCGTTTAATTGTATGCCATTATTAAAGTACGAAATGTTTACTTAAAAAAAATAAAAAGAAAACGGTAGACCCATGAGCTACAATTGCAGAATTTAGATTTGCGAGTCTGGGGAATGGAGAAATAATTCTCGTATTCTTTTTCGGCGGAAGATTTACAAATGCATACATAAAAACAGGAATACTTTAAAGAAGTGATAATCGCTTTTCATTTCAGCTTGTCCTACGATATCGACAGATATCCTTGAATTGAACGCTTATATAGTATACGGAACACTGATATACACGCATATGTATGCATGAGCTTGTATACCTATTTTTTAAACATTTTATAAGTTGTTGATCGAGCGATATTTGTCGACGCGAATTAGTATTACAATACAATCCTGATTCTGCCGTCTGAAGAGTGAATCTTTTGAAAATCTGCTTTTATTCTCTCTCGTCTTAAGTCAGACTCTCAAAAAGTATCTACTCGAAAAACGTAAATATTTCAGATAATTTTGTTGCACAAAAGAAAAATCTCAAAAAAAAAATAGAAACATTTTGCTCATTTAATTTATTTTCTTTTGCAATTTACATCTGTATTTATTTTGTTGTTTTTTACTTTAATTTTACAATTTAAGGGGAATTATGATTGTATACAAAATTAAACAACATTATTATTAAAAACCAAGTAAATTTATTTAAACTGATAAGGAGCTGAAAAAAATATTGAAGCGTAGTTACACAGTATAAATATAAATTGATTAAGCATATTAAAATATAATTGAAATTAAATTAAGAAAATGCAAATAATATAACACAAAATAACGTATTATTTTTGTAATCTTCTTCCTAGTTGTTATTTTATTAACAATTAAATAAACAAAAAACTAAAGTTAAAAATTATACGATGGAAATTTTATTTTAAATATTTACTTGTGCACAGTGAATAAATATTAAAAAAAATTTGTACAAAATGAATACATCGTCGATAAAAGAGAAGAGCAACCGGCACATCCGTTGGTAGGGAGAAGGAAAGAAATGAAAGCTTTGTAAGTATTACAACGGCATGATATAATAAGGCAACTCCATCTAAGTCAATTATTGAAAATTGTTTAAAAGTTTCTCAACAATATCGTTAGGCTAATTAATGTGTAAAGGGCCATACGATGCCCTGAATTGAGCCACTTTTTACCCAAACAAAACTTATTTCATTCCTCTGCTACAATGCTAAACGCTACAAAACTCCCACTGAAAATTTTTATTTATATTCCATCGGTTAAAGTCCTGGAAACGAAATATTTCATTTTACTTTATAGAAAGAAATTAAAGAAATCGACAAATATTTTATCTAGGCGCAAACCTAAAAATATAGATAACTGTCAATATATAATGAAAAAAGCTTCTTCCGATTAAAAGTTAACTTAAAGACTTTTACGACTTTCAAGAAAACGACTTATTTACAGCAAACACCACCTCACAGTCTAGCGATTTCAACAACATACATATAATATGCAATGTACACTGAGAGATGAGATTGCTAATTTCTTGTAACATATCGGACAAACTTATTTTCTCAATATACACAATGAAATTGCCGATACGATATAAAATTTCACTTCTCAGCAACATTTCAGCCGTTTCACACCACAAACTTTTATATTAAAATCAACAGGATGGAATACTAATTTTATAAAAAACAATCGTTGCAAAGAAATTTTAGGAAAAAATTAAAAAAAATTCTGAAATGAAACATTTGTAGTGTAAAATTAAACATTTTGTTTAATTTTTTGAGATAAGAATTTATTATTTACAAAATTATATAGTATAATGAAATTTATTATTATTTCGTATATTCCCCAAAATAGAACAAAATAACGAGAATATTCAGAAAAAATCCTTACGAGTGGTATTCTTTCATATAACAAAATCGTAGTTAAGTTGCTAAAAAGCAACTTTCTATTATTATAAATTTAATTAAAGTTGGGAATGCTTTCGCCACGGTCCAAAGGATTTGGTGTAAATTATATTAGGAATATATAAAAGGAATAGGCAGCAGTCACGAAAAATAATATTTTTTCTTTTTTAAAAATAATCTTATAAAGTAGAGCAACACAAATATATTTACGCAGCAGTATCCGCCCACAATTTTGCTGGCGTAGACTTTGGATTGATTTTATTTGGTACTACAAAACTAAGTCGGTTCTGTTGTTTTCGAATCCAAATAAAGCCGATATTCGAATCAGCTGTGAAAAGAATAAGAAGAAACTTAACATATGATGGTAACATATTATAAATATGACAGTCATACGATTTTTCAAATATAACATCTTCGCTGCAAAAATTGAATAGTGTGCCACAAATATGTGCGATTTTTATGACAAGCCAAAGTTTTTAAGAATTTTCATAAAATGTCAATCTTCTTGCGGTCAGAGTTGCTTTTGCTTCAATCAGCAAAGAAAAACTTGTTTGCAACATTTTTGTAACGCCATTTCAATGCAATTTTTTTTATAATAGCAGCGTATCACTATCAGATTTTTTGTGGGAATAAATCGTACGACTGTGTATGGCACGGAAACGTGGCCTTAAAAAGCAATATTTATACAATACTCAGCAATATTCATATTCGTAGCCTACTGTTCTATTTGACACTGTCAATGGGCCTCTAACACGGTCTAAAGTTTCGCCACTCCGTCAATTAGCAGCCTCATTGGCATTTTTAGATGAAAAATCTTTCCACTACAGCTTATTCATATCAAGACACTACTTTTAGGACAAGTAAAGAAAATTATAAGGAAAGCAGTGAAAAACATTTTCAAGCACAGTATTCTCTGCAAAAAATTAGTACCACATTGACTAGATCAAGAAGGTGGTATTAAACCCCGAAATGTGATAATATCTGCCGTTAGTAAATTCTTCATAATTGATAGTTGCGAGTGTGTAAGGAAAGATAGCTGGAAAGAATTAATTCTTTAACTTCTCGCCCAATCTTAAAGCTGTAATAGCTATTATTTGTAACTTCCGAAAGTGATCACTATTTTTGTCGTTGCGTTTTATAAATTCTCATTAATCGCTAATATTTTCAAACTATAGAAATAAGTATGCGATTAAATGTATATGTGTAAGCTTTAAGCAAGTACTAAACAAAGCACACGAGTCCACAACTGAAGAAATTTCTCTTCCAAGTAGCACAGCTAACGCCCCGTTTAAGTGCGAGTAACGAGGCATTTATCAGCGTTTTTAAATTAATTGCAAACTACATTAAACTAGTTGAATCTTTATGAAAATTATTTTAAAAAAAAATATCAATGCTTGATATAAAAAAAAGCTTGATATAAATTTCATTGAATTTTCTATAGAGATTTGCGCCAGACTTTCGAAAACATACGATAAAAATGCTTTGCAATTGCTCACAATGACAAATTAAATGCTTTTGTTCGTACTGCGCTTCTTATAATTTGTTCTTTTATAAATTATTTTTATTTCATTATAAAGCATAAAAGTAAAATAAATAATTTTTATTTCTTTTCTTAAGCCATTCAACTTGTAAGCACCGCTCGGCTACACAAAATAAATAAATGCAATAAAGATACAAAATGTTCTGCTGAAGCGAAAGAAAAAAACTCGTTCTAACGCTGCCATTTGGCATTTATTACATTTGCGAATAGTCTGGACGGAGAGTTTCCAATATCAAGCTATAATTTATAAATACTTTCGAAGCGTTTTCTGAAATCTGAATCAAGGCTACTCATGGAGCAGATGGTGCAAAAGCAATGCCAATAAATGCCATGATTCACTATACTACACAGTCGTACGATTTGTCAAATTTGGCATGTGTCGTACAATTTGCAAAAGCTTATGAAAACTTTCATAAAATGGCAATTTTCATGCGATCAGAGATGCATTTACTTCAATCAGCAAAGATAACATTTTTTTGCATCATTTTTCTATGATAGTGCAGCACCTAGAAATACATTTTGATACAATTTTTTTTGTAAAATATCATGGACTCACATCAGACTTTCATAATTTTGCAAATAAATATGCAAGAGCAATAAAAACGCAAGTTTTCCATTCAAAAATACACAAAGGGACGTTTTCAAAATTTGACGATTTTTGTCCAAAAATGCAAAGGGTAACACCTATTCAAAAATCGAAAATTTTACGAAAAATCGAAAAAATTTTTTTTCTTCTATTATTAGCAAATATATATTTTAATCATTGGAAAACATCAAATAAACATGCAAGAGCAATAAAAACGCAAGTTTTCCATTCAAAAATACACAAACGGACGTTTTCAAAAATTGACGATTTTTGTCCAAAAATGCAAAGGGTACCCTCTATTCAAAAATCGAAAATTTTACGAAAAATCGGAAAAAAATGTTTTTCCTCTATTATTAGCAAATATATATTTTAATCATTGGAAAACATCAAATAAACATGCAAGAGCATTAAAAACGCAAGTTTTCCATTCAAAAATACACAAAGGGACGTTTTCAAAATTTGACGATTTTTGTCCAAAAATGCAAAGGGTAACCCCTTATCAAAAATCGAAAATTTTACGAAAAATCGGAAAAAAATGTTTTTCCTCTATTATTAGCAAATATATATTTTAATCATTGGAAAACATCAAATAAACATGCAAGAGCAATAAAAACGCAAGTTTTCCATTCAAAAATACACAAACGGACGTTTTCAAAATTTGACGATTTTTGTCCAAAAATGCAAAGGGTAACCCCTTATCAAAAATCGAAAATTTTACGAAAAATCGAAAAAAATTTTTTTTCTCTATTATTAGCAAATATATATTTTAATCATTGGAAAACATCAAATAAACATGCAAGAGCAATAAAAACGCAAGTTTTCCATTCAAAAATACACAAACGGACGTTTTCAAAAATTGACGATTTTTGTCCAAAAATGCAAAGGGTACCCCCTATTCAAAAATCGAAAATTTTACGAAAAATCGAAAAATTTTTTTTTCCTCTATTATTAGCAAATATATATTTTAATCATTGGAAAACATCAAATAAACATGCAAGAGCAATAAAAACGCAAGTTTTCCACTCAAAAATAAACAAACGGTAGTTTTCAAAATTTGACGATTTTTGTCCAAAAATGCAAAGGGTTCCCGCTTTTCAAAAATCCGCTAGGCTACCAGTGCAAGGGATGCGTAAATACTGGATAAGCATTCCAATTCAGTTTCCAACTCTACAACGCTACAAAAGTTACGTACAAGATGGTAAAAATAAAAGACGAACAGAGGAAGACGTAAATACGTACATAAAAAAGTCGTTTTGCCAATTTATAATTATTTTAAATAAAATGTCACGTATTTGCAAAAATTGCATGAAAATAAAACAAAAATGAATAGTAATAAATTTAATTTTGCTCATGTTTTCCTGCTCCTGCTGCTGCTGAGGGAGATGGATGTAAAAGCCAATTCTGCGAGAGCCTGTAGTTCCTTGCCGAAAACGGTTTTGCTTTTGCTTTGTGAAGTCTCAGAAATCGTGTCTTAAATTGTTAATATGATCTGCTAACCAGCACGTTTAATTTCGAAACAATTTATGGATTACTTTCAAAACATATAGAAATGGCAGATTTTAAAAGACTTATTTTCGACTCGTACACTGTTTGCAAAAAGTAAAACGACCCCTTTAGATTTCCTTTCACAGCCACACTGTATGTGGGAAATATTTTTGATCTTTTATTCAATTACGAACTCGTTCGATCGTGCGTGTAACCCATCACATCAAACGAGCGAATAAGTGAGCGAGTGCCAGTACGAGTAAAAGTTTAAAAGAGTCATTTGAAATGGAAAACTAAATCAAATAAACCAAACAAAAAGTGTTTAGATAACGTGTTTAGTGTTGTCTTTGAAAGAGGGAGAAGGAGAGAGAGAGAGAGTGCCGCACAGACAGCTAAGCAGGTAACTCTGTAGAAACGAATTTAAAAATGAAACATTCAAAGATATTTCTTTAAAACCAAATGTTATTGAAACCAGTTGGTTAACTTTCGGTAATTCAAAATAAAATGTGTTTTCTTCAAGCTCATGCTCGCACAAATACGTCACCGGACAGACAGACAGCTTGCGACAGGTAAACAAAAATCCACACAACGAGGTATAATTTCGACATACGGCTAACTATTGATATGTATGGGGTGTGTGTGTGTGTGTGTGTGCATGTCGTATTTGTTTTGGATGCGACATGTACAAACAACAAGTGCCCCGGCTACTCGTCTACAACCGATGGCTCTTTTAAATATGTGCAGCAGCAGTTGCAATCACAAAATTTTAGCGCCACTTTGTGCAACAAAGGGAGAGGTGTGTAAGCCATCAGCAGCATTTTTAAACGGCTTTTCTATTTAGTTTGATTTTTGTTTTTCATAATGGTTTTCAATAACTTTTATTTTATCGGAAGAAAGTGGTATAATTTCACAGCCGAACATTTTTAGCCTGACTTATAGGCGGAGGAGAGTTCATCAGGTAGCAGTAAAGTTTTTTAAGTTTTTCCCTATTCAATACAATATTATTCAGATTTTATTGAAACGTGTCGGAAATTTCCATAATTAAAATTTTATAACCGAAAACATTTAAATAGAACATAAACTATCATTTCGTGCGAGTTCCCCTCTCTTAGTCTGCCCACGATATTTAGTTCAACAGTAGAAAATTTATTTAAATCATCTCAAGCAAAATATTATAAACAAATTATTTCACAGTTAAATGAAAGAAAGTTGAACACGTGCGCCAAAATGGCAGCCAAGGTGCCGTATGATTATCATTAAATAAAAAAAAAATCCCGAATAAAACAATAAAATTCTGAGTAATTTTGACAGGAACTGAATAAATTGTTAACAAGTAATGCTAAATATGAACTTACAAGGCATTATTTTTCGTTAATGCGATCAGCTAAAAAAACATTTTTTTTTTTATTAGATTCCCTTCTGGAATTAATAAATATTAATTAGGAAATTATTTATGTGAATATTGCAAAAAACCAAATTATTAATTTAGAAAATATTGTGCCGCCACTGGCGAGTAAGAACATATATATATATGTATATGGATGTATGTGTGTACGTGTTGAATGGGAGTTGACAAGACTAATTTTTACGTTCGCGCTGAATCAGCAGGAATCAAACAATATTAAATGCTTCTAAACTAAAACAATATATATTTTTAAAAATAAGTTAATAAATTAATTAAAACAAATATATTTAAAATCATTTTTCACAGTGAGACACATGAAAAAACTCCAAATGGAGAGAAATCGGCGCGAAGGTCCCATTAAGTATTATGTATTAGAATCACTGGTTGCCGAGTTCATCGGCTATTGCTTGCGAAAGGCCTTTTGTCGATTTCTTGGAAGTTTTTAAAATTCAGTATTTTTTTGTGTGTGCCGCATATGCAGCTTCTCTTCTTTCAAAAGCTGGAGTCCATTGACACAATCGTTGAGGTGTTAATTGATTTGCTATGGCTCCATCTAGTCATACACACACATATGTACATATGTGTATATATTTTGCTTTTCTGGTGTTTCATAAGGAAGTAGCAAAGCAAAAGTTCAGCTTACTTGCTGAAATCAAGCAAAAAAAGTACTTTTATGTAGAAAAAAGAGCACAAGGAATGTACACCTAGTGACTACTCCTAATCTATATCTATAGTGTGTATCCCACTAATAATCTATATTTTTAAACTTTGACTGCACCAAACAAATATTGACTTGAGGAGAGGGATCTATTATTACGATCAAATTCAAAGCCGTTTAGAATATTTTATTTTTATTGACGCATTGGCGTTGACCTTGGCTCGGACTTCTTCTGCTACCTATAAAACATATATTCAAATATTTAATTGCAACCTGTTACGGTGCCTTCGTGTACCATTTTACAAAGCAATTTTGATTTGTTCTTAGCTGGAACAGTCAATCAAGTCCGAGTGTATTATAAATTATTTAAAATTATTTATTATTTTACAAATTTAAAGAGGCTAGAAAACCAGTTGCTTAAAGCGAAATCAAGAGAAAAATAATAATAAAGCTTTAAATACAATTATACATACGTACATACATATATGCATATACATATGTATATGTGGTACTACGCTTTAAGTATTGATATTTGTTGCCATTCGAAGAAACACTTAAAAAAGTAACTGGTTTTTGAGATCTAAAATTTATAACGAAAACAACAAGAAAAAAATTATTTAATTTAGCCGGATGCAAGAAAAGAATAAAGAAGACATCTTTCTCCGATCTAAATTTAATTAAATTAGAAATCACTTGAACGTATAACGCACAATACATTGTACACGGACCCCAAGCACATACACACACACATACAGTCGCCAACATGCAAATGTGTGTATGATTACTGTTATTTGGCTCCGTAAAAATTTACAACATGCGTAGAAATTTAGATAAACTGGGTGGCGAGCAAGTGCGGCATACGTAGCGAACATTGACAAATTGGCGGCGATGGCAAACTTGTCGTATTTATAAATGCATTTTTTTAGTTACTATTTGGCTGGATAAGAACAAAACTGTGTGTGTGTAATTAATTGTACGATTTGCAAAAATGATCAGAAAATGACAGCTGTCATGTGGTCAAACAGCTGATAAATAGTTCTCTCGATTGTGTGGGTTAGTACAGTCCTGTTTATTTAAAAGGGAATGTCTAGGTTTTGAAATATTGGCACTTCGTGTTTGTATGTTGTTTCATCAATTAGTTATTCGCAACTTTATTTAATATATGTAAGATATAAGTTGGAAAAAACGATTTGACAATTCCAAATTATTTCAACCAAACTGTTTTGAAAAACTCTAATGTGAATATCTCATAATACAAAAAAGCTGAGTTTGCTGTAGAAGGAGAAAAACCGATTGTATATCGCAATGCCTGCTTAAGCTGTTTTTTATTGCTCTCGCCTTTTAGAAATTTAGTACGCAGGGGAATTCAAAAACGGAAAAGGGACCAATCACGTATGCAATGAAGTACGTCAAGTACATAATTTAATTAAATTTAGATCGGAGAAAGATGTCTTCTTTATTCTTTTCTCGCATTCGGCTAAATTAAATAATTTGGCATTTTTATGTCATGCAAGTAATTAAAATTTGCCGATCATATCAAAGTGCTCTTTCACCTTCACAGCTAATGTTTCTCTTTCGTGCTTTCTTTGTACATCTCTGAATTGTACATTGGAAAAAAGCTTGTCTAGTCATAGCGAAAAAATCAAAACTTTTATTTTAAATACAATTGTGCGAAATGAATTTTCAGTGTTTAATAAAAAATTAACAAACCGCACATGCAGCTTGTGAGGCTGCCTCAAAATATTTATAGGTATACTCGTCTGAATTTGAGTCCACAACTCGCATATAATTTGTATGAGTGCATATTAGAATGCATTGGTGCTATGCATATTAAGACTTCATGTGGATGAATTTTGCCATTGATCTCTTGAACTATTGAACTAAAAGAGAGAACTAGTTCAATGAAATCGACAGAACGAGAAGGAGCGTCCATTTCAAAGAGGTATAAGAAATCTAGTTGCCAGCCCTGACTTATTTCAAACGCATAATAAGCTGATCTACTTTGAGTATGGGAATTATTAATCTTGGAGATCACATTACAAGTCCACTTATGCGCATGAAGAATGACAATTTATTGAAATTGGTTTAGGTGACAGAGATGGTCTCGTGAGTAACCTCTTCACCTACAAACAAGCACACTTTTTGCAAAGTTTTGTTAGCAAAGTACGAGTACTTTTTTAAAAAAAATATTTTTTTTTTAAATCGAAATAGTCAACTGCAAGAACAACATATTTTTACCAATCATCAGCTCAATGTGGGCCATACATATTCTAGTAAAAATTCAGGGAAACATTTATTTTCGTTCATCTCCAGGACAACTTTTTGGCATATAAAAAGAAAAATTCTCACAAAGTTATCTCAAAAGCTGTTGTGGCAATTATTATTGGCATATTTAAGTGCCGAAAGCATAGTCCCTGGTCGCTTAACGGTTATTAGCAAGCAATTAGCATCGATGGTAGCACTCATACACTTGTGGCAATATTTCCTCGGTGAAGTAAAGAATCAATTAGAATCGATTTCATTCTTATCCATTAGTTCCAAGAAGCTCTTCAATTTTGTAAGTGACTGTAAATTTCGTTAAAGAAGAGGCACGCCAAACCAAAAATGAGATGAAGATAATTCAGTACTACTCCTATTTGCGCTAACGCATATTCATGCAAGCGGTGATCACATCAATCATGCGTACCTCTATATTTTTCTATGAATAAGTACCCTGCACCAAAACGTATGGTCGCTTGAAAACCAAGACGGCGAAAAGACAAATCTCAAATTACATTTTCCAATTAAATAAAATAAAAGGCCGCTTCTGTAACTTAATGATCGCCAAAAATCTTGATTATATATAGACAGCATATTGTGATAGTTTAGCCAGGAAAGGCTTTTAAGCAACTACTCTTGCCAAATGTGGTATTTTTATATATGTGGACGAGTTGTTATTAAATGTGTGCTGTAAGGCTGTAGAGGCAAAGTGTTCGGATACTTGCGGATATTTTTATTTCTTTTACTCGGACTTAAGATTATTTTTTCTATTTTATATAAACATATGTTTTCTACTTTTATTTAATTTCCAATATTTCTGCTACACTATTGCTGACTTTTTCACGAATTATAAAATTATTTTTATTTTTTTTTACAATTTCGTTGGTCTCGAACACATTGAAATCAAAAAAAAAAATCTATTGGGAAAAAAGTGAGTTAGGGCCTTTCTACTTGAGACCACCGATATGTGTGCACAATGGAGATGTAATATTTCCAACTTTAACTTGCATTAAAAAAAGTGCTACTTAAGCGTTTAATTAAATAAAGCCCGAATACATATATTTGAAAATTACACTATTTCAAAAATAATATTGAAATTATCAGTTAATCCTCTTTCAAAATTATTCGTTCACAATTTCATGACTATTCTAATTGAATAATTGAATGTTAACCCGCATTTCAAGTGAACAATGCATTCGAATAACTTATGAAAATCAGTCGAAATGTTGGAATTAATGTGTTTATATCAAGTTATTATGCATTTTACACACCCACATATACATACATATGTACGTACTTACATATACAAACATATGTATGAATAGGATTTAATTTTTGAGGAAACGTTGGCACGATTAATGTGATGCCCATATTATAACCTCATAAGCAGTGATTGCATTCTTGCACGAACTAATCGGCGGAATGACAATTCCGAGTTCCAAGTTTTCTCCAGAAAAATGCAAAACACAATCCAGTTTGTCGGAAGCAAATCAAATTCAGATCATTTTCCGATTCAGTTTAAGGCATCCACGATGATTTTAATTGTTTAATTCTCTTACTTGAATTCGATTTTTCCTTTCTGAATCTATTGTTTTATAATAAATATTTCTATTTGTTGTATTTCTGCTTGTTTAATTTGAAATTTTTGCGATCAGAGTTGCATTTACTTCAAGCAACTGAACAGAGAAAAAATTATTCCTTTACAAACGGAAATCATATGTTTTTTTTATCACATTTAAAATAAAGTGTGGCAGCAGCAACGCCATTTTAATGCGATTTTCCTAAAATCAGTATCAGTATCACATTTTCTTGTGAATGAATCCTACAACTTTAAGATACACCACTCACATGTTCAAATACGTGCCGCGTATTACTATTACACGGCAAGACTGTATTTGCTCACGCATGCGTACTTAGAATTTGAAAAATATTTTTTTCGTTTTAAATATTCTGTTTGGAAAAGTAACAACTCTATTGCCTTAGAATGTAATCAATTCGCTAATTTTTTTAGAAATGAGAGAAATATGATTGGCGTATACTAAACTGTCTAAAATCGCAGAGGATTGGCCCTACAAAAGCAATGCTTTGTACGGTTTTCCATGTAAATTTCTTACTTTCTTTTTATACAAAGTCTCCAAGCAAGAGTTCTACAAGCGAAATAAATTATTGCTAGAACATTTTAAAAACAAAAACACTTTAAAAGAAAATTTTTTTTAAATTTTTTACTTTTTTCTTAAAGTGTTTTTGTTTTTATTACCGCCATAATTCCCACTTAGTTGACGATATTTTTTTATATTTAGTAAATGACATTTTTCTGTAAAGGTTTCGATTTGTCTGCAGCAAAATGCCGAGGCAGCAATCGAAGCCGCGACCTCTGGTCTAGTAGGCAATTTTTTTTAAATTTTTTACTTTTTTCTTAAAGTGTTTTTGTTTTTATTACCGCCATAATTCCCACTTAGTTGACGATATTTTTTTATATTTAGTAAATGACATTTTTCTGTAAAGGTTTCGATTTGTCTGCAGCAAAATGCCGAGGCAGCAATCGAAGCCGCGACCTCTGGTCTAGTAGGCAATTTCTTATTTATTTTATTTTACTATTTATTTATTTTTATACTACATTTGAATAATGTTTAAGAGCAATTAAAATTCGTAAACCTTAAAAAAAATTATATGAGAATTACAAAAGAATATGCCAACAGAATTCATTTCATGTTTCTTAACAGACTACACGAATCACTAATAGTTGCTCTTAATAACACAATTGAGCAACTTTTTCTTGCAACATTAGTTATATTTACTTGCCATGTAATTAACCTCACGAATTACCTTTCGTTACCATTTTCTGCTGGAGTAAATATTTTGCCGTTACTCGTACTTACTTATCCTGTGAATGAGATATTTTGCGATATAAAGTGAAAATAAAAAAGAAATCAAAATTTTTAGAACTTTAAATAAGATTCTCATTGAGCGTGAAAGCTTTTTTAAACGGTGTGAAAGCTTTTAAGGTTGCAATTACGAAAAAAAATAACAACTTGTTCAGGTAAAATGGTGAGCAGACATCAAATAACGAATAGAAAATTATTTAATAATAAACTAATATAAATTTGAAACATTATTAATATAAATTATTATTAAATAAAAATTAAATTATTACTAAATAAACATTAATATAAAAATATAAATTATTTTTATTATTTATATTTTGCTCAAACTTAAGATTTGAGTAAAAAATATATATTTTTTGAAATAAATTCTTTCTACTGGATTGAAACAAATATCACTTTTTGCACATAAATTATTTAAATATTTTTGTTTTAAGGAATTTTTGAAGCTTCACTAACGATAATTAATTTTTCTGCGCACAAAAAAAATTCTTTTTTTAAATCATATTTAGGAAAACACAAAAACAAATTGAGTTTTTTATCTCCTTCTCTCAGTACAACAAGGTTGCAAATGTTTTCACCACGACTGTACTTCGTGCTACATATTCGTACGTGTAAACATAAATTTAAATCAATCCATACAAGAGACATTTAATCAGATCGGACACTTGCAAAGCTTCAAGAAAGAAAAGGCGTTAATTCAATTAAGGATGAGCAAATACAATTCTTGAGATTTAAAGCACTTGAGTTCTTAAATAAAAATAAATTAAATTTTTTATTTTATTGTGCAACGGAGGGAAGATATGTGCATGTACTCGTCTGTACTCGTATGTGTTTGGAAATGTGAAGACGAATAAAAGCCTTTGTTGTGTAGCAAAAGTATTCGTGTGTAGTCATCAATTTATCTGAATAATATTGTGGGGTTTATATTATTTAATTAATTACACAAAAATAAGCTGATTTTAAATTTACTTGCATTGGAACGCTCAGACTGACAAAGATGTGCTCAGACTAGGAAGGGAACAATTTGCTCTGCCTTCGACATACATGCATACATCTATTCATACCCACATTAATATATCAAGCCTGCTGGTCATGCCTATTGTGTCTAGGCAGTATTATTTCCCAGAACATATGTCTCAATTGCGGTGGGCTCATGTACTCCACTGTAGAGCCACTTTAAAGTCAATCACATAATATGAAGTTTGTGATTGAAAGCGATACTCTACTCAAAGGAGAGTCTTTAGTAGGAATTTGCCAAAGTTTGTTCAGTTTCTGCAATGGAATAAATTGGCTTTAAGTAGTCCAGCTAGCATTGCTATTGTATACGCAGTGTCTTCGTACATGTACTATCTAATTAAATTTGCATTTGCATCTGTGGAATTGAATAGATGATATTAAGATACATTCATGTATTTTTTTAATTTGTCTTAATGGTGAAAATTATTTAATAAATACAATTTAATTTTCTTTTTATTTCATTATACGTTTTAATCATTTCAGGTTTTATAGCAAATTTGTGAATTAAGGAAATTTGTAAGGATGCTTGAAATAACAAAAGGATATCATAAATTTAGCACACATGGACATGGAATTTTATAATGAACACATACTGACAGATTTGGGTAAGTTTTTAAATATGCTGGTAATGAGTATTGTAACAAGAACAGAAACTGCAGTGGTGGTAAAAAGTATTCCAACAGGCACTGATTATAAAGAAAATATTGAGTGTCATATAGATTTTCTCAACAAAAGGATGATTTTAAATGTTCCGTGTATGTGTTTCGTCATTTCCTTTAATGGTTTTTAACATTTGAAAATCATATTTCCAATTTAAAGCTCTGCCTTAAGGCTTTTAAGACATTTTCTTTAACATTGCAAACATGTTAACCTTTTAACTAAATAATTACGTAAATAATTAATATATTGATAGTTTTAGAGCCAAGAAAAAAAAGCCAAAGCCTAGAGAAAACATCGATATATTAGCTATGATGTACTATCAAAGTTTTATAATTCTCACATAAAGCTTTCATTTAGGTGCAGAGGAAAAAGAACTTATCTCTGTTTTTTAGTAAAAATATTAATTAATTAATATTAATAAATACTTTTTTTATTCAATAAATAACTACTTAATCAATTTTTCCACATAAATATAAGAAAAATTTTAAATAAAAAATTGAATGAACATATAGACCATAAATTTTTTTTTTTTTGTTACCAACTCTACCTGCAAAGCTTTTGGCTTGTCCGCAGGAACTTTTGGCTTGTCAGCAGGAAAAAAAGATAAAAAGATAAGATAAGAGATGTGGAAAAAGATAAGAAAAATATCAGGTTCTATAAACATTTGCTAAACTATATTTCCTCTATAATATATACTTCTACAAATATATACAATTCAACGATTAATCCAAACTTCGAATACGGATCAACAATTTTGTATTCCATCTGCACTGATCAACAAATTTCCAGACTCCAGACTATAAGGGCAATTTTAGAATGTAATAGATCTACAGCCAAAGACTAAAGTTGAATGCCCTGGAAAATGCTGGTGATTATTTCATAGAGGAGACAAGATATGTGAGAGAAGCTCAGCCGTATAATGTCAGAAATGCTAATGACTTTAGACTGCAACAAACTCAGAGGGAAGCGATGAAGAGAACACAATAATATATAGAGGATTACATCTATAAAATAAGATGACAACGAAAAATGAAGCAAATGAGATATTATTTAGAATAAAATAGAAAAAAAAAATATATATAGAGTGTCATTCATTAAAGCATAAGTACACTGATCAACAGCCACATGAATTCAACAGACCGAATGAAATGGATACCGTATTTACAGCGAATTTTTTTAGATGTCATCTCTGCCTGATAAACTGAGGTCAATATATTAATGTATAATAAAACGGACCTACCTATCAGATAGCAAAATTCTGTATATGGCCCATTTTCCAGAGCTATCCATTACACATCCTCGAGGGAGTTGTATTCAAACAAAATAAAACTGAATGCTCGCTCAGCTGATTTTTATTTTGACAGCTGACACATACTTAGCGAAAGCAAAATTGATTTGTGCTTTGGTAGCGTGTTATTCGTTAAACCTGACCGCGTGTAAATTCTCAATAAATTGTGTAAAATTTTTTTAAAATGTTTGCTTTTAAATATTTTTCATTTAGTCGTGCAACCTCTCCTCTTGCGAAATCTCATACAAATTAAGCAACATAATTAATGGAGTCGCCATTGAGTAATTATTTATAATTTATTTGCCAGTGGGAGTAAATGAATACACACACACACACACGTACTTATGCATGCACGAGTAAATATGTAAGTACGAATGTATTTATGTACATACTCGTATATGCACATTCGCAAGTAATCATTACGTGCTGAATATCTATTTGTCCCTTTTTCGGGAAGTAATTTGTACTTTGCTTGTTATTTATTATTAATTTTTAATATATTAATGTATATTTGTAGCATATTGCAAATTTGCTAAGCAACAGATTCTTTGTTTTTTAACTGATGTTTAATGTTGAAATAATATTTACAAAATCCATGTACATATCTATGTATGTATGTGCTATTTGTCTTTAGTCCAGAACTATAAAGTAACCTGTTCATGCAAATCCTATTTGGAACAAACTATTCTTTACTTTGTGACTAAGGCTGGAAAGAATCCAGACCTTGTAAATAATAAGAACTATGCGCATGTATATGTATCTTTTTAATCTAACGTTTAATACTTGCGACCTTTATTATTAACCCAATATGAGAAGATCTCATGAGATTTGCTCCTTGGTTTATGGAAGCATATGTCGGTTCTAAGCAGTTGCTGTCACATTGCTGCGAACTTTGAAAGCAAAGCTGTTGGATTCGACTATTCAACCATCTGACAAATTTCATCCGCACCAGCTGGCATAGGACTATTATAATCCACATGATCTGCTCAAATTGGTAGGCTAGCAGCTCATTGTTGTTAATGCTCCCACGTATACATCAAATAAATGATTTATTAGGTGTTATTGTTCTTAGCAGAGGATATTAAACCGATACGAGGGCATAACACCTATCAGAGTAGAGATTTACGATAGTACTTTCGCCTTGAAAATTCCCTTTTACCTCTTTGACACCTCAGTTGTAAATGCATGTGCTCTTCTTATTACTCAAAAATAAAAATTATTATAAAAAGGATAATATCGGGAAATTTGTACATCACATTCGCACTTTCAAGGAATTTCTCTTATATACCTACGCTAATGCTAAACTTGAAAAAAATGTATTATTTATTTATTTACTTAATATTACAATTATATGAATTATAATATGTGTGTAGAGGCTATCGGCTATGGTCCCCGACGGAGAATGGAGACCCAGTCTCCCGCCTAACAAATTTAATATCTTCTCTCTACAATTACAATTACAGATCAAATTATCAAATTGCAGATCTTGCGAATTATAGTTTTAATGTTATGAAAAAAAGAAAAAGGAAAAATAGAAAAAGCTAAAATTTTTCATAAATTTCATTAAATTTAAAACTTTTTGCCCAAAATGTATGAATTTTCGTTTATTTTGCGAGGGTTGTTATCGTAAAACTTAACGGAGCTTAAACAAATTATCCATTTAAAGTCTGTCCTTGCCGTAAAACATCACGCATACATAAACAAATGTATGCAAATACAGTTTCTATTTGCCCATGCACACACACACACACACACACACACACACACACACACACACAAGTGTCTTAACAACTGTCAAGCCACTGCTATTAAGCACAGAAATCACAACAGTTAAATGAAAATGTCCGAATTGTTGATTTTCAAATATACGCGAGAGTGTGTAGTCCGTTACAACCATGCCAAGCCACACACACACACACACACATATCGCTTCATGTAATAGCAAAAAAAAAAGAAATAAATAAATAAAAAATACCTGTTCTGGCGTGCTTTTAAGTGTACGGGTATGTAACAAACAATACTGTTTGATCAATAATTATATTTCAGTAAGAAGAAGAAGAAGAAGAGGAAGAAGGCAAGTTGTAATCGGACTCAAAAGAGGAGAAGCATTTCACTTTGTCAATTGTGTGCTAATTTTGTTACCGCTGTGGATTTGCTCGGTGTCTTCTTCTGAGCAGAAGCCTCCTAATGGCAAAGGCAGACCACAATGAGTGCTTCTATTTATACTAGACGTTTACTAAATTGTTAAAAAAGAATATGTGAATTTAATTTTCCACATAAAAAATAATAAATTCTTCATAAAATAATTATTAAATTGAAAATATAAAATTAAATAATTCAGGCAATTTGCAATTTCCATTAAAAAAAATATATATATAATGAAAATTGAAATACATGAAATAATTATTTAAAAAGTAATTGTATGCTGAATAAATAAAATAAATGAAAAGCTATACTTACAATAATGAAACATGAAGTTACCAATACAAACGTACACACACACACACACACGCACGCACACTGCAAATGGTGAAAAGCTAATTCAACAACAATATAAAAAATGAATTAAATCATCTATACTTGCGCAAAGTGTTTGTTTGATAAAAAAAAAAAAAAAATTATTAACAAATACAAATTATGTAAAAAAAAGTTGAATGTTTAGAATTGAATGGATTTGTAATTGAAAATTTATAAAATGGAGTGTGAGTGTTATTTTAATCGAATAAACATTTCAATGCTGTTTAATGCAAAGAAGCAAATTATAAAATTGCACAGTAGGCTTTTAACTTATAAATGTAGTGAAAATGCGTGCTGGGGATGTTTACACAAAAATAAATCTTAAATATTTTCGAAATTTTGTAGTTATTAAAAATCTGATATTTATGACTCGACTGAAAACGACTTCGCGATTAATTTTATAATGGGCGATTGCAGACACATCCACAATCCGAACTGAAAACTAACGATGATCGTTATGATTAGTGGCTGAAACGCCCAGTAAAGACCGTCCATGTACCGCCTGCTTCTTGCCTGCTATTCTTTACTGCTTCATTTACTCCGCTTTCCAATTTTACACGAGTATCACAATGGGACCATAATTCTTGCTCCCAAATGGTAGCTCTATATATATATGCTATATAATTTGTGATATTTATTATTTATGATGTTATTAACTAAAACTCACAGCTGATATATTGTAATAAGAAACTAAATTTCCTTAGAACGTAAAAAAACGTAAAAAAGCTAATAATGACTATGAATGTGAGTTCAATCCCACTCTCTACAAACACCGCACTAGCCCTCTCTATACAATTCCTGTTTCAAATAAGAGTCGTGTGAGTCATTTTTGTCACTTCGATTAAAAAAAAGAAAGAAATTATTTACAGAATAGGTCACTAAATTATAAGTTTCAAGTTGAATTATTATATAGAGGAAATCAGCGATTTATATAAAACGTTTAAGCCCCACCGTGCTAATTGTTTAATTGTCTATAGAAAGTATTTTCAACAAAATCTTTTTCTTAAAGAAATTACTGCGGCAACCACTTAATAGATCTCTCATTTCAATAAAAAGCTAAAATTAATTTTCACTAAAATGCCAGTTATTTATTCATTATTATTATATTTAATTATTCTCTCGCTGACTACGAATTAATAACAAATGCGTGAAACCATTTGATTTTTTCACTTGGAAATTTATGAATAAAAAAATCAAATGACACTTATTTTCCTTAATTCGTTTAACAGTGAATGAGTTTCATTTTATATTGCAATGAAAATTGTTGGAAATCTTAAACGTTTAATAAAGAAAAGTGGTTTGGAAAACGAAGAAAGACGAAAAGGCATTAAACGTTGCATGCTGCCTACTCCATATATTTTATTATTTAATTAACTTTTATTTTTTTTTTCTGAATAATATTAATAATCAGCATAATGTTGCTTTAATAAAATATTATGCGGTTATTTTTTTTTTATTATTTTTCTTTTTTTTTTTCTTTTTCTTTTTGTTTTTTTGCGTTTTTGTTGAAATGCTCATCCAAGAGTAAAGTGCATCAACCGCAGAAAAGAAGTATTGTGCGCTGATGTGGTGGTTACTGATGATGCATTTAAGAGATTATTAATTTGATTTGCTTGTGCCATTTGATAACTGCGTGTGTAAACAAAAATTATCAGCGATTTTGCGTGATTTTATTTTATTTTCTTCGCCATAGTATTCCCCTTCTTCCTTTTTTCTATTAATTAATTTAACCTGCAAAGCTATCGGCTTACCCGTATGAAAATAGGCAGGATCTAGGCAGGAATCGAACCCTTGATAATTATAAAGCCAAAAAGCGTAATTTAAAGCAATTGATTGAGCTGAGAGCTAATCGTCCGCTAACGAAAAAAAACGATACCCAAATTCATCACCATATTGAATAGTGCCATATCAGCAGTCACAATCTGCTTGCAATGATTTCAGTAACAAATCTCTATGCGATGCTTCATATTTTCAATGATCTGAGGCATAATTGAAGTTCAACTTCGTTAATGAGCCGAGTTGTTTCATGCTTTAAATCTTCAACGGTCCCGGGCTTATTGACGTACCGGTTTTTCTTTCAAATATGCCCAAAATAAGAAGTACAGCTGCGGCATCCCAGATTGCTGCAAAGCCTATATGGTAAGCACCACAACTGCTTGAGCGAACTAATTTTGTATGGCCCGAAATATAGCCTAATGACGCCGCCGCCCTATAACATACACCACGCAGTCCCTCTTCGTGGATGCATCGGCTTTTCAATAATCACACGCCTATTAGCAATTACATAGAAGTGAAATTGATAATCATTAAGTACACGAAATGTATTTAGCTCATTTTTGCTTCCCAATTATGTATATGTATACCTCTCCACGGTTGTATCTGTCAAACACTTGGACTCAGCAGATCAGCTGATTAGCTGAGCATCGTCTGATTCTAACAAATTGTGAAACCACATTCAGAAGTTAAGAAGAAAAAGTAAAGTTGGAGAAAGTAGTTGATTATTATTAAATGTTCGATAGTGTAGCTAAAATTATTAAACAAACTGTGATAAATAATTCTTCAAATCTACGCAGAGTTACGCAACATTTAAATTGTCAAGATTTCCGATATAAACAAATAATTTAATTGAAAAAATTTTTATTTTACTGTTGGCTATCATTTGTCTTGAAATTGAAATTTCTTAGGATTTGATAAAGTTGAACTGATGAACTGCTTTGGGAAGTAATGAAATGTGTCCAAAAGACCGGTGATACTTCCCACTAATAAATCTCAATTATTATTTTTTCTCAACAAAAAACTAATGTTCTGGCCAATATTAATTTGAATATTGGAAATATTTTCAACACATAAAATAAAAAATTGTACCATAAGTCATTCTAAACAGATTAGTTAGCTGATGGATAAACTTTTTTAAACTTGTAAGATTTCAAACTAGATTCAGATTGATTAAGTTGTAGGAAACTTAAAATATGGAAATCAGTTTTCGGATATCAGGCCAAGATCTGCAACATGACGATTTATATTTACCGATTTGATATCCAATTTCAACACAACCAATATATTAAAATTATAAATTGTCATTTCTATGGCTGGATGTAGGCCTCTCAATTCCACAAAACGCTCCGCAAAAGCGTTTGTAAAATATTTAAATCCACAGAGAAATCAAAACGTTCACTCCTCTGCCACTGTAAAAATATTCAATATATTTGGAAAAAATAATCAAGTAAAAACGAAAAAACGCTTAAAGGTAAAAAAAGAAAAAAAACCCAACAAAAAAAATTGTGTTTTTTATATGTATGCATGCATGTGTGAGTGCATGTGTATATATATATGTATGGGCGTGTGAGTTTGTATGGCTTGTATGTAAGTTGAAATAACCCGAAAAAAGTAAAAACTAAAACTTAAAACAACTAATAAACTCTCAAACTACAACAAAACAACAACAACAAAAAAGCTGAAAACTGCTCGCTTCGAGATTCAGTCGTATTTGTAACATTCGTTTGTTGATTAGCGGTTGGGAATTCAGATTTTTTCAAACATTAAATGGAATTTACAAAATAGCAAAATAAAACAGCAAAAAAAAAGCACGAAAGCCGTGTAAGCAAATAAAATAAAAGAAAAACACAAATCAAATAAACAGAATTGATTCTTATGGATTATCATAAAAGCTGCAACGGTAATTAATTATTTGCATTAAACATTTTAGTCAGCATAATAACAATATTTGTATAAATTATAATAAATATTCCGCCGAGTGTTTACAAGTGAAAAAATTCGAATAACTTATTTTTTCCCTCTTTTTTTTTTGTAATTTTTTTTTTTGTTTTTGTATTGATCAAACAAAAGAAATAAACTTTTGAATGTTTGTATAGAAAATGTTGTTGTTATCAGTTGTGTATAAATCTGGTTACGGGTATGCGCGTGCGTGTGTTTGTATGAAAAAATTAAATTTTTTTGTTGTGTCTCTGTTTTGTTGTTCTACACGCCCACCTTTTATTTCGACAAAGTTTAATAATTTTTAAATAATTGTTCGTTCTGTGACATTTAATAGGACTGTGAGAAGAAGCGTTTATTAAATGGACGACATCGGGAGTTGGAATCTTAGGAAGTCTTACAATTCGTTGAAAGTTATAAATGAAACCACACATTCCCAGATGCATACGACCCCACATACAAATATGTATATAAATAGCGCGCCATTTTAAAAATTTTCATGCATCGGACGGTAACTAATCGACAGTTCACAAGTCAAAACAGCCTTTTTAATTGATTAAATTAGCAAAAAAAAAAAAAAAAACGTTTACACCGGATTTTAAACAAAGTCTTTGATCGTAGGGCCTTTAAAGTCTATTTAACATAAGAGATTTACACCCCCACCGACTACACTTCTTATTGGATGACCCTGTGACCGATATACGAGTATGTACATATATCAGTGCATTATGAGTTGTAAAGTGGGCCCTAATTTATAGATGCATTTTTCTGTCTGTGTAGAAGGGAAGAAAGAGGATGCCTGCTACTGTAGTGGAAAAAAGAGTGCGAAGACTAACTTGCAATGAGTTATTCAAGAATTTTTTAATCCTCCAATCGCCCTACTCATTAAATATATTGTGCCGGAATTAAGAGACACTGATAGCGGTAGAGACCATAAGAATAGTATAAATATTTACGACATTTTAATAGCTTTCGCAAGCATTAGCGATTTATTATCCCTTCACTTGTATTTTGTTGAACACAACCAATTTGTAGCCCCGATCTTGCCTCAGTCGAACAGTTTTCCAAACTAGTTATAGATTTACGTCGTCTTCTTTCGCAGCTTTCGCTCGCATTCTGCTTCTCTTTGCATCACTTTAGGCGCTCTCTTTTGCAATGGCTTTACTTCAGATAATCAGAAAACAACAAAGAATTCCCAATGCCGGATATACTTCGACTTTGCTAAAGGCCTTGAAAATATCAACATAATACAAGATCTACTAGAAAAACAATTTAGACGAAAAAGTTCGCCAAATACAACATAAGCTTTGAATATAATTATTCATGTTTTAGAGTTAAATGAACTCTCAATACATTTTTTGTCTGATTTCTTAAAGGCCTCTGCGATAAAATTATATAAATTGTTTGTGCAATAACTTAAACATCATCGTGACGCTCTTTGGGTTTTTTTTTATTTTCAAAGCATGCACTTGTACCACCAAAAATAATTATTCACTCAACCAAAAAAAATATTTAAAGTAAAAAAAAGTTTATCAAATATGAACATTAAACTGCTTTTGGTGTGAATGGTCGAACTGCAGGGATAAAGAACTGCGATTCGCATCGAAAATATGTATGGGAATAGTTTGAACTATTGGCGGAACTGTTAACTGATTCATACATTGTACAATATTATTGTGTATTTTATTATTCATATATTTATTATTATTTATTCCCTTTTTAACAAGACCGCATTTACAATGGAGAAATTAAAATGCACCCATATGAAGCTTACACGAGGGGTTAAAAAAATGTAGAGCTTGTCGTATACGACCATCGCTACTGCTGAGATTCTGTTTTCTCTTTCACTTTTGTGGTTTTCATATTGTTTCTTAATGCTAATTTAAAAGGTTTACAAGAGTTTGAAACCAAGTCAAGAAAGTAAATTTGTATTACAACTGAATTTATATTAAAAAAAATAAATAATTGCAAATTAGAAAAGCTTTTATAGCATAAACGCAATTCAAAATACAAAATATATATTTAGTCCAAGTAAATCCTCTCAAAATTTAAGCCATACAATTTTTCTTGTCAATATTGCGTTCTGTAAACCCAGTCTAAGCAAGCATATCAAAAAGAAGTGTTGCCAAACTTTTATTTTAATAAATCGCCTTATTACCGTCCTTAATAATTTTCACTCTATTAATATTCTTTTTCTTAATATACATTTCAAATGCTAAAAATAACTCTCCGTATATTACAGACCGTGCAGATTATGTCGGTGGAATCGACAATGAAGCAATATTTTTTGAAGACTTACAAGTAGCAGCTGGTCTCGCTCGATTAGGCCCAGATGAAAATCAAAGCAATACGGGAAACTCCGGTGTCAGTGCTGGAGAAAATCCCGCACTGCCATGCACAGCCAAAACCGAAACACCCATTACATCACCCTCATCCATGACCACAATAAGAGCCGACATTATTCTACCATCGATACCAACGGTTTCGGCACGTGTTGGGTTAACGGGAACAGCTGCAACACCGCACATTGGCATACATCACAATAGCAATAGCACTACACTTAATACATTAACGCACCTGCCCGAAAGTCCACCAGATTCAGGATCGGAGCCACCCTACAGCCCACTTCAAGATATTTACAGTCACAATAGTGGTGCTAGTGGGAGTGGTCTTATAAGCACTTCAGCGGGGCAAATGCATGAGCTACACACTTTGCAAGTGCTTCAGCAGCCAGCACTATCGCAGCAGCATCAACAACATCACTATAATACGCATATCTTAGATAGTCAAATGACTATTAATCCTTCAGCAAGTCCCACTATACAAGAGAGTTTGCGTGTCAAGCATGAAGCTGGTATTATAATTAATCCGAATAGTTTAGTACAAACACTTAATAGCCCAACATTACATACGAATGCGCCCCAAAGTTTAGATACTCATATTGAGATGCCCAATCAACAGCAAGCACATACACAGCATATACTGTATACAAATAATCCTCACCAGCATCCCAACAACAATAGTAACAATCTAATCAACTATAATCCGGCATCTGTTACCACATATCAAATAAATTTAAATCACTTGGAACACCACTCACCACAAGAGTCACCCAGTTGCATGCTAACCACTATTGGTGATCTGCCGCACGTACAAGTTGTTGGCACTAGTTTACCTTCAACTCCTACTTTGGGGAGGACATCTGCACCTTCCACACCCAATCATCAATCATCGTCACGTAAACGTAAAATGACCACTCAAATTGATGACCCGGACTTTCATTGTGTTAAGCCTGACCCTGGCTTAATATTAAGTCCTTCGCGCAGTTCAATATGTTCGACGCCCTTGTCAGGGGAGAACTTAAAGAGATCCTCAATATCGCCTTTAAACATACAATTGAGCAATCATGATATGGTCGATACCCCAGCACCCTCAAATGCCTCACTTTCGCCAGCTCTATCCTCGGTCAACATGGACGGAAGTTATAAAAATTCTGATACGACTTCGCAAAATGGCGACGCCTTAAGTCCCTGCATACGGTTTGCACCATTCCAACAACAAAATTGGCACAAATTGTGCGATCAGCATTTACAGGAAATTTCAGTGGTCTATTATCGTGTAGATGCTGACAAAGGATTCAATTTCTCGGTTTCAGATGATGCCTTCGTATGCCAGAAAAAAAATCATTTTCAAATAACTTGCCATGCTCGCTTACAAAGTGAAGCAAAATTCGTAAGAACCCAGTCCGGTTTGGAAAAAATTAAATCCTTCCATTTACACTTTTATGGCGTGAAACTAGAGGCACCTAATCAAACCATACGCATAGAACAAAGTCAATCGGATCGGTCAAAGAAACCCTTCTTTCCCGTACCGTAAGTATTTCTTTAAAATTAGAAATTCACAAGCACATTTTATGGTGTTACTATTTGCTTCTTCTATTTGAAGTATCGATCTCCAAAGTCATATTGTTAGCAAAGTAACAGTCGGACGTTTACATTTTTCTGAAACTACTAACAATAATATGCGAAAAAAGGGGCGCCCCAACCCAGAGCAGCGTTACTTCCAATTGATTGTAGCCTTGCATGTGCATACTGCGTCCGGAGACTTTCCCATAATAAGTCAAAGTAGTGACAAAATTATTGTACGAGCCTCTAATCCGGGACAATTTGAATCGGATGTTGATCTATGTTGGCAAAGAGGTCTAACGCAAGATTCAATTTACCATTCTGGCCGGGTAGGAATAAACACAGATCGTCCCGATGAAAGCCTAGTAGTTCATGGTAATCTCAAAATATCGGGTCACATAGTACAGCCCAGTGACAGCCGAGCTAAGCAAGAAATTGGCGAACTTGACACGTCTGTGCAACTGCGAAATCTTCAAAAGATACGCATTGTTCGCTATCGCCTGGAACCCCAATTTGCTTTGCATTCCGGTCTCAAAACTCACAAGGACTCAGCGGATATTGTGGACACTGGAGTTATAGCACAAGAAGTGCGCGAAGTTATACCGGATGCTGTACAAGAAGCTGGCAGTGTTATCCTTCCCAACGGCAATATCATTGAAAATTTCCTTTTAGTCAACAAGGATCGCATACTTATGGAAAATATTGGAGCGGTCAAGGAATTGTGCAAAGTCACAGGCACTTTAGAGACACGCATAGAGAATTTAGAGCGTGTCAATACCCGCCTCCAGCGTGCTAAAGAGAATGAATTACAATTTTTGCATTGCAAGAGCATTACATCAAACCGTGATGGATATGAGATTTGCTCTAATAGAACACTGCAAATCATTATATTTCTGTTAGTTATAGTAATGGCGGCTTGGTAAGTCCCACTTTTAAAAATCATACCAATCCGCGATAGAAATACTTCATTGTTTTCTATTCTCTTTTAGTTTGGCTGCTGTTTCCACCTTATATTTCGTTGAGCACAACAAAAAACAACAAAATTTAAAATATCTGGAGAACATTCAGATGCTTAATAATGGCCATATTTATGGTCATGAGGGTCTAACATTGACCGAACAAGAGCGCAATTTCATCAACATGCTAAAGGCGGCCAGAAACCATACGCATTTGCCAACATTTTCATATCAGCCAGCTGCAATGGCCAGCGGTAACGTGGTAGAAGAAAGTCGTTCGCGAACACAAAGTCGAAACAATGCGGAATATCGTGGGCCGGACTATAGATATCTAGGAAATCCCGACGATTTGCATCATGCCTCTTCATCACAGAATATACGAAATGATGAAATAACAGTAGTTATGGAAAAACCGTCAGTGACGCATGAACTCTTGCAGACATATAATGAACCGCAAAGAACCACTACAGCACCCACGTTGTTGCGGAACAATAAAACCTCGGTTAGTAAGCATAAAACTAAATGGCCTCAGCCGCAAATAGTCTTAAGAGTAATGCAATCGGCCACTCATCGCAATGCTCTACCTTCCACACGTTCTCTTAACTTAAATGACCAACCAAACGAAGAAATCCCCCACAATATTTCGCGCAATGTCAATGAAACATCAACTGAGAATATTACTGATGTGCAACAAGACTATGAGAACAATTCCATTGATTCAGATTCTCAGCAACAGGCGAAAAATCGTTTGAAATCAACGGGGTCGAAAGTGCGCATACCAGTTGCAAAGGAGTCTCCGCCACATGCAGAGATACAAAAGTTGAATATTAACTTACCCATAGTCAGCACCTCGAATAGCAACATAATTGATGGCACGGCTCTGTTAGTAGAAAACTCCGTAACTCAATCAAATGTCCTTAGACACACCAACGCTAAGGGAGGAGAACTTATAAAATATAAAACTGTTTCGCCGCCTACCACCACTTCCACTAGCATCAGTAGCCACAGTCTGACAAACAAAGTTAATACTGATGCGCCCCATACCAACAATTCTCTGGAGAGTCACTCTATTTCCAACAAAAGTCGCAATTTCCTTGATCGTACCACTGATAATTCTGATCTATTGCAACAATTATCCAACGACAATAATGAATCGATTTACAGTGCAACTGATATTATAGGCAATCCCGTAAATTTTATATTGGGCCTAGATGATCGCCAGTCTCTATTAGCGCGTCGAACTGCCGGCTTATCGTCTTCAGTTTCCAACACTGCGCATCAGCAGGCGAACGTGCATAATTCTATAGTGTATGTGGACACATTTGGCGAACCGGAACAGTGTAATAGTAAGAGTAAACGTGAAGACATATCAAATTGTCAGGTAAGTAAGAATCACATTAACCCAAATATTTTTTAATCAAATCACTTTTACAGTCCGTCTGCTTTGAAGAGAACAATCAACTTCCGCCACCTAGTCAATCGGATTTGCCTACTTTGCATTTGAAGACATCGGAACTGAAGAAAATAAAATCTGCTTTGCAACAAGACGAGATCGATAATGAAAATCATAGTGAATCTGATGACAACGACGCAATTATACGTGATACTGACGAGGACTTGCAAGTCACATACGAGGGAAATCTAAAAAATAAAGAAACTCTTAATAGCTCGATTATAAGCTCAAGCTTTCCAAAAGGCAAAACTATCAATAACAAACAGTCGTTGCCAAAACAGCTAAATGCAGCAGAACAGCGTAGCGAAGATACTGAAAATTTAGACATCCTGCTAGAGCACAGTTTTTCTGAAGAGATTATCAACGATGAGGCGAAAAAAGTGAAGAAAAGTGAAAACGAAGTTAGCCTGCTAAAACCCAAATTGTCTATAGATCCAGATTTGCCACCCACTGACGCAGATTGTTGGAAAATACGAACATGTATATACGCGGAACGTCTAAATAATACTTTCGCAACGGAGGATTTTTGTCCTAAACACGGAAAATCAATTAACAGTACATTTGTCATTCCGCTTTCGCGCTTTTTCAAGGAACAAAGTGTTGAAGTACATTTGACGTGAGTTCGGAAATTGAAATCCTCTAAAAATTATTATTTAAAGGATTGCTTTTATGTTTTTGTAGATCTTCCATACCTTTGCAATGGGTTCTTTGCAATTTGCATGAAAATTCGCCAAATGTTTTGCAACGTAGGCGCAATACTTCGTTGCTCCTACTCAATGTACCCAGTCGGGGTTACTTTGTTAAAGATTTAATTTTACGTGCCACCAATGATCCAGAAAAGGTAGGAAAAATTACATTTTTATTTACGAAATTTATATTTCACGATCGGATAAGTTTTGTTAATATAATTTTTGGAACGGATTTACTGCCATTTAATAAATCCAAATCGCCTAAGAGAATGCAAAAGGATGCACTTTCTATAAGGCCGAAAATATCTGAGACATCACGGATCAGACTCTTCCAAATATTACATTATTAAAGAAAAATTTCATTACTTACCAAATTATTTAATTTTTTTTTTAAACTTTTAACATACGAGTTTTATTTGGAAATTATCGGTGAAATTTAAAGGATTATTTTCAACTTGCGAAATATCGATCAAATTTAAATTTTTATTTTTGATCACAAAATATAGTTGTTGTTTTTTTCAATGCGGAAAACATCGGTCGTATTTTAAGTAACTTTTATCGATGTTTATTCGAATTTAATTATTCTACAATTTATATTGAGTCCTTTTTAAGAGTTCTCTTATCAAATACATTTTCTGTTAGTTTTGCATTTGCTCCTAGTTTGGCTCATTAACTATAAAATACTAATTTAGCTCTCATGTTTCGTTTCAGACAAATGTTTGCCAAGAGCGACCCCACGAAGGCAATACCATACTGCAGTACAATTTTAGAATTTTAAGAAATTGTGATTAACAACACAACAACAAACACTGTATCCTAATTAAAATGAATATTTAACGTCAAATATTTAAATTTATTCTCATTCGTTTCTTTTTGTACTATTATTTCCATTTATAGTATTTTCTTTTTATAAACTCGTGAAAGAATTGTTTGATATTTTAATTTAATCACAAATTATATTAGATTTTTAGTTATTTAAGGACACGGAAACAATGAATATGAATTTTTTTAAATCCTTAGAACAAAGTGTAACCAATCGAACAAAAGATAAATTTGTAAATATTGAGTAGCGAAAATAAATCAATTAAATCATTAAATGTACGTACCACATATTTGTTTATGTGCATTCAACATTATGCCTTAACAAGAGCAAAATAAAATTTCTATATTAAAATTAAATTACAACAATTAAAATCACAACTAAAAAGTAGCACAAATTTTTCATCACTGCTATATAAAATTAAAATGATTAATATATACAATACAGGATATATTTGTATATATATTTATTCCCGTTGTTTCAGGATGGAACATTGGGCCATAGAATCAATGATAATTTTAATTAAATATATTATATTATGATGATCCACGATTATTAAATATTTATTAAGAACAAAAAGGGCAAAAAAAACAAAATATTTAGACAATTTATAATTACAAAATACTGCCGTTTTATTTTTATCCGAGGTTTTTTTCATAAAAGTTATTGAAGTAATACACTTTAATAAAAAGGCAAGTGACTAAATAGTAACCAAGTCTGTGCGCAAAACAAAAATTATATATTACTTACCTGAAATCCTTTAACTGTAGCCCAGAATACTAAAAATCTCTTTGTATGTCTCACTTTTAACTTTAAATAATATTTGCTTTTCTTTTTGTGATTTAAATATTTTTTTTCACCAAGAATTTTTATCAAAATAATTTAATTTTATTTTATTTTATTAATAACACAAAATTTTATAAAAATTGTATAGTACAATTTTTATTAACTTTATTCTACCGATTTTAAACTATTATATACCACGTTTTTTATTTGTCTTCTAATTTAATTTCAAAAAACTACTATATTTATCTTAAAATGATTTTTTTTTGTTTCAATGATTCACGTATCTCTTGTTTTTATTCACTTAATTTATAAATTACTTTAATTTTATTACCCACACACATAATTTTTTATCTGATGATACAGAATTCATGGCCTACTCTTATCTTGATAATGCATGCTTTCATTTTCCTCTACATTTTGCCAAAAAGAAAAATGTCCGTTTTAGCTAAATCGTGCGAAATGTCTACATGGTGGCAGCGCTGGCACAGAGCTATACATGCATAAATATGCACGCATTACAATATCGTAAGCATTCAACAAAAATGGTGGAAGGCAAAACTGAAGTATTTCTTAGCAATCTCTTTTAAAATAGAACGGTCTTGCACTAAAAACAAAATCAAACATCCGAGAAACAACAAATTATTTTTTTAACAGTAATAACAAATATTGAATTAGCATATTGAGTAGCGAAAAATTTAGTCATTATTTGTATGCCAGAAGCGATAAAAGCCGTTAGAGAATCAACAACAAACTGAAATACAATAAGAAAACGAAGCAGCAGTACTATTCTTAACAGCTGATATTACGGCTTAAACTACTAATTCGCTTTAAAAGACATTTAACGTTTTATTCTTGTTAAATACGTGCATACTGACAAAAATAAAACGGTGCGAAAAAAAAATTTAGCTGGAGAGTTTTACCTATTATAAAGCCGATTTTTGGAAGGGAAATATAATAGAGCGTTTAAGATGCTTTAAAGTTATTGTAAATATTTATTTAAATAGAAGTGGATAATTCGGAACCGCACTCACTCTGGAATCATTTATACATACTATTACGTATACAAAAACGCAATCTCAATTTTAAGCAAACAGAAATCAAATACTTTAAAGTTAGCTAACAAAAAACTTATATGTAGGTAGTTGTCGTTTTGCAAAATAGTAGCAAGGAGCCTTGATAAGTTGGTTAAGTGTACTATCCAACTTAGAACTTGAAATTGTTTGTAATGGAAAAGTTAACCCGCTAAATGCCACATAAATCATTATATAGTCTCGTACACAATTTAAATTATAGCTATTATAGAATTAACTATACAGTTGCATTTTTTCTCTTTATTATCTAAACACCGAAAGGTTGATCTGTACCATCTTCATGATACTTTATATAAGTTTCACCATGCGTAAAATCTTTTTTGCCCTCCAAGCGACCACGCGGGGGAGCTTTACTATAGTCATATGCTTTTTCTGATTTCCCAAACAGGAGGTTTGTCTCATCTATTTGGTCACGGTATTTTCCGACTACAACGGGCTTGCCAGTAATAGGGTCTGTTATGTCACCAAGTTGATAAACAACTTTTTCCACTTTATGGGTAATGAGGCGTGTTAAACGCTCAGGCAGCTGTCGTATTAATACTATATCACCAGTTTTGCATACTTTTTCGGGATCATGTGCAAAGATATATTCGTCTTTTTTGAAATACTAATAAAAATAATAATAATAAAATGAACACAAAATGTTTTACATATAGGTACAGTGAATGGTACTTGCCATGTTAAGATTGGTATCTAGTTTCAATCGTCGTACGCGAATTTTTGAGGCTGTTGCTTTAACACATGGAAGACATTGTCCTAAAAGTAATAAATTACGCGCCGACATTGCTTTTAATTGAAAATTTAATAACTTCTTGCACTAGTATTTTTCTTTGAATAAAATCTTATAAAATGTGAACAACACAAGCAGCTGTTCAACTATGAATTAAAATGTATTAACTTGGCAGCACTTTGCTATGTAATATAAAAGCTAAATGTTATGAAATTGTTATGTCATTTCTCTTATTATATTACAATCAAATTATAACTCTGTATAACTTATATATATTAATAACAAATGTATATAATATACGAATCCATTCGTATGTAGGAATAACTCATGTTTATATATTTTAAAAAGTTCATGTGGGTGTAGATAAGAGAAAATAAACAGCCTTATCGACTTTTAAGTAGGCATTACTTTTTAAGTTGGAAAAGGAAAGTTGACGTCATTATATTAAAGCAGGACAACATAAAAGTTAAGTGTGATTAAATACTATTATCAACCAGCTGATAATAACTCGAAATTAAAAAGTGTTTCCATTTGAACAAAAAGATAAAATTAAAAAATTCGCAATATAAACAATAATTGAGGCAAGTTTTTCCTTTAGTTGAAAGGCTTTGAAGAATTCAAATGCTAGTGAAATTTTAATAATTTCAAACACTACAATGGTAAAAATCCATTTAAAACACAGCACGTATATATTTTATAAAATTACTACGCCTTTATAGAGTTACGAGGATGACGGATATCATGTGGATAACTTTCCCAAAGAATATGGTTACGGAGGTTTTGATCAGGATGGATTAGATTCTACGGGAATGGTTGGCGGTAGTTCAGATTTGAAACCACGAATATTACTAATGGGACTACGACGTTCAGGCAAAAGTTCTATACAAAAAGTAGTGTTCCACAAAATGTCACCAAATGAAACCATGTTTCTCGAATCAACTAATCAAATTGTGAAAGATAATATTAACAATTCAAGTTTTGTACAATTTTGCATATGGGATTTTCCAGGGCAAATAGATTTTTTTGATCCCACATTTGACTCCGACATGATTTTCGGCAATTGCGGTTCATTGGTATTTGTAATTGATGCTAAAGATGACTACAACGAAGCGCTGACGAAATTTAAAAACACGGTTATTAAGGCATACAAAATTAATCCGCGTATTAAATTTGAAGTTTTTATACATAAGGTAATGTATATATATAGTTATATATATGTATATAACTAATGTAATGTATATATATACCGGAATAGTTATTTGTGTGGTTGTGGAAAAAGAAAAGGTCAGTGCCGCTTTACCAGAAGAGTGCTCTTTGTGAAAAACAAGAAACAAAAAGCAAGGTGCTCTATAAAGATCTATCACACAAGTACACTTAAACTTATATCAAATGCAGCCAATATTTTTTGCATTTGAATCTTCACAAACTTATGTATTTTCCTCAACATGATGTATTCCCAAAAAATGTTAAATAGTTTATATCTGTTAAAAATTTAAGGCACAATCCGTACTGGAGACTGCAACAATCAATAGAACTATATACTGAATAAAATTGATGATAGCATGATGAAAATATGAATTTTGAGTAAAATAGCTATTTTGTGTGTTGTAGGTTGATGGCATTAGTGATGACACTAAAATGGAATCCCAACGCGATATACACCAACGTGCTTCTGATGACTTATCTGATGCTGGTTTAACACAGATCCATTTAAGTTTCCATTTAACTTCCATTTATGATCATTCAATTTTTGAAGCTTTCTCAAAAGTGGTGCAAAAGCTAATACCACAATTGCCAACGTTAGAAAATTTATTAAACATTTTTATATCGGTAAGTAGCAATTGTAAATTCCTAAATAAAAATATATTTAATTGGAAATACATGTGCTTGCCGTACATACATATTATACGAATATAAAACGGAAAAAATTTATATTTAGTTTTCGAAGTTGTATAAATAGATAATAATTATTTTAATAAAATTGTAATAGAATTCCGGCATTGAGAAGGCATTTCTATTTGATGTGGTATCCAAAATATATATTGCTACTGATTGTTCACCCGTTGATATGCAAAGCTATGAACTATGTTGTGATATGATTGACGTTGTTATAGATTTATCGAGTATTTATAGGTGAGCTATAGTGGTAACTGGTAAATGTTTTATACGAAATGTTTATACGATTTTGATACTATTTCCAGTTCTGAAGAAGATGCATTCGATCATCAAAGCTCTAGTCTAATTAAGCTCAATAATAATACAATTTTATATTTACGTGAAGTAAATAAATTCTTAGCTTTGGTGTGCATATTGCGTGAAGAGAATTTCAATCGTCAGGGTGTTATCGATTACAACTTTTTGTGCTTCCGCGATGCGATAAGTGAAGTATTTGAGTTGCGCTTGAAAAGGCAGAAACTTGCCATTGTAGATGAACGCCTGGAAATGCAACATAATGATAATGATGACACTGACGAAGATGGCGCGGGCGATGATGAAGATCCTAAAATAGTTTAAACCTTTTGGTAGTGATTATACATTTTCTACTGTTATAAATAACCAATAATTCATTTCTGCTTTATATATTCTCTGTGTATACGTTTAATATTTTTAAATTTTTCTATTTGTGCTTTCTCCAATCCTTTACTTTTAGTTTTCTATTGTGTACTATATTTTTAGCCATATAAATATTTTTATTTAACATAATTTTTTTCCCCATTTTATATTTTATCATTGTTTATAATTGCATTAAATACGTTACTATGAATAAATTGAAATTAATGTATATTTTAAAAGCATAAACTATTAATCTAATTATAAAAGTAATCTTTTATAAAACTATATATAACAGTGTTTTAGTGGCTCCAAACTATGTATACTTAAATATTAATTACAATTGAAATGTAGAATGATGCAGCTTAACCATCATCATTTTTCACAATTCTTTCATTTCGCCAAACGGAGATTCTCTACTTTTATTGCGAAAACGCATAAAAAAATTTAAACCCACCCGGGCAACTTAATTAAAGTCCTTTCATACAAAACTAGTTATACCTTACAGTTAAGTGTAGTTTTATTATACCTTCAACAAGATGAATTTACTGCAAACGCGGCTTACGAGGTCAAAATGTGAAGATTAGGCGATAGAAGATGCCAACAAAAGCAAAAATGTAATATTTTTCGCTAAGTCGGAAATAATTAATAATTATTTTGTCCCTTTACGGTACTCAATTTTGTCTTAGTTTATCAGAGCAAATCCACTGTGTCCTACCCAAAACAAACTTAATGCAGGAATGAAATATATTACATTAATAATCAATTACAAATTGACCCTATAACACTTTCTTCAACAGGAAAAGGTACTTGAAGACAGTACTCTATACGTTATATATGTATCAATGTATGGACGCGTAAGTAAATTTTGAACTTGTATAACCCATAAGCTTTATAAAAGTTTTTGTTAAAGAAACTTGTACAGAAATGTTGCTGGGTTACATCCTGGCATAAGTCATTTAAAGGTTGGCAACTCTCTTTTGGAATTGTTTTACAGTTACAGCTGATTGCACTTTCACACAATTCGTGAAAAGACAACAATAAACCAGCCACCAGCTAAACACAACACAACAAAAGCAATTGCTTGAAAAGAGCAACAAAAATGCCGAGAAAAAGAAGAAAAACAGTGATAGAGAAAAATTTATACAATCCAACTTCGTCATCAAAATAATAGCGGTACGTCGCTGTTAATCAGTTTCAAAGTGGTTGTTAAAGAGAATAAAACGTAGCAAATTGTAAGTGGAGATGAATTTCCAGCGTAAATTAAAAAAATAAGTACATGCATAAATATGTATGTAAATAATATTCAGAAATTTTGCTTATTTCCAAAAAAGACAAACAAATAAATATGTAATATTTGCAGGAAAAGGAAAATATAATATTAAAAATTATTCCAATAAAATAATAATAAATGCCAAAGTGAAAATTTTAACAGCAGGTTATAAAATAACATACGAAAAAGTTGCAAGAAAATCAAGTGATTAATTTGTTAAGTGTATAAGAAACCATCGATGCACACACACACATATGTATGTATACTGTAAATGCATGTTCCTAGTTGAATAAAAAGTGAAAAAAAATTAAAATTATTATAAAAACAACAAATATTTCCTTTTCTGATAAACCTGATTTGCACTGGCTAAAAAAAAGGAAAAAGTCGACTTATCAATTAATGATCAATGCAAAAAGTGAAGTGTTGAAGAAGAAACTCCGAATATGAAAGTAATTGGAAATTGAAAAACGAAAACGTATTCGTATGGTTAGAAAAAATACACAACATACAAATGCGAATATATATGGATGTATGTATATATGTATGCGTGAATTAAAAAGTGTTAAATAGTTAGAATATTTCAAATATCAAGTAGACATTGTTGAAACCAATAATAAATTTCTCCGCCATTTCGGCAATTAAATATCATCCATAAGTGAAAAATCGTTATATGCGGAAGAAGCTGAAAAGGTAAGTTATTGATTTTTATTTACTTCTTATGCACATGCATACATATTTAAATATGTATGTTTTATATGCGTATGTATGTATCATTTATGGATTGGTTATCTGGTTATCTTTGGTATACTTTTGCTTATGATTGGATTTTGGGCATGTTGCTTAAATTTAATAAAAATTTTAAATATTCTTTATGATTACACACACACGCACACACACAAGGTAACATGAACATGAATGTTTTACACATCACTCGTATATGCTCTCAAGGTACATTGAGGCTGAAGCTCTTCGTAAACTGTTAATGCTTATCTAATTCGTACATATGTTATTTTGAGAACGCATCAAACCGACTCACTGTGGAATCAAAGATTCCCAACATTATTCTAGAATATCAAAAATTAAGTAGGTAAAGTGTTTCTTCTCGGCCTTAAAAAAGAATTTTGAGTAACGGTACGACTCAGTGTGCAGGTGGAGCTTTTTTCCGGTTAATAAGTAAATACTTTTGATAAATTTGTCCCCTTTAAATATTGTGTGATGGCTTATACCTCCAATTTCAAGGGATGTATATCAGAATAAGGTGTATTTTGCAAGTGCTATGGATGATTAATTGTTTCTTAAAAAATTTGATAATTTTTTAATTGTTGCTCTAGTCACTATTTCCGGCCTGTAAACCCATGTCTTCTTCACAATCAGCAAGTCCTCTTCATAATTATGTTTTTCTCTCTTATAATTGATATCAGCCAAACGACGTAGAAAGCTAAATGTGTGTGAAGATAAATATCGAAATTTATCACCGCGAACACAAACTATATGATTTAACAGACTTCTGTTAACGTAATAACATAGCTCTGTAAGACTTGTAATTCAGGCAGTCCACGTTCTACACAGAATTCTAGAGTAAAAAAATTAATGTTGGTACAAGTAGGCAACTCCAAGTACTTTGTAAAAAGACCAGAACCCATTAGAAACACGCTCCGGCACTTAAGTTCTTTTTCCACATTTAGAAGTTATACAAACCTTTAGAGAAAAATTCCAGCGGAACGGAAGGAGTTGGACGGCTAAAATCACTAAGGTAGCTACCTTATAAAAATCGAAATTTTTTATGTTTTTCAATTACTGGCAAATATATAAGAAATATGCTCGTATTTTGAGACAAAAAATTGACTAGTAAAAGTAATATAAACGCCAGTTCAGCTTAAAAAAATGGGGAATTCCATTAAAGGCTGACATCCAGAAGAAGGCAATCATCGAATTACGCATCTTTTTTTATTTTTAATTAAGTTTTTGCCATTTTATGGTATTTTCACGTTTAGAATTCAACTTAAGGAGGAATTCGAGGAGAAAGGAAGGAATTGGACGGCTCAAAATCACTAAGGTAGCTACCTTATAAAAATCGAAATTTTTTGTGTTTTTCAATTACTGGCAAATATATAAGAAATATACTCGTATTTTGAGACAAAAAATTGACTAGTAAAAGTAATATAAACGCCAGTTCAGCTCAGCTTAAAAAAATGGGGAATTCCATTAAAGGCTGACATCCAGAAGAAGGCAATCATCGAATTACGCATCTTTTTTTATGATTAGTTAAGTTTTTGCCATTTTATGGTATTTTCACGTTTAGAATTCAACTTAAGGAGGAATTCGAGGAGAAAGGAAGGAATTGGACGGCTCAAAATCACTAAGGTAGCTACCTTATAAAAATCGAAATTTTTTGTGTTTTTCAATTACTGGCAAATATATAAGAAATATACTCGTATTTTGAGACAAAAAATTGACTAGTAAAAGTAATATAAACGCGAGTTCAGCTTAAAAAAATGGGGAATTCCATTAAAGGCTGACATCCAGAAGAAGGCAATCATCGAATTACGCATCTTTTTTTATTTTTAGTTAAGTTTTTGCCATTTTATGGTATTTTCACGTTTAGAATTCAACTTAAGGAGGAATTCGAGGAGAAAGGAAGGAATTGGACGGCTCAAAATCACTAAGGTAGCTACCTTATAAAAATCGAAATTTTTTGTGTTTTTCAATTACTGGCAAATATATAAGAAATATACTCGTATTTTGAGACAAAAAATTGACTAGTAAAAGTAATATAAACGCGAGTTCAGCTTAAAAAAATGGGGAATTCCATTAAAGGCTGACATCCAGAAGAAGGCAATCATCGAATTACGCATCTTTTTTTATTTTTAGTTAAGTTTTTGCCATTTTATGGTATTTTCACGTTTAGAATTCAACTTAAGGAGGAATTCGAGGAGAAAGGAAGGAATTGGACGGCTCAAAATCACTAAGGTAGCTACCTTATAAAAATCGAAATTTTTTGTGTTTTTCAATTACTGGCAAATATATAAGAAATATACTCGTATTTTGAGACAAAAAATTGACTAGTAAAAGTAATATAAACGCGAGTTCAGCTTAAAAAAATGGGGAATTCCATTAAAGGCTGACATCCAGAAGAAGGCAATCATCGAATTACGCATCTTTTTTTATTTTTAGTTAAGTTTTTGCCATTTTATGGTATTTTCACGTTTAGAATTCAACTTAAGGAGGAATTCGAGGAGAAAGGAAGGAATTGGACGGCTCAAAATCACTAAGGTAGCTACCTTATAAAAATCGAAATTTTTTGTGTTTTTCAATTACTGGCAAATATATAAGAAATATACTCGTATTTTGAGACAAAAAATTGACTAGTAAAAGTAATATAAACGCGAGTTCAGCTTAAAAAAATGGGGAATTCCATTAAAGGCTGACATCCAGAAGAAGGCAATCATCGAATTACGCATCTTTTTTTATTTTTAGTTAAGTTTTTGCCATTTTATGGTATTTTCACGTTTAGAATTCAACTTAAGGAGGAATTCGAGGAGAAAGGAAGGAATTGGACGGCTCAAAATCACTAAGGTAGCTACCTTATAAAAATCGACATTTTTTGTGTTTTTCAATTACTGGCAAATATATAAGAAATATGCTCGTATTTTGAGACAAAAAATTGACTAGTAAAAGTAATATAAACGCGAGTTCAGCTTAAAAAAATGGGGAATTCCATTAAAGGCTGACATCCAGAAGAAGGCAATCATCGAATTACGCATCTTTTTTTATTTTTAGTTAAGTTTTTGCCATTTTATGGTATTTTCACGTTTAGAATTCAACTTAAGGAGGAATTCGAGGAGAAAGGAAGGAATTGGACGGCTCAAAATCACTAAGGTAGCTACCTTATAAAAATCGAAATTTTTTGTGTTTTTCAATTACTGGCAAATATATAAGAAATATACTCGTATTTTGAGACAAAAAATTGACTAGTAAAAGTAATATAAACGCGAGTTCAGCTTAAAAAAATGGGGAATTCCATTAAAGGCTGACATCCAGAAGAAGGCAATCATCGAATTACGCATCTTTTTTTATTTTTAGTTAAGTTTTTGCCATTTTATGGTATTTTCACGTTTAGAATTCAACTTAAGGAGGAATTCGAGGAGAAAGGAAGGAATTGGACGGCTCAAAATCACTAAGGTAGCTACCTTATAAAAATCGAAATTTTTTGTGTTTTTCAATTACTGGCAAATATATAAGAAATATGCTCGTATTTTGAGACAAAAAATTGACTAGTAAAAGTAATATAAACGCCAGTTCACCTTAAAAAAATGGGGAATTCCATTAAAGGCTGACATCCAGAAGAAGGCAATCATCGAATTACACATCTTTTTTTGTTTTTAGTTAAGTTTTTGCCATTTTATAGTATTTTCACGTTTAGAATTCAACTTAAGGAGGAATGCGAGGAGAAAGGAAGGAATTGGACGGCTCAAAATCACTAAGGTAGCTACCTTATAAAAATCGAAATTTTTTGTGTTTTTCAATTACTGGCAAATATATAAGAAATATGCTCGTATTTTGAGACAAAAAATTGACTAGTAAAAGTAATATAAACGCCAGTTCAGCTTAAAAAAATGGGGAATTCCATTAAAGGCTGACATCCAGAAGAAGGCAATCATCGAATTACGCATCTTTTTTTACTTTTAGTTAAGTTTTTGCCATTTTATGGTATTTTCACGTTTAGAATTCAACTTAAGGAGGAATTCGAGGAGAAAGGAAGGAATTGGACGGCTCAAAATCACTAAGGTAGCTACCTTATAAAAATCGAAATTTTTTGTGTTTTTCAATTACTGGCAAATATATAAGAAATATGCTCGTATTTTGAGACAAAAAATTGACTAGTAAAAGTAATATAAACGCCAGTTCAGCTTAAAAAAATGGGGAATTCCATTAAAGGCTGACATCCAGAAGAAGGCAATCATCGAATTACGCATCTTTTTTTATTTTTAGTTAAGTTTTTGCCATTTTATAGTATTTTCACGTTTAGAATTCAACTTAAGGAGGAATGCGAGGAGAAAGGAAGGAATTGGACGGCTCAAAATCACTAAGGTAGCTACCTTATAAAAATCGAAATTTTTTGTGTTTTTCAATTACTGGCAAATATATAAGAAATATGCTCGTATTTTGAGACAAAAAATTGACTAGTAAAAGTAATATAAACGCCAGTTCAGCTTAAAAAAATGGGGAATTCCATTAAAGGCTGACATCCAGAAGAAGGCAATCATCGAATTACGCATCTTTTTTTATTTTTAGTTAAGTTTTTGCCATTTTATGGTATTTTCACGTTTAGAATTCAACTTAAGGAGGAATGCGAGGAGAAAGGAAGGAATTGGACGGCTCAAAATCACTAAGGTAGCTACCTTATAAAAATCGAAATGTTTTGTGTTTTTCAATTACTGGCAAATATATAAGAAATATGCTCGTATTTTGAGACAAAAAATTGACTAGTAAAAGTAATATAAACGCCAGTTCAGCTTAAAAAAATGGGGAATTCCATTAAAGGCTGACATCCAGAAGAAGGCAATCATCGAATTACGCATCTTTTTTTACTTTTAGTTAAGTTTTTGCCATTTTATGGTATTTTCACGTTTAGAATTCAACTTAAGGAGGAATGCGAGGAGAAAGGAAGGAATTGGACGGCTCAAAATCACTAAGGTAGCTACCTTATAAAAATCGAAATGTTTTGTGTTTTTCAATTACTGGCAAATATATAAGAAATATGCTCGTATTTTGAGACAAAAAATTGACTAGTAAAAGTAATATAAACGCCAGTTCAGCTTAAAAAAATGGGGAATTCCATTAAAGGCTGACATCCAGAAGAAGGCAATCATCGAATTACGCATCTTTTTTTATTTTTAGTTAAGTTTTTGCCATTTTATAGTATTTTCACGTTTAGAATTCAACTTAAGGAGGAATGCGAGGAGAAAGGAAGGAATTGGACGGCTCAAAATCACTAAGGTAGCTACCTTATAAAAATCGAAATTTTTTGTGTTTTTCAATTACTGGCAAATATATAAGAAATATGCTCGTATTTTGAGACAAAAAATTGACTAGTAAAAGTAATATAAACGCCAGTTCAGCTTAAAAAAATGGGGAATTCCATTAAAGGCTGACATCCAGAAGAAGGCAATCATCGAATTACGCATCTTTTTTTATTTTTAGTTAAGTTTTTGCCATTTTATGGTATTTTCACGTTTAGAATTCAACTTAAGGAGGAATTCGAGGAGAAAGGAAGGAATTGGACGGCTCAAAATCACTAAGGTAGCTACCTTATAAAAATCGACATTTTTTGTGTTTTTCAATTACTGGCAAATATATAAGAAATATGCTCGTATTTTGAGACAAAAAATTGACTAGTAAAAGTAATATAAACGCCAGTTCAGCTTAAAAAAATGGGGAATTCCATTAAAGGCTGACATCCAGAAGAAGGCAATCATCGAATTACGCATCTTTTTTTATTTTTAGTTAAGTTTTTGCCATTTTATAGTATTTTCACGTTTAGAATTCAACTTAAGGAGGAATGCGAGGAGAAAGGAAGGAATTGGACGGCTCAAAATCACTAAGGTAGCTACCTTATAAAAATCGAAATTTTTTGTGTTTTTCAATTACTGGCAAATATATAAGAAATATGCTCGTATTTTGAGACAAAAAATTGACTAGTAAAAGTAATATAAACGCCAGTTCAGCTTAAAAAAATGGGGAATTCCATTAAAGGCTGACATCCAGAAGAAGGCAATCATCGAATTACGCATCTTTTTTTACTTTTAGTTAAGTTTTTGCCATTTTATGGTATTTTCACGTTTAGAATTCAACTTAAGGAGGAATTCGAGGAGAAAGGAAGGAATTGGACGGCTCAAAATCACTAAGGTAGCTACCTTATAAAAATCGAAATTTTTTGTGTTTTTCAATTACTGGCAAATATATAAGAAATATGCTCGTATTTTGAGACAAAAAATTGACTAGTAAAAGTAATATAAACGCCAGTTCAGCTTAAAAAAATGGGGAATTCCATTAAAGGCTGACATCCAGAAGAAGGCAATCATCGAATTACGCATCTTTTTTTATTTTTAGTTAAGTTTTTGCCATTTTATAGTATTTTCACGTTTAGAATTCAACTTAAGGAGGAATGCGAGGAGAAAGGAAGGAATTGGACGGCTCAAAATCACTAAGGTAGCTACCTTATAAAAATCGAAATTTTTTGTGTTTTTCAATTACTGGCAAATATATAAGAAATATGCTCGTATTTTGAGACAAAAAATTGACTAGTAAAAGTAATATAAACGCCAGTTCAGCTTAAAAAAATGGGGAATTCCATTAAAGGCTGACATCCAGAAGAAGGCAATCATCGAATTACGCATCTTTTTTTATTTTTAGTTAAGTTTTTGCCATTTTATGGTATTTTCACGTTTAGAATTCAACTTAAGGAGGAATGCGAGGAGAAAGGAAGGAATTGGACGGCTCAAAATCACTAAGGTAGCTACCTTATAAAAATCGAAATGTTTTGTGTTTTTCAATTACTGGCAAATATATAAGAAATATGCTCGTATTTTGAGACAAAAAATTGACTAGTAAAAGTAATATAAACGCCAGTTCAGCTTAAAAAAATGGGGAATTCCATTAAAGGCTGACATCCAGAAGAAGGCAATCATCGAATTACGCATCTTTTTTTACTTTTAGTTAAGTTTTTGCCATTTTATGGTATTTTCACGTTTAGAATTCAACTTAAGGAGGAATGCGAGGAGAAAGGAAGGAATTGGACGGCTCAAAATCACTAAGGTAGCTACCTTATAAAAATCGAAATGTTTTGTGTTTTTCAATTACTGGCAAATATATAAGAAATATGCTCGTATTTTGAGACAAAAAATTGACTAGTAAAAGTAATATAAACGCCAGTTCAGCTTAAAAAAATGGGGAATTCCATTAAAGGCTGACATCCAGAAGAAGGCAATCATCGAATTACGCATCTTTTTTTATTTTTAGTTAAGTTTTTGCCATTTTATAGTATTTTCACGTTTAGAATTCAACTTAAGGAGGAATGCGAGGAGAAAGGAAGGAATTGGACGGCTCAAAATCACTAAGGTAGCTACCTTATAAAAATCGAAATTTTTTGTGTTTTTCAATTACTGGCAAATATATAAGAAATATGCTCGTATTTTGAGACAAAAAATTGACTAGTAAAAGTAATATAAACGCCAGTTCAGCTTAAAAAAATGGGGAATTCCATTAAAGGCTGACATCCAGAAGAAGGCAATCATCGAATTACGCATCTTTTTTTATTTTTAGTTAAGTTTTTGCCATTTTATGGTATTTTCACGTTTAGAATTCAACTTAAGGAGGAATTCGAGGAGAAAGGAAGGAATTGGACGGCTCAAAATCACTAAGGTAGCTACCTTATAAAAATCGACATTTTTTGTGTTTTTCAATTACTGGCAAATATATAAGAAATATGCTCGTATTTTGAGACAAAAAATTGACTAGTAAAAGTAATATAAACGCCAGTTCAGCTTAAAAAAATGGGGAATTCCATTAAAGGCTGACATCCAGAAGAAGGCAATCATCGAATTACGCATCTTTTTTTATTTTTAGTTAAGTTTTTGCCATTTTATAGTATTTTCACGTTTAGAATTCAACTTAAGGAGGAATGCGAGGAGAAAGGAAGGAATTGGACGGCTCAAAATCACTAAGGTAGCTACCTTATAAAAATCGAAATTTTTTGTGTTTTTCAATTACTGGCAAATATATAAGAAATATGCTCGTATTTTGAGACAAAAAATTGACTAGTAAAAGTAATATAAACGCCAGTTCAGCTTAAAAAAATGGGGAATTCCATTAAAGGCTGACATCCAGAAGAAGGCAATCATCGAATTACGCATCTTTTTTTACTTTTAGTTAAGTTTTTGCCATTTTATGGTATTTTCACGTTTAGAATTCAACTTAAGGAGGAATTCGAGGAGAAAGGAAGGAATTGGACTATTAAATTGACTAGTAAAAGTAATATAAACGCCAGTTCAGCTTAAAAAAATGGGGAATTCCATTAAAGGCTGCAATCATCGAATTACGCATCTTTTTTTATTTTTAGTTAAGTTTTTGCCATTTTATGGTATTTTCACGTTTAGAATTCAACTTAAGGAGGAATTCGAGGAGAAAGGAAGGAATTGGACGGCTCAAAATCACTAAGGTAGCTACCTTATAAAAATCGAAATGTTTTGTGTTTTTCAATTACTGGCAAATATATAAGAAATATGCTCGTATTTTGAGACAAAAAATTGACTAGTAAAAGTAATATAAACGCCAGTTCAGCTTAAAAAAATGGGGAATTCCATTAAAGGCTGACATCCAGAAGAAGGCAATCATCGAATTACGCATCTTTTTTTATTTTTAGTTAAGTTTTTGCCATTTTATAGTATTTTCACGTTTAGAATTCAACTTAAGGAGGAATGCGAGGAGAAAGGAAGGAATTGGACGGCTCAAAATCACTAAGGTAGCTACCTTATAAAAATCGAAATTTTTTGTGTTTTTCAATTACTGGCAAATATATAAGAAATATACTCGTATTTTGAGACAAAAAATTGACTAGTAAAAGTAATATAAACGCGAGTTCAGCTTAAAAAAATGGGGAATTCCATTAAAGGCTGACATCCAGAAGAAGGCAATCATCGAATTACGCATCTTTTTTTATTTTTAGTTAAGTTTTTGCCATTTTATGGTATTTTCACGTTTAGAATTCAACTTAAGGAGGAATTCGAGGAGAAAGGAAGGAATTGGACGGCTCAAAATCACTAAGGTAGCTACCTTATAAAAATCGAAATTTTTTGTGTTTTTCAATTACTGGCAAATATATAAGAAATATGCTCGTATTTTGAGACAAAAAATTGACTAGTAAAAGTAATATAAACGCCAGTTCACCTTAAAAAAATGGGGAATTCCATTAAAGGCTGACATCCAGAAGAAGGCAATCATCGAATTACACATCTTTTTTTGTTTTTAGTTAAGTTTTTGCCATTTTATAGTATTTTCACGTTTAGAATTCAACTTAAGGAGGAATGCGAGGAGAAAGGAAGGAATTGGACGGCTCAAAATCACTAAGGTAGCTACCTTATAAAAATCGAAATTTTTTGTGTTTTTCAATTACTGGCAAATATATAAGAAATATGCTCGTATTTTGAGACAAAAAATTGACTAGTAAAAGTAATATAAACGCCAGTTCAGCTTAAAAAAATGGGGAATTCCATTAAAGGCTGACATCCAGAAGAAGGCAATCATCGAATTACGCATCTTTTTTTACTTTTAGTTAAGTTTTTGCCATTTTATGGTATTTTCACGTTTAGAATTCAACTTAAGGAGGAATTCGAGGAGAAAGGAAGGAATTGGACGGCTCAAAATCACTAAGGTAGCTACCTTATAAAAATCGAAATTTTTTGTGTTTTTCAATTACTGGCAAATATATAAGAAATATGCTCGTATTTTGAGACAAAAAATTGACTAGTAAAAGTAATATAAACGCCAGTTCAGCTTAAAAAAATGGGGAATTCCATTAAAGGCTGACATCCAGAAGAAGGCAATCATCGAATTACGCATCTTTTTTTATTTTTAGTTAAGTTTTTGCCATTTTATAGTATTTTCACGTTTAGAATTCAACTTAAGGAGGAATGCGAGGAGAAAGGAAGGAATTGGACGGCTCAAAATCACTAAGGTAGCTACCTTATAAAAATCGAAATTTTTTGTGTTTTTCAATTACTGGCAAATATATAAGAAATATGCTCGTATTTTGAGACAAAAAATTGACTAGTAAAAGTAATATAAACGCCAGTTCAGCTTAAAAAAATGGGGAATTCCATTAAAGGCTGACATCCAGAAGAAGGCAATCATCGAATTACGCATCTTTTTTTATTTTTAGTTAAGTTTTTGCCATTTTATGGTATTTTCACGTTTAGAATTCAACTTAAGGAGGAATGCGAGGAGAAAGGAAGGAATTGGACGGCTCAAAATCACTAAGGTAGCTACCTTATAAAAATCGAAATGTTTTGTGTTTTTCAATTACTGGCAAATATATAAGAAATATGCTCGTATTTTGAGACAAAAAATTGACTAGTAAAAGTAATATAAACGCCAGTTCAGCTTAAAAAAATGGGGAATTCCATTAAAGGCTGACATCCAGAAGAAGGCAATCATCGAATTACGCATCTTTTTTTACTTTTAGTTAAGTTTTTGCCATTTTATGGTATTTTCACGTTTAGAATTCAACTTAAGGAGGAATGCGAGGAGAAAGGAAGGAATTGGACGGCTCAAAATCACTAAGGTAGCTACCTTATAAAAATCGAAATGTTTTGTGTTTTTCAATTACTGGCAAATATATAAGAAATATGCTCGTATTTTGAGACAAAAAATTGACTAGTAAAAGTAATATAAACGCCAGTTCAGCTTAAAAAAATGGGGAATTCCATTAAAGGCTGACATCCAGAAGAAGGCAATCATCGAATTACGCATCTTTTTTTATTTTTAGTTAAGTTTTTGCCATTTTATAGTATTTTCACGTTTAGAATTCAACTTAAGGAGGAATGCGAGGAGAAAGGAAGGAATTGGACGGCTCAAAATCACTAAGGTAGCTACCTTATAAAAATCGAAATTTTTTGTGTTTTTCAATTACTGGCAAATATATAAGAAATATGCTCGTATTTTGAGACAAAAAATTGACTAGTAAAAGTAATATAAACGCCAGTTCAGCTTAAAAAAATGGGGAATTCCATTAAAGGCTGACATCCAGAAGAAGGCAATCATCGAATTACGCATCTTTTTTTATTTTTAGTTAAGTTTTTGCCATTTTATGGTATTTTCACGTTTAGAATTCAACTTAAGGAGGAATTCGAGGAGAAAGGAAGGAATTGGACGGCTCAAAATCACTAAGGTAGCTACCTTATAAAAATCGACATTTTTTGTGTTTTTCAATTACTGGCAAATATATAAGAAATATGCTCGTATTTTGAGACAAAAAATTGACTAGTAAAAGTAATATAAACGCCAGTTCAGCTTAAAAAAATGGGGAATTCCATTAAAGGCTGACATCCAGAAGAAGGCAATCATCGAATTACGCATCTTTTTTTATTTTTAGTTAAGTTTTTGCCATTTTATAGTATTTTCACGTTTAGAATTCAACTTAAGGAGGAATGCGAGGAGAAAGGAAGGAATTGGACGGCTCAAAATCACTAAGGTAGCTACCTTATAAAAATCGAAATTTTTTGTGTTTTTCAATTACTGGCAAATATATAAGAAATATGCTCGTATTTTGAGACAAAAAATTGACTAGTAAAAGTAATATAAACGCCAGTTCAGCTTAAAAAAATGGGGAATTCCATTAAAGGCTGACATCCAGAAGAAGGCAATCATCGAATTACGCATCTTTTTTTACTTTTAGTTAAGTTTTTGCCATTTTATGGTATTTTCACGTTTAGAATTCAACTTAAGGAGGAATTCGAGGAGAAAGGAAGGAATTGGACGGCTCAAAATCACTAAGGTAGCTACCTTATAAAAATCGAAATTTTTTGTGTTTTTCAATTACTGGCAAATATATAAGAAATATGCTCGTATTTTGAGACAAAAAATTGACTAGTAAAAGTAATATAAACGCCAGTTCAGCTTAAAAAAATGGGGAATTCCATTAAAGGCTGACATCCAGAAGAAGGCAATCATCGAATTACGCATCTTTTTTTATTTTTAGTTAAGTTTTTGCCATTTTATAGTATTTTCACGTTTAGAATTCAACTTAAGGAGGAATGCGAGGAGAAAGGAAGGAATTGGACGGCTCAAAATCACTAAGGTAGCTACCTTATAAAAATCGAAATTTTTTGTGTTTTTCAATTACTGGCAAATATATAAGAAATATGCTCGTATTTTGAGACAAAAAATTGACTAGTAAAAGTAATATAAACGCCAGTTCAGCTTAAAAAAATGGGGAATTCCATTAAAGGCTGACATCCAGAAGAAGGCAATCATCGAATTACGCATCTTTTTTTATTTTTAGTTAAGTTTTTGCCATTTTATGGTATTTTCACGTTTAGAATTCAACTTAAGGAGGAATGCGAGGAGAAAGGAAGGAATTGGACGGCTCAAAATCACTAAGGTAGCTACCTTATAAAAATCGAAATGTTTTGTGTTTTTCAATTACTGGCAAATATATAAGAAATATGCTCGTATTTTGAGACAAAAAATTGACTAGTAAAAGTAATATAAACGCCAGTTCAGCTTAAAAAAATGGGGAATTCCATTAAAGGCTGACATCCAGAAGAAGGCAATCATCGAATTACGCATCTTTTTTTATTTTTAGTTAAGTTTTTGCCATTTTATGGTATTTTCACGTTTAGAATTCAACTTAAGGAGGAATTCGAGGAGAAAGGAAGGAATTGGACGGCTCAAAATCACTAAGGTAGCTACCTTATAAAAATCGACATTTTTTGTGTTTTTCAATTACTGGCAAATATATAAGAAATATGCTCGTATTTTGAGACAAAAAATTGACTAGTAAAAGTAATATAAACGCCAGTTCAGCTTAAAAAAATGGGGAATTCCATTAAAGGCTGACATCCAGAAGAAGGCAATCATCGAATTACGCATCTTTTTTTACTTTTAGTTAAGTTTTTGCCATTTTATGGTATTTTCACGTTTAGAATTCAACTTAAGGAGGAATGCGAGGAGAAAGGAAGGAATTGGACGGCTCAAAATCACTAAGGTAGCTACCTTATAAAAATCGAAATTTTTTGTGTTTTTCAATTACTGGCAAATATATAAGAAATATGCTCGTATTTTGAGACAAAAAATTGACTAGTAAAAGTAATATAAACGCCAGTTCAGCTTAAAAAAATGGGGAATTCCATTAAAGGCTGACATCCAGAAGAAGGCAATCATCGAATTACGCATCTTTTTTTATTTTTAGTTAAGTTTTTGCCATTTTATAGTATTTTCACGTTTAGAATTCAACTTAAGGAGGAATGCGAGGAGAAAGGAAGGAATTGGACGGCTCAAAATCACTAAGGTAGCTACCTTATAAAAATCGAAATTTTTTGTGTTTTTCAATTACTGGCAAATATATAAGAAATATGCTCGTATTTTGAGACAAAAAATTGACTAGTAAAAGTAATATAAACGCCAGTTCAGCTTAAAAAAATGGGGAATTCCATTAAAGGCTGACATCCAGAAGAAGGCAATCATCGAATTACGCATCTTTTTTTATTTTTAGTTAAGTTTTTGCCATTTTATGGTATTTTCACGTTTAGAATTCAACTTAAGGAGGAATGCGAGGAGAAAGGAAGGAATTGGACGGCTCAAAATCACTAAGGTAGCTACCTTATAAAAATCGAAATGTTTTGTGTTTTTCAATTACTGGCAAATATATAAGAAATATGCTCGTATTTTGAGACAAAAAATTGACTAGTAAAAGTAATATAAACGCCAGTTCAGCTTAAAAAAATGGGGAATTCCATTAAAGGCTGACATCCAGAAGAAGGCAATCATCGAATTACGCATCTTTTTTTACTTTTAGTTAAGTTTTTGCCATTTTATGGTATTTTCACGTTTAGAATTCAACTTAAGGAGGAATGCGAGGAGAAAGGAAGGAATTGGACGGCTCAAAATCACTAAGGTAGCTACCTTATAAAAATCGAAATTTTTTGTGTTTTTCAATTACTGGCAAATATATAAGAAATATGCTCGTATTTTGAGACAAAAAATTGACTAGTAAAAGTAATATAAACGCCAGTTCAGCTTAAAAAAATGGGGAATTCCATTAAAGGCTGACATCCAGAAGAAGGCAATCATCGAATTACGCATCTTTTTTTACTTTTAGTTAAGTTTTTGCCATTTTATGGTATTTTCACGTTTAGAATTCAACTTAAGGAGGAATTCGAGGAGAAAGGAAGGAATTGGACGGCTCAAAATCACTAAGGTAGCTACCTTATAAAAATCGAAATTTTTTGTGTTTTTCAATTACTGGCAAATATATAAGAAATATGCTCGTATTTTGAGACAAAAAATTGACTAGTAAAAGTAATATAAACGCCAGTTCAGCTTAAAAAAATGGGGAATTCCATTAAAGGCTGACATCCAGAAGAAGGCAATCATCGAATTACGCATCTTTTTTTATTTTTAGTTAAGTTTTTGCCATTTTATAGTATTTTCACGTTTAGAATTCAACTTAAGGAGGAATGCGAGGAGAAAGGAAGGAATTGGACGGCTCAAAATCACTAAGGTAGCTACCTTATAAAAATCGAAATTTTTTGTGTTTTTCAATTACTGGCAAATATATAAGAAATATGCTCGTATTTTGAGACAAAAAATTGACTAGTAAAAGTAATATAAACGCCAGTTCAGCTTAAAAAAATGGGGAATTCCATTAAAGGCTGACATCCAGAAGAAGGCAATCATCGAATTACGCATCTTTTTTTACTTTTAGTTAAGTTTTTGCCATTTTATGGTATTTTCACGTTTAGAATTCAACTTAAGGAGGAATTCGAGGAGAAAGGAAGGAATTGGACGGCTCAAAATCACTAAGGTAGCTACCTTATAAAAATCGACATTTTTTGTGTTTTTCAATTACTGGCAAATATATAAGAAATATGCTCGTATTTTGAGACAAAAAATTGACTAGTAAAAGTAATATAAACGCCAGTTCAGCTTAAAAAAATGGGGAATTCCATTAAAGGCTGACATCCAGAAGAAGGCAATCATCGAATTACGCATCTTTTTTTATTTTTAGTTAAGTTTTTGCCATTTTATAGTATTTTCACGTTTAGAATTCAACTTAAGGAGGAATGCGAGGAGAAAGGAAGGAATTGGACGGCTCAAAATCACTAAGGTAGCTACCTTATAAAAATCGAAATTTTTTGTGTTTTTCAATTACTGGCAAATATATAAGAAATATGCTCGTATTTTGAGACAAAAAATTGACTAGTAAAAGTAATATAAACGCCAGTTCAGCTTAAAAAAATGGGGAATTCCATTAAAGGCTGACATCCAGAAGAAGGCAATCATCGAATTACGCATCTTTTTTTACTTTTAGTTAAGTTTTTGCCATTTTATGGTATTTTCACGTTTAGAATTCAACTTAAGGAGGAATTCGAGGAGAAAGGAAGGAATTGGACGGCTCAAAATCACTAAGGTAGCTACCTTATAAAAATCGAAATTTTTTGTGTTTTTCAATTACTGGCAAATATATAAGAAATATGCTCGTATTTTGAGACAAAAAATTGACTAGTAAAAGTAATATAAACGCCAGTTCAGCTTAAAAAAATGGGGAATTCCATTAAAGGCTGACATCCAGAAGAAGGCAATCATCGAATTACGCATCTTTTTTTATTTTTAGTTAAGTTTTTGCCATTTTATAGTATTTTCACGTTTAGAATTCAACTTAAGGAGGAATGCGAGGAGAAAGGAAGGAATTGGACGGCTCAAAATCACTAAGGTAGCTACCTTATAAAAATCGAAATTTTTTGTGTTTTTCAATTACTGGCAAATATATAAGAAATATGCTCGTATTTTGAGACAAAAAATTGACTAGTAAAAGTAATATAAACGCCAGTTCAGCTTAAAAAAATGGGGAATTCCATTAAAGGCTGACATCCAGAAGAAGGCAATCATCGAATTACGCATCTTTTTTTATTTTTAATTAAGTTTTTGCCATTTTATGGTATTTTCACGTTTAGAATTCAACTTAAGGAGGAATGCGAGGAGAAAGGAAGGAATTGGACGGCTCAAAATCACTAAGGTAGCTACCTTATAAAAATCGAAATGTTTTGTGTTTTTCAATTACTGGCAAATATATAAGAAATATGCTCGTATTTTGAGACAAAAAATTGACTAGTAAAAGTAATATAAACGCCAGTTCAGCTTAAAAAAATGGGGAATTCCATTAAAGGCTGACATCCAGAAGAAGGCAATCATCGAATTACGCATCTTTTTTTACTTTTAGTTAAGTTTTTGCCATTTTATGGTATTTTCACGTTTAGAATTCAACTTAAGGAGGAATGCGAGGAGAAAGGAAGGAATTGGACGGCTCAAAATCACTAAGGTAGCTACCTTATAAAAATCGAAATGTTTTGTGTTTTTCAATTACTGGCAAATATATAAGAAATATGCTCGTATTTTGAGACAAAAAATTGACTAGTAAAAGTAATATAAACGCCAGTTCAGCTTAAAAAAATGGGGAATTCCATTAAAGGCTGACATCCAGAAGAAGGCAATCATCGAATTACGCATCTTTTTTTACTTTTAGTTAAGTTTTTGCCATTTTATGGTATTTTCACGTTTAGAATTCAACTTAAGGAGGAATGCGAGGAGAAAGGAAGGAATTGGACGGCTCAAAATCACTAAGGTAGCTACCTTATAAAAATCGAAATTTTTTGTGTTTTTCAATTACTGGCAAATATATAAGAAATATGCTCGTATTTTGAGACAAAAAATTGACTAGTAAAAGTAATATAAACGCCAGTTCAGCTTAAAAAAATGGGGAATTCCATTAAAGGCTGACATCCAGAAGAAGGCAATCATCGAATTACGCATCTTTTTTTACTTTTAGTTAAGTTTTTGCCATTTTATGGTATTTTCACGTTTAGAATTCAACTTAAGGAGGAATTCGAGGAGAAAGGAAGGAATTGGACGGCTCAAAATCACTAAGGTAGCTACCTTATAAAAATCGAAATTTTTTGTGTTTTTCAATTACTGGCAAATATATAAGAAATATGCTCGTATTTTGAGACAAAAAATTGACTAGTAAAAGTAATATAAACGCCAGTTCAGCTTAAAAAAATGGGGAATTCCATTAAAGGCTGACATCCAGAAGAAGGCAATCATCGAATTACGCATCTTTTTTTATTTTTAGTTAAGTTTTTGCCATTTTATAGTATTTTCACGTTTAGAATTCAACTTAAGGAGGAATGCGAGGAGAAAGGAAGGAATTGGACGGCTCAAAATCACTAAGGTAGCTACCTTATAAAAATCGAAATTTTTTGTGTTTTTCAATTACTGGCAAATATATAAGAAATATGCTCGTATTTTGAGACAAAAAATTGACTAGTAAAAGTAATATAAACGCCAGTTCAGCTTAAAAAAATGGGGAATTCCATTAAAGGCTGACATCCAGAAGAAGGCAATCATCGAATTACGCATCTTTTTTTACTTTTAGTTAAGTTTTTGCCATTTTATGGTATTTTCACGTTTAGAATTCAACTTAAGGAGGAATTCGAGGAGAAAGGAAGGAATTGGACGGCTCAAAATCACTAAGGTAGCTACCTTATAAAAATCGACATTTTTTGTGTTTTTCAATTACTGGCAAATATATAAGAAATATGCTCGTATTTTGAGACAAAAAATTGACTAGTAAAAGTAATATAAACGCCAGTTCAGCTTAAAAAAATGGGGAATTCCATTAAAGGCTGACATCCAGAAGAAGGCAATCATCGAATTACGCATCTTTTTTTATTTTTAGTTAAGTTTTTGCCATTTTATAGTATTTTCACGTTTAGAATTCAACTTAAGGAGGAATGCGAGGAGAAAGGAAGGAATTGGACGGCTCAAAATCACTAAGGTAGCTACCTTATAAAAATCGAAATTTTTTGTGTTTTTCAATTACTGGCAAATATATAAGAAATATGCTCGTATTTTGAGACAAAAAATTGACTAGTAAAAGTAATATAAACGCCAGTTCAGCTTAAAAAAATGGGGAATTCCATTAAAGGCTGACATCCAGAAGAAGGCAATCATCGAATTACGCATCTTTTTTTACTTTTAGTTAAGTTTTTGCCATTTTATGGTATTTTCACGTTTAGAATTCAACTTAAGGAGGAATTCGAGGAGAAAGGAAGGAATTGGACGGCTCAAAATCACTAAGGTAGCTACCTTATAAAAATCGAAATTTTTTGTGTTTTTCAATTACTGGCAAATATATAAGAAATATGCTCGTATTTTGAGACAAAAAATTGACTAGTAAAAGTAATATAAACGCCAGTTCAGCTTAAAAAAATGGGGAATTCCATTAAAGGCTGACATCCAGAAGAAGGCAATCATCGAATTACGCATCTTTTTTTATTTTTAGTTAAGTTTTTGCCATTTTATAGTATTTTCACGTTTAGAATTCAACTTAAGGAGGAATGCGAGGAGAAAGGAAGGAATTGGACGGCTCAAAATCACTAAGGTAGCTACCTTATAAAAATCGAAATTTTTTGTGTTTTTCAATTACTGGCAAATATATAAGAAATATGCTCGTATTTTGAGACAAAAAATTGACTAGTAAAAGTAATATAAACGCCAGTTCAGCTTAAAAAAATGGGGAATTCCATTAAAGGCTGACATCCAGAAGAAGGCAATCATCGAATTACGCATCTTTTTTTATTTTTAATTAAGTTTTTGCCATTTTATGGTATTTTCACGTTTAGAATTCAACTTAAGGAGGAATGCGAGGAGAAAGGAAGGAATTGGACGGCTCAAAATCACTAAGGTAGCTACCTTATAAAAATCGAAATGTTTTGTGTTTTTCAATTACTGGCAAATATATAAGAAATATGCTCGTATTTTGAGACAAAAAATTGACTAGTAAAAGTAATATAAACGCCAGTTCAGCTTAAAAAAATGGGGAATTCCATTAAAGGCTGACATCCAGAAGAAGGCAATCATCGAATTACGCATCTTTTTTTACTTTTAGTTAAGTTTTTGCCATTTTATGGTATTTTCACGTTTAGAATTCAACTTAAGGAGGAATGCGAGGAGAAAGGAAGGAATTGGACGGCTCAAAATCACTAAGGTAGCTACCTTATAAAAATCGAAATGTTTTGTGTTTTTCAATTACTGGCAAATATATAAGAAATATGCTCGTATTTTGAGACAAAAAATTGACTAGTAAAAGTAATATAAACGCCAGTTCAGCTTAAAAAAATGGGGAATTCCATTAAAGGCTGACATCCAGAAGAAGGCAATCATCGAATTACGCATCTTTTTTTACTTTTAGTTAAGTTTTTGCCATTTTATGGTATTTTCACGTTTAGAATTCAACTTAAGGAGGAATGCGAGGAGAAAGGAAGGAATTGGACGGCTCAAAATCACTAAGGTAGCTACCTTATAAAAATCGAAATTTTTTGTGTTTTTCAATTACTGGCAAATATATAAGAAATATGCTCGTATTTTGAGACAAAAAATTGACTAGTAAAAGTAATATAAACGCCAGTTCAGCTTAAAAAAATGGGGAATTCCATTAAAGGCTGACATCCAGAAGAAGGCAATCATCGAATTACGCATCTTTTTTTACTTTTAGTTAAGTTTTTGCCATTTTATGGTATTTTCACGTTTAGAATTCAACTTAAGGAGGAATTCGAGGAGAAAGGAAGGAATTGGACGGCTCAAAATCACTAAGTTAAATAAAAATAAATTTAAATAAAAATCGAAATTTTTTGTGTTTTTCAATTACTGGCAAATATATAAGAAATATGCTCGTATTTTGAGACAAAAAATTGACTAGTAAAAGTAATATAAACGCCAGTTCAGCTTAAAAAAATGGGGAATTCCATTAAAGGCTGACATCCAGAAGAAGGCAATCATCGAATTACGCATCTTTTTTTACTTTTAGTTAAGTTTTTGCCATTTTATGGTATTTTCACGTTTAGAATTCAACTTAAGGAGGAATTCGAGGAGAAAGGAAGGAATTGGACGGCTCAAAATCACTAAGGTAGCTACCTTATAAAAATCGAAATTTTTTGTGTTTTTCAATTACTGGCAAATATATAAGAAATATGCTCGTATTTTGAGACAAAAAATTGACTAGTAAAAGTAATATAAACGCCAGTTCAGCTTAAAAAAATGGGGAATTCCATTAAAGGCTGACATCCAGAAGAAGGCAATCATCGAATTACGCATCTTTTTTTACTTTTAGTTAAGTTTTTGCCATTTTATGGTATTTTCACGTTTAGAATTCAACTTAAGGAGGAATGCGAGGAGAAAGGAAGGAATTGGACGGCTCAAAATCACTAAGTTAAATAAAAATAAATTTAAATAAAAATCGAAATTTTTTGTGTTTTTCAATTACTGGCAAATATATAAGAAATATGCTCGTATTTTGAGACAAAAAATTGACTAGTAAAAGTAATATAAACGCCAGTTCAGCTTAAAAAAATGGGGAATTCCATTAAAGGCTGACATCCAGAAGAAGGCAATCATCGAATTACGCATCTTTTTTTACTTTTAGTTAAGTTTTTGCCATTTTATGGTATTTTCACGTTTAGAATTCAACTTAAGGAGGAATTCGAGGAGAAAGGAAGGAATTGGACGGCTCAAAATCACTAAGGTAGCTACCTTATAAAAATCGAAATTTTTTGTGTTTTTCAATTACTGGCAAATATATAAGAAATATGCTCGTATTTTGAGACAAAAAATTGACTAGTAAAAGTAATATAAACGCCAGTTCAGCTTAAAAAAATGGGGAATTCCATTAAAGGCTGACATCCAGAAGAAGGCAATCATCGAATTACGCATCTTTTTTTATTTTTAGTTAAGTTTTTGCCATTTTATAGTATTTTCACGTTTAGAATTCAACTTAAGGAGGAATGCGAGGAGAAAGGAAGGAATTGGACGGCTCAAAATCACTAAGGTAGCTACCTTATAAAAATCGAAATTTTTTGTGTTTTTCAATTACTGGCAAATATATAAGAAATATGCTCGTATTTTGAGACAAAAAATTGACTAGTAAAAGTAATATAAACGCCAGTTCAGCTTAAAAAAATGGGGAATTCCATTAAAGGCTGACATCCAGAAGAAGGCAATCATCGAATTACGCATCTTTTTTTACTTTTAGTTAAGTTTTTGCCATTTTATGGTATTTTCACGTTTAGAATTCAACTTAAGGAGGAATGCGAGGAGAAAGGAAGGAATTGGACGGCTCAAAATCACTAAGTTAAATAAAAATAAATTTAAATAAAAATCGAAATTTTTTGTGTTTTTCAATTACTGGCAAATATATAAGAAATATGCTCGTATTTTGAGACAAAAAATTGACTAGTAAAAGTAATATAAACGCCAGTTCAGCTTAAAAAAATGGGGAATTCCATTAAAGGCTGACATCCAGAAGAAGGCAATCATCGAATTACGCATCTTTTTTTACTTTTAGTTAAGTTTTTGCCATTTTATGGTATTTTCACGTTTAGAATTCAACTTAAGGAGGAATTCGAGGAGAAAGGAAGGAATTGGACGGCTCAAAATCACTAAGGTAGCTACCTTATAAAAATCGAAATTTTTTGTGTTTTTCAATTACTGGCAAATATATAAGAAATATGCTCGTATTTTGAGACAAAAAATTGACTAGTAAAAGTAATATAAACGCCAGTTCAGCTTAAAAAAATGGGGAATTCCATTAAAGGCTGACATCCAGAAGAAGGCAATCATCGAATTACGCATCTTTTTTTATTTTTAGTTAAGTTTTTGCCATTTTATAGTATTTTCACGTTTAGAATTCAACTTAAGGAGGAATGCGAGGAGAAAGGAAGGAATTGGACGGCTCAAAATCACTAAGGTAGCTACCTTATAAAAATCGAAATTTTTTGTGTTTTTCAATTACTGGCAAATATATAAGAAATATGCTCGTATTTTGAGACAAAAAATTGACTAGTAAAAGTAATATAAACGCCAGTTCAGCTTAAAAAAATGGGGAATTCCATTAAAGGCTGACATCCAGAAGAAGGCAATCATCGAATTACGCATCTTTTTTTATTTTTAGTTAAGTTTTTGCCATTTTATAGTATTTTCACGTTTAGAATTCAACTTAAGGAGGAATGCGAGGAGAAAGGAAGGAATTGGACGGCTCAAAATCACTAAGGTAGCTACCTTATAAAAATCGAAATTTTTTGTGTTTTTCAATTACTGGCAAATATATAAGAAATATGCTCGTATTTTGAGACAAAAAATTGACTAGTAAAAGTAATATAAACGCCAGTTCAGCTTAAAAAAATGGGGAATTCCATTAAAGGCTGACATCCAGAAGAAGGCAATCATCGAATTACGCATCTTTTTTTACTTTTAGTTAAGTTTTTGCCATTTTATGGTATTTTCACGTTTAGAATTCAACTTAAGGAGGAATGCGAGGAGAAAGGAAGGAATTGGACGGCTCAAAATCACTAAGTTAAATAAAAATAAATTTAAATAAAAATCGAAATTTTTTGTGTTTTTCAATTACTGGCAAATATATAAGAAATATGCTCGTATTTTGAGACAAAAAATTGACTAGTAAAAGTAATATAAACGCCAGTTCAGCTTAAAAAAATGGGGAATTCCATTAAAGGCTGACATCCAGAAGAAGGCAATCATCGAATTACGCATCTTTTTTTACTTTTAGTTAAGTTTTTGCCATTTTATGGTATTTTCACGTTTAGAATTCAACTTAAGGAGGAATTCGAGGAGAAAGGAAGGAATTGGACGGCTCAAAATCACTAAGGTAGCTACCTTATAAAAATCGAAATTTTTTGTGTTTTTCAATTACTGGCAAATATATAAGAAATATGCTCGTATTTTGAGACAAAAAATTGACTAGTAAAAGTAATATAAACGCCAGTTCAGCTTAAAAAAATGGGGAATTCCATTAAAGGCTGACATCCAGAAGAAGGCAATCATCGAATTACGCATCTTTTTTTATTTTTAGTTAAGTTTTTGCCATTTTATAGTATTTTCACGTTTAGAATTCAACTTAAGGAGGAATGCGAGGAGAAAGGAAGGAATTGGACGGCTCAAAATCACTAAGGTAGCTACCTTATAAAAATCGAAATTTTTTGTGTTTTTCAATTACTGGCAAATATATAAGAAATATGCTCGTATTTTGAGACAAAAAATTGACTAGTAAAAGTAATATAAACGCCAGTTCAGCTTAAAAAAATGGGGAATTCCATTAAAGGCTGACATCCAGAAGAAGGCAATCATCGAATTACGCATCTTTTTTTATTTTTAATTAAGTTTTTGCCATTTTATGGTATTTTCACGTTTAGAATTCAACTTAAGGAGGAATGCGAGGAGAAAGGAAGGAATTGGACGGCTCAAAATCACTAAGGTAGCTACCTTATAAAAATCGAAATGTTTTGTGTTTTTCAATTACTGGCAAATATATAAGAAATATGCTCGTATTTTGAGACAAAAAATTGACTAGTAAAAGTAATATAAACGCCAGTTCAGCTTAAAAAAATGGGGAATTCCATTAAAGGCTGACATCCAGAAGAAGGCAATCATCGAATTACGCATCTTTTTTTACTTTTAGTTAAGTTTTTGCCATTTTATGGTATTTTCACGTTTAGAATTCAACTTAAGGAGGAATGCGAGGAGAAAGGAAGGAATTGGACGGCTCAAAATCACTAAGGTAGCTACCTTATAAAAATCGAAATGTTTTGTGTTTTTCAATTACTGGCAAATATATAAGAAATATGCTCGTATTTTGAGACAAAAAATTGACTAGTAAAAGTAATATAAACGCCAGTTCAGCTTAAAAAAATGGGGAATTCCATTAAAGGCTGACATCCAGAAGAAGGCAATCATCGAATTACGCATCTTTTTTTACTTTTAGTTAAGTTTTTGCCATTTTATGGTATTTTCACGTTTAGAATTCAACTTAAGGAGGAATGCGAGGAGAAAGGAAGGAATTGGACGGCTCAAAATCACTAAGGTAGCTACCTTATAAAAATCGAAATTTTTTGTGTTTTTCAATTACTGGCAAATATATAAGAAATATGCTCGTATTTTGAGACAAAAAATTGACTAGTAAAAGTAATATAAACGCCAGTTCAGCTTAAAAAAATGGGGAATTCCATTAAAGGCTGACATCCAGAAGAAGGCAATCATCGAATTACGCATCTTTTTTTACTTTTAGTTAAGTTTTTGCCATTTTATGGTATTTTCACGTTTAGAATTCAACTTAAGGAGGAATTCGAGGAGAAAGGAAGGAATTGGACGGCTCAAAATCACTAAGGTAGCTACCTTATAAAAATCGAAATTTTTTGTGTTTTTCAATTACTGGCAAATATATAAGAAATATGCTCGTATTTTGAGACAAAAAATTGACTAGTAAAAGTAATATAAACGCCAGTTCAGCTTAAAAAAATGGGGAATTCCATTAAAGGCTGACATCCAGAAGAAGGCAATCATCGAATTACGCATCTTTTTTTACTTTTAGTTAAGTTTTTGCCATTTTATGGTATTTTCACGTTTAGAATTCAACTTAAGGAGGAATTCGAGGAGAAAGGAAGGAATTGGACGGCTCAAAATCACTAAGGTAGCTACCTTATAAAAATCGAAATTTTTTGTGTTTTTCAATTACTGGCAAATATATAAGAAATATGCTCGTATTTTGAGACAAAAAATTGACTAGTAAAAGTAATATAAACGCCAGTTCAGCTTAAAAAAATGGGGAATTCCATTAAAGGCTGACATCCAGAAGAAGGCAATCATCGAATTACGCATCTTTTTTTACTTTTAGTTAAGTTTTTGCCATTTTATGGTATTTTCACGTTTAGAATTCAACTTAAGGAGGAATTCGAGGAGAAAGGAAGGAATTGGACGGCTCAAAATCACTAAGGTAGCTACCTTATAAAAATCGAAATTTTTTGTGTTTTTCAATTACTGGCAAATATATAAGAAATATGCTCGTATTTTGAGACAAAAAATTGACTAGTAAAAGTAATATAAACGCCAGTTCAGCTTAAAAAAATGGGGAATTCCATTAAAGGCTGACATCCAGAAGAAGGCAATCATCGAATTACGCATCTTTTTTTACTTTTAGTTAAGTTTTTGCCATTTTATGGTATTTTCACGTTTAGAATTCAACTTAAGGAGGAATTCGAGGAGAAAGGAAGGAATTGGACTATTAAATTGACTAGTAAAAGTAATATAAACGCCAGTTCAGCTTAAAAAAATGGGGAATTCCATTAAAGGCTGCAATCATCGAATTACGCATCTTTTTTTATTTTTAGTTAAGTTTTTGCCATTTTATAGTATTTTCACGTTTAGAATTCAACTTAAGGAGGAATGCGAGGAGAAAGGAAGGAATTGGACGGCTCAAAATCACTAAGGTAGCTACCTTATAAAAATCGAAATTTTTTGTGTTTTTCAATTACTGGCAAATATATAAGAAATATGCTCGTATTTTGAGACAAAAAATTGACTAGTAAAAGTAATATAAACGCCAGTTCAGCTTAAAAAAATGGGGAATTCCATTAAAGGCTGCAATCATCGAATTACGCATCTTTTTTTATTTTTAGTTAAGTTTTTGCCATTTTATAGTATTTTCACGTTTAGAATTCAACTTAAGGAGGAATGCGAGGAGAAAGGAAGGAATTGGACGGCTCAAAATCACTAAGGTAGCTACCTTATAAAAATCGAAATTTTTTGTGTTTTTCAATTACTGGCAAATATATAAGAAATATGCTCGTATTTTGAGACAAAAAATTGACTAGTAAAAGTAATATAAACGCCAGTTCAGCTTAAAAAAATGGGGAATTCCATTAAAGGCTGACATCCAGAAGAAGGCAATCATCGAATTACGCATCTTTTTTTATTTTTAGTTAAGTTTTTGCCATTTTATGGTATTTTCACGTTTAGAATTCAACTTAAGGAGGAATTCGAGGAGAAAGGAAGGAATTGGACTATTAAATTGACTAGTAAAAGTAATATAAACGCCAGTTCAGCTTAAAAAAATGGGGAATTCCATTAAAGGCTGCAATCATCGAATTACGCATCTTTTTTTATTTTTAGTTAAGTTTTTGCCATTTTATGGTATTTTCACGTTTAGAATTCAACTTAAGGAGGAATTCGAGGAGAAAGGAAGGAATTGGACGGCTCAAAATCACTAAGGTAGCTACCTTATAAAAATCGAAATGTTTTGTGTTTTTCAATTACTGGCAAATATATAAGAAATATGCTCGTATTTTGAGACAAAAAATTGACTAGTAAAAGTAATATAAACGCCAGTTCAGCTTAAAAAAATGGGGAATTCCATTAAAGGCTGACATCCAGAAGAAGGCAATCATCGAATTACGCATCTTTTTTTATTTTTAGTTAAGTTTTTGCCATTTTATAGTATTTTCACGTTTAGAATTCAACTTAAGGAGGAATGCGAGGAGAAAGGAAGGAATTGGACGGCTCAAAATCACTAAGGTAGCTACCTTATAAAAATCGAAATTTTTTGTGTTTTTCAATTACTGGCAAATATATAAGAAATATGCTCGTATTTTGAGACAAAAAATTGACTAGTAAAAGTAATATAAACGCCAGTTCAGCTTAAAAAAATGGGGAATTCCATTAAAGGCTGACATCCAGAAGAAGGCAATCATCGAATTACGCATCTTTTTTTATTTTTAGTTAAGTTTTTGCCATTTTATAGTATTTTCACGTTTAGAATTCAACTTAAGGAGGAATGCGAGGAGAAAGGAAGGAATTGGACGGCTCAAAATCACTAAGGTAGCTACCTTATAAAAATCGAAATTTTTTGTGTTTTTCAATTACTGGCAAATATATAAGAAATATGCTCGTATTTTGAGACAAAAAATTGACTAGTAAAAGTAATATAAACGCCAGTTCAGCTTAAAAAAATGGGGAATTCCATTAAAGGCTGACATCCAGAAGAAGGCAATCATCGAATTACGCATCTTTTTTTACTTTTAGTTAAGTTTTTGCCATTTTATGGTATTTTCACGTTTAGAATTCAACTTAAGGAGGAATTCGAGGAGAAAGGAAGGAATTGGACTATTAAATTGACTAGTAAAAGTAATATAAACGCCAGTTCAGCTTAAAAAAATGGGGAATTCCATTAAAGGCTGCAATCATCGAATTACGCATCTTTTTTTATTTTTAGTTAAGTTTTTGCCATTTTATAGTATTTTCACGTTTAGAATTCAACTTAAGGAGGAATGCGAGGAGAAAGGAAGGAATTGGACGGCTCAAAATCACTAAGGTAGCTACCTTATAAAAATCAAAATTTTTTGTGTTTTTCAATTACTGGCAAATATATAAGAAATATGCTCGTATTTTGAGACAAAAAATTGACTAGTAAAAGTAATATAAACGCCAGTTCAGCTTAAAAAAATGGGGAATTCCATTAAAGGCTGACATCCAGAAGAAGGCAATCATCGAATTACGCATCTTTTTTTATTTTTAGTTAAGTTTTTGCCATTTTATAGTATTTTCACGTTTAGAATTCAACTTAAGGAGGAATGCGAGGAGAAAGGAAGGAATTGGACGGCTCAAAATCACTAAGGTAGCTACCTTATAAAAATCGAAATTTTTTGTGTTTTTCAATTACTGGCAAATATATAAGAAATATGCTCGTATTTTGAGACAAAAAATTGACTAGTAAAAGTAATATAAACGCCAGTTCAGCTTAAAAAAATGGGGAATTCCATTAAAGGCTGACATCCAGAAGAAGGCAATCATCGAATTACGCATCTTTTTTTATTTTTAGTTAAGTTTTTGCCATTTTATAGTATTTTCACGTTTAGAATTCAACTTAAGGAGGAATGCGAGGAGAAAGGAAGGAATTGGACGGCTCAAAATCACTAAGGTAGCTACCTTATAAAAATCGAAATTTTTTGTGTTTTTCAATTACTGGCAAATATATAAGAAATATGCTCGTATTTTGAGACAAAAAATTGACTAGTAAAAGTAATATAAACGCCAGTTCAGCTTAAAAAAATGGGGAATTCCATTAAAGGCTGACATCCAGAAGAAGGCAATCATCGAATTACGCATCTTTTTTTATTTTTAGTTAAGTTTTTGCCATTTTATAGTATTTTCACGTTTAGAATTCAACTTAAGGAGGAATGCGAGGAGAAAGGAAGGAATTGGACGGCTCAAAATCACTAAGGTAGCTACCTTATAAAAATCGAAATTTTTTGTGTTTTTCAATTACTGGCAAATATATAAGAAATATGCTCGTATTTTGAGACAAAAAATTGACTAGTAAAAGTAATATAAACGCCAGTTCAGCTTAAAAAAATGGGGAATTCCATTAAAGGCTGACATCCAGAAGAAGGCAATCATCGAATTACGCATCTTTTTTTATTTTTAGTTAAGTTTTTGCCATTTTATAGTATTTTCACGTTTAGAATTCAACTTAAGGAGGAATGCGAGGAGAAAGGAAGGAATTGGACGGCTCAAAATCACTAAGGTAGCTACCTTATAAAAATCGAAATTTTTTGTGTTTTTCAATTACTGGCAAATATATAAGAAATATGCTCGTATTTTGAGACAAAAAATTGACTAGTAAAAGTAATATAAACGCCAGTTCAGCTTAAAAAAATGGGGAATTCCATTAAAGGCTGACATCCAGAAGAAGGCAATCATCGAATTACGCATCTTTTTTTATTTTTAGTTAAGTTTTTGCCATTTTATAGTATTTTCACGTTTAGAATTCAACTTAAGGAGGAATGCGAGGAGAAAGGAAGGAATTGGACGGCTCAAAATCACTAAGGTAGCTACCTTATAAAAATCGAAATTTTTTGTGTTTTTCAATTACTGGCAAATATATAAGAAATATGCTCGTATTTTGAGACAAAAAATTGACTAGTAAAAGTAATATAAACGCCAGTTCAGCTTAAAAAAATGGGGAATTCCATTAAAGGCTGACATCCAGAAGAAGGCAATCATCGAATTACGCATCTTTTTTTATTTTTAGTTAAGTTTTTGCCATTTTATGGTATTTTCACGTTTAGAATTCAACTTAAGGAGGAATTCGAGGAGAAAGGAAGGAATTGGACTATTAAATTGACTAGTAAAAGTAATATAAACGGCAGTTCAGCTTAAAAAAATGGGGAATTCCATTAAAGGCTGCAATCATCGAATTACGCATCTTTTTTTATTTTTAGTTAAGTTTTTGCCATTTTATGGTATTTTCACGTTTAGAATTCAACTTAAGGAGGAATTCAAGGAGAAAGGAAGGAATTGGACGGCTCAAAATCACTAAGGTAGCTACCTTATAAAAATCGAAATGTTTTGTGTTTTTCAATTACTGGCAAATATATAAGAAATATGCTCGTATTTTGAGACAAAAAATTTACTAGTAAAAGTAATATAAACGCCAGTTCAGCTTAAAAAAATGGGGAATTCCATTAAAGGCTGACATCCAGAAGAAGGCAATCATCGAATTACGCATCTTTTTTTATTTTTAGTTAAGTTTTTGCCATTTTATAGTATTTTCACGTTTAGAATTCAACTTAAGGAGGAATGCGAGGAGAAAGGAAGGAATTGGACGGCTCAAAATCACTAAGGTAGCTACCTTATAAAAATCGAAATTTTTTGTGTTTTTCAATTACTGGCAAATATATAAGAAATATGCTCGTATTTTGAGACAAAAAATTGACTAGTAAAAGTAATATAAACGCCAGTTCAGCTTAAAAAAATGGGGAATTCCATTAAAGGCTGACATCCAGAAGAAGGCAATCATCGAATTACGCATCTTTTTTTATTTTTAGTTAAGTTTTTGCCATTTTATGGTATTTTCACGTTTAGAATTCAACTTAAGGAGGAATTCGAGGAGAAAGGAAGGAATTGGACTATTAAATTGACTAGTAAAAGTAATATAAACGCCAGTTCAGCTTAAAAAAATGGGGAATTCCATTAAAGGCTGCAATCATCGAATTACGCATCTTTTTTTATTTTTAGTTAAGTTTTTGCCATTTTATGGTATTTTCACGTTTAGAATTCAACTTAAGGAGGAATTCGAGGAGAAAAGAAGGAATTGGACGGCTCAAAATCACTAAGGTAGCTACCTTATAAAAATCGACATTTTTTGTGTTTTTCAATTACTGGCAAATATATAAGAAATATGCTCGTATTTTGAGACAAAAAATTGACTAGTAAAAGTAATATAAACGCCAGTTCAGCTTAAAAAAATGGGGAATTCCATTAAAGGCTGACATCCAGAAGAAGGCAATCATCGAATTACGCATCTTTTTTTATTTTTAGTTAAGTTTTTGCCATTTTATAGTATTTTCACGTTTAGAATTCAACTTAAGGAGGAATGCGAGGAGAAAGGAAGGAATTGGACGGCTCAAAATCACTAAGGTAGCTACCTTATAAAAATCGAAATTTTTTGTGTTTTTCAATTACTGGCAAATATATAAGAAATATGCTCGTATTTTGAGACAAAAAATTGACTAGTAAAAGTAATATAAACGCCAGTTCAGCTTAAAAAAATGGGGAATTCCATTAAAGGCTGACATCCAGAAGAAGGCAATCATCGAATTACGCATCTTTTTTTATTTTTAGTTAAGTTTTTGCCATTTTATAGTATTTTCACGTTTAGAATTCAACTTAAGGAGGAATGCGAGGAGAAAGGAAGGAATTGGACGGCTCAAAATCACTAAGGTAGCTACCTTATAAAAATCGAAATTTTTTGTGTTTTTCAATTACTGGCAAATATATAAGAAATATGCTCGTATTTTGAGACAAAAAATTGACTAGTAAAAGTAATATAAACGCCAGTTCAGCTTAAAAAAATGGGGAATTCCATTAAAGGCTGACATCCAGAAGAAGGCAATCATCGAATTACGCATCTTTTTTTATTTTTAGTTAAGTTTTTGCCATTTTATGGTATTTTCACGTTTAGAATTCAACTTAAGGAGGAATTCGAGGAGAAAGGAAGGAATTGGACTATTAAATTGACTAGTAAAAGTAATATAAACGGCAGTTCAGCTTAAAAAAATGGGGAATTCCATTAAAGGCTGCAATCATCGAATTACGCATCTTTTTTTATTTTTAGTTAAGTTTTTGCCATTTTATGGTATTTTCACGTTTAGAATTCAACTTAAGGAGGAATTCAAGGAGAAAGGAAGGAATTGGACGGCTCAAAATCACTAAGGTAGCTACCTTATAAAAATCGAAATGTTTTGTGTTTTTCAATTACTGGCAAATATATAAGAAATATGCTCGTATTTTGAGACAAAAAATTTACTAGTAAAAGTAATATAAACGCCAGTTCAGCTTAAAAAAATGGGGAATTCCATTAAAGGCTGACATCCAGAAGAAGGCAATCATCGAATTACGCATCTTTTTTTATTTTTAGTTAAGTTTTTGCCATTTTATAGTATTTTCACGTTTAGAATTCAACTTAAGGAGGAATGCGAGGAGAAAGGAAGGAATTGGACGGCTCAAAATCACTAAGGTAGCTACCTTATAAAAATCGAAATTTTTTGTGTTTTTCAATTACTGGCAAATATATAAGAAATATGCTCGTATTTTGAGACAAAAAATTGACTAGTAAAAGTAATATAAACGCCAGTTCAGCTTAAAAAAATGGGGAATTCCATTAAAGGCTGACATCCAGAAGAAGGCAATCATCGAATTACGCATCTTTTTTTATTTTTAGTTAAGTTTTTGCCATTTTATGGTATTTTCACGTTTAGAATTCAACTTAAGGAGGAATTCGAGGAGAAAGGAAGGAATTGGACTATTAAATTGACTAGTAAAAGTAATATAAACGCCAGTTCAGCTTAAAAAAATGGGGAATTCCATTAAAGGCTGCAATCATCGAATTACGCATCTTTTTTTATTTTTAGTTAAGTTTTTGCCATTTTATGGTATTTTCACGTTTAGAATTCAACTTAAGGAGGAATTCGAGGAGAAAAGAAGGAATTGGACGGCTCAAAATCACTAAGGTAGCTACCTTATAAAAATCGACATTTTTTGTGTTTTTCAATTACTGGCAAATATATAAGAAATATGCTCGTATTTTGAGACAAAAAATTGACTAGTAAAAGTAATATAAACGCCAGTTCAGCTTAAAAAAATGGGGAATTCCATTAAAGGCTGACATCCAGAAGAAGGCAATCATCGAATTACGCATCTTTTTTTATTTTTAGTTAAGTTTTTGCCATTTTATAGTATTTTCACGTTTAGAATTCAACTTAAGGAGGAATGCGAGGAGAAAGGAAGGAATTGGACGGCTCAAAATCACTAAGGTAGCTACCTTATAAAAATCGAAATTTTTTGTGTTTTTCAATTACTGGCAAATATATAAGAAATATGCTCGTATTTTGAGACAAAAAATTGACTAGTAAAAGTAATATAAACGCCAGTTCAGCTTAAAAAAATGGGGAATTCCATTAAAGGCTGACATCCAGAAGAAGGCAATCATCGAATTACGCATCTTTTTTTATTTTTAGTTAAGTTTTTGCCATTTTATGGTATTTTCACGTTTAGAATTCAACTTAAGGAGGAATTCGAGGAGAAAGGAAGGAATTGGACGGCTCAAAATCACTAAGTTAAATAAAAATAAATTTAAATAAAAATCGAAATTTTTTGTGTTTTTCAATTACTGGCAAATATATAAGAAATATGCTCGTATTTTGAGACAAAAAATTGACTAGTAAAAGTAATATAAACGCCAGTTCAGCTTAAAAAAATGGGGAATTCCATTAAAGGCTGACATCCAGAAGAAGGCAATCATCGAATTACGCATCTTTTTTTATTTTTAGTTAAGTTTTTGCCATTTTATGGTATTTTCACGTTTAGAATTCAACTTAAGGAGGAATTCGAGGAGAAAGGAAGGAATTGGACGGCTCAAAATCACTAAGTTAAATAAAAATAAATTTAAATAAAAATCGAAATTTTTTGTGTTTTTCAATTACTGGCAAATATATAAGAAATATGCTCGTATTTTGAGACAAAAAATTGACTAGTAAAAGTAATATAAACGCCAGTTCAGCTTAAAAAAATGGGGAATTCCATTAAAGGCTGACATCCAGAAGAAGGCAATCATCGAATTACGCATCTTTTTTTATTTTTAGTTAAGTTTTTGCCATTTTATAGTATTTTCACGTTTAGAATTCAACTTAAGGAGGAATGCGAGGAGAAAGGAAGGAATTGGACGGCTCAAAATCACTAAGGTAGCTACCTTATAAAAATCGAAATTTTTTGTGTTTTTCAATTACTGGCAAATATATAAGAAATATGCTCGTATTTTGAGACAAAAAATTGACTAGTAAAAGTAATATAAACGCCAGTTCAGCTTAAAAAAATGGGGAATTCCATTAAAGGCTGACATCCAGAAGAAGGCAATCATCGAATTACGCATCTTTTTTTATTTTTAGTTAAGTTTTTGCCATTTTATAGTATTTTCACGTTTAGAATTCAACTTAAGGAGGAATTCGAGGAGAAAGGAAGGAATTGGACGGCTCAAAATCACTAAGGTAGCTACCTTATAAAAATCGAAATTTTTTGTGTTTTTCAATTACTGGCAAATATATAAGAAATATGCTCGTATTTTGAGACAAAAAATTGACTAGTAAAAGTAATATAAACGCCAGTTCAGCTTAAAAAAATGGGGAATTCCATTAAAGGCTGACATCCAGAAGAAGGCAATCATCGAATTACGCATCTTTTTTTATTTTTAGTTAAGTTTTTGCCATTTTATGGTATTTTCACGTTTAGAATTCAACTTAAGGAGGAATTCGAGGAGAAAGGAAGGAATTGGACTATTAAATTGACTAGTAAAAGTAATATAAACGCCAGTTCAGCTTAAAAAAATGGGGAATTCCATTAAAGGCTGCAATCATCGAATTACGCATCTTTTTTTATTTTTAGTTAAGTTTTTGCCATTTTATGGTATTTTCACGTTTAGAATTCAACTTAAGGAGGAATTCGAGGAGAAAAGAAGGAATTGGACGGCTCAAAATCACTAAGGTAGCTACCTTATAAAAATCGACATTTTTTGTGTTTTTCAATTACTGGCAAATATATAAGAAATATGCTCGTATTTTGAGACAAAAAATTGACTAGTAAAAGTAATATAAACGCCAGTTCAGCTTAAAAAAATGGGGAATTCCATTAAAGGCTGACATCCAGAAGAAGGCAATCATCGAATTACGCATCTTTTTTTATTTTTAGTTAAGTTTTTGCCATTTTATGGTATTTTCACGTTTAGAATTCAACTTAAGGAGGAATTCGAGGAGAAAGGAAGGAATTGGACGGCTCAAAATCACTAAGGTAGCTACCTTATAAAAATCGACATTTTTTGTGTTTTTCAATTACTGGCAAATATATAAGAAATATGCTCGTATTTTGAGACAAAAAATTGACTAGTAAAAGTAATATAAACGCCAGTTCAGCTTAAAAAAATGGGGAATTCCATTAAAGGCTGACATCCAGAAGAAGGCAATCATCGAATTACGCATCTTTTTTTATTTTTAGTTAAGTTTTTGCCATTTTATGGTATTTTCACGTTTAGAATTCAACTTAAGGAGGAATTCGAGGAGAAAGGAAGGAATTGGACGGCTCAAAATCACTAAGTTAAATAAAAATAAATTTAAATAAAAATCGAAATTTTTTGTGTTTTTCAATTACTGGCAAATATATAAGAAATATGCTCGTATTTTGAGACAAAAAATTGACTAGTAAAAGTAATATAAACGCCAGTTCAGCTTAAAAAAATGGGGAATTCCATTAAAGGCTGACATCCAGAAGAAGGCAATCATCGAATTACGCATCTTTTTTTATTTTTAGTTAAGTTTTTGCCATTTTATGGTATTTTCACGTTTAGAATTCAACTTAAGGAGGAATTCGAGGAGAAAGGAAGGAATTGGACGGCTCAAAATCACTAAGGTAGCTACCTTATAAAAATCGACATTTTTTGTGTTTTTCAATTACTGGCAAATATATAAGAAATATGCTCGTATTTTGAGACAAAAAATTGACTAGTAAAAGTAATATAAACGCGAGTTCAGCTTAAAAAAATGGGGAATTCCATTAAAGGCTGACATCCAGAAGAAGGCAATCATCGAATTACGCATCTTTTTTTATTTTTAGTTAAGTTTTTGCCATTTTATGGTATTTTCACGTTTAGAATTCAACTTAAGGAGGAATTCGAGGAGAAAGGAAGGAATTGGACGGCTCAAAATCACTAAGGTAGCTACCTTATAAAAATCGACATTTTTTGTGTTTTTCAATTACTGGCAAATATATAAGAAATATGCTCGTATTTTGAGACAAAAAATTGACTAGTAAAAGTAATATAAACGCCAGTTCAGCTTAAAAAAATGGGGAATTCCATTAAAGGCTGACATCCAGAAGAAGGCAATCATCGAATTACGCATCTTTTTTTATTTTTAGTTAAGTTTTTGCCATTTTATGGTATTTTCACGTTTAGAATTCAACTTAAGGAGGAATTCGAGGAGAAAGGAAGGAATTGGACGGCTCAAAATCACTAAGTTAAATAAAAATAAATTTAAATAAAAATCGAAATTTTTTGTGTTTTTCAATTACTGGCAAATATATAAGAAATATGCTCGTATTTTGAGACAAAAAATTGACTAGTAAAAGTAATATAAACGCCAGTTCAGCTTAAAAAAATGGGGAATTCCATTAAAGGCTGACATCCAGAAGAAGGCAATCATCGAATTACGCATCTTTTTTTATTTTTAGTTAAGTTTTTGCCATTTTATGGTATTTTCACGTTTAGAATTCAACTTAAGGAGGAATTCGAGGAGAAAGGAAGGAATTGGACGGCTCAAAATCACTAAGGTAGCTACCTTATAAAAATCGACATTTTTTGTGTTTTTCAATTACTGGCAAATATATAAGAAATATGCTCGTATTTTGAGACAAAAAATTGACTAGTAAAAGTAATATAAACGCCAGTTCAGCTTAAAAAAATGGGGAATTCCATTAAAGGCTGACATCCAGAAGAAGGCAATCATCGAATTACGCATCTTTTTTTATTTTTAGTTAAGTTTTTGCCATTTTATGGTATTTTCACGTTTAGAATTCAACTTAAGGAGGAATTCGAGGAGAAAGGAAGGAATTGGACGGCTCAAAATCACTAAGTTAAATAAAAATAAATTTAAATAAAAATCGAAATTTTTTGTGTTTTTCAATTACTGGCAAATATATAAGAAATATGCTCGTATTTTGAGACAAAAAATTGACTAGTAAAAGTAATATAAACGCCAGTTCAGCTTAAAAAAATGGGGAATTCCATTAAAGGCTGACATCCAGAAGAAGGCAATCATCGAATTACGCATCTTTTTTTATTTTTAGTTAAGTTTTTGCCATTTTATGGTATTTTCACGTTTAGAATTCAACTTAAGGAGGAATTCGAGGAGAAAGGAAGGAATTGGACGGCTCAAAATCACTAAGGTAGCTACCTTATAAAAATCGAAATTTTTTGTGTTTTTCAATTACTGGCAAATATATAAGAAATATGCTCGTATTTTGAGACAAAAAATTGACTAGTAAACGCCAGTTCAGCTTAAAAAAATGGGGAATTCCATTAAAGGCTGACATCCAGAAGAAGGCAATCATCGAATTACGCATCTTTTTTTATTTTTAGTTAAGTTTTTGCCATTTTATGGTATTTTCACGTTTAGAATTCAACTTAAGGAGGAATTCGAGGAGAAAGGAAGGAATTGGACGGCTCAAAATCACTAAGGTAGCTACCTTATAAAAATCGAAATTTTTTGTGTTTTTCAATTACTGGCAAATATATAAGAAATATACTCGTATTTTGAGACAAAAAATTGACTAGTAAAAGTAATATAAACGCCAGTTCAGCTTAAAAAAATGGGGAATTCCGTTAAAGGATGACTATATAAGAAATATAGTCGTCTTCTAAGGCAAAAAATCAACCAGAAAAAGTAATATAAACGCAAGTTCAGCATAAAAAGTTCATCACTCAGCCGTCCAACTCCTTCCGTTCCCCTGGAATTTGGAATTTTTCTCTAAAGGTTTGTATAACTTCTAAATGTGAAAAAAGAACTTAAGTGCCGGATCGTGTTTCTAATGGGTTCTGGTGTTTTTACAAAGTACTTGGAGTTGCCTACTTGTACCAACATTAATTTTTTACTCCAGAATTCTATTTAGAACGTGGACTGCCTGAATTACAAGTCTTACAGAGCTATGTTATTACGTTAACAGAAGTCTGTTAAATCATATAGTTTGTCTTCGCGGGGATAAATTTCGAAATTTAAATTTCGATGAAAGCTAAAGCAATTTATTATCCAACAATAGGATACTTAAAAATAGACTAGGAAGAAAAGGGAGCCGTGGTCTGTAGTTCTCACAAGTGTGAAAAAGGTAAATCAGTGAGTTTGGAAACAAACATTTCATAAAGTATTTCTGCTGTCCGAACATAACATGTACATCCTATAGAATTCGTGGCTCCTTTTTCTTAACTTTCGCTTAGCAATTTTGTTCCATCTTAGAAGGAGGAATAAAGAAAAAGTATATCATTTTGTTCTGTTAACATGTTTTGATATGAAATATAGCAAAGGAAAGCAGAAGGCGGGAAGCAACAAACATTTTTCGGATTACAAGGCGAAAGCTTGAAAGGTTCTAATAGAAAGTTACTAAAATTTATACCACAAACGTCGTTGTCAACGATGTTATTCGAAATCACGATTGTATAAACTTTCTTATTCGAGTGACTTGTATAATTTGCTGAAACAAATTCATCTTCCTTCTGAATAAAGTTTCTATTGTTACGTACGTTTTTGTGCATAAATTTACGTGTTAATGCTTTAACATCTCTTGCATTTGTGTATGTAACCTTTTTCTGCTCTTTTGCTCTTTTCCTTCACGTCTAAGCGAACTATTTGCTGTTCGTACGAAATATCTTTAAGAAATACTTGTATATCAAAATGCCAAAAGAGTATCTTATTTTTATGCAAATTGTTTCTGGTGGAATAGCAAACTATTACCTACTTGCCCACACACACACACACACACACACACACACACACACACATCTAAATACATATTAAACAACAAAAAACATTTTTCTAATTTTGTTTAAAATAAACTGGAAAAATTTACTTCAACAATGAAATAGAAAATAAAAAAAGCAATAAAAGAGGCAGATAAGCTAAATCTGCTTAATGGGTCGGTCGGTCTTTTACAATGCAGATCAAATACCGGCTATGTACGTATGTATATATGTATGTACGCATAAGTGTATACATTGTAAAAACAAAAACTTTGTGTAATAGAAATGATGCATTGACAGACAGATTGAAATAAATCTTGTTGCACAACAGCGGAATTGGTTTACAAGTGCAAGTATTGCCAAATTTGCAAAGAAATTGATTTTTTTTATTTTTTAAGATGCATTAAGACACTCTGTTCTGAAATGTAATAATAAAATATTTAGCCAGACATTAACATATATTATCTCTTTTATATTCAGTAGATATTTTCAATGAATTGAAAAAACATTTATTGTCAGAGATATTTTTTCAATTAATTCCAAAAAGTGGATGTTGGGTGTGTGATAAAGCTGCTCTATGTATATGGTGTGCAGAACAAGGAAATGCAAATGCAGTACAAAGAAACATTTTTAGGTTCGTTTATTTGATCACAGTGTGTATTGAATTCATTTGCATTTTGATGGAGCAAATTATCTTAAAGGAAATAAAAAAATTTATAATAAAAGTTGTTTGTTGGGTATACGAGTATTCCGTAAAGGTTGCCCCAAAAATAGCGCATTATATAAATTTGTTGCCATTTGTGCAATAAAGTTCTTCTATCGTATAATGATCGTTAGACTGTCAGCTGTCAAATTGGCAGCATTTTAACAAATCAAATCTTGTCTGAATTTTTGGATACAATTCGTTTTTGGATCTTACGTTAGTTTTAGGAAATTCTTGCACCCTATAAAAGTTTACTATGCTTATACTCTGTTATAATTCTCATTTCATTTTTAAGAACTTTTGTTTACATTTTTAGTTTAAAAATGAAATAAAATTTTGTTTAAGATATAAGAAAAATTATATCGTTAATAGTGGAAGTTCGTAAGAAACCATTATTTTTGAGAAATTTGGAAGATTTTTTAATTCGTCCAACTTTTAATACTTTCGAATCAGTGTTGCATTTTATTTTCGATAATATTAATATTTTACCGATATTAGCATCGATATGGTAAGCATAAGAGATTTATATTAAGTTACTTAGAATTTTGGCCAGACATGCTGCTTATCTCTGAATTTATACATTTACAAGTCTTCTTTTACTTATAATCATGGAAAAATACAGTATTAGGCGGCAAACCGCCTGTTGAGGATGATGTATTTCCTCTTGTATTTCGTACAGAGAACATCTGTTTATAAAACTTTTCATTCTACAGATTATATTTATTTTACTTGAAAATATACAAATATAGAATAATGTAATTAATTTCGAAAATCTTATTCCGTAAATAATTGCACTACTTCGTTAACTTGAACTGAGTTCGGTAGTAACGTTTCTTATAGCATTTGCGATCATATGTATGTAAAAATCTATAAATTATTTGAAACATTCAATGATTTTTTAAATTTTACTTAAAAACAATAACGATGCAAATCAGGTGACAGACATTGACAGCCTGTCTGTGAACGAATGCGGTCAAGATATACCACACAAAAGAAGAAGAAACCAACAAAGGCGATAACAAGCGACTGTGAGCTTGAGAAAGTCAGTATAAATTAGATGTGATATTCTTGTTTGCAGTGGCGAGTCATTAAAATAAATTGTGTTATTTTAGTAGAGATCTGTGTTTCTTTATCGTCTTTCTTTTTAAACTTAACAAAATTAATTACACTTCTTACACGTCTGTTCACTGCGTATACGACGACAAATCCGGAGAGCAAAAATTTAAATTCGTATTTCATTTCGAACTTCTTGCAAAAATCAAATATTATCTAATATATAAATATAATTTAATTTGTGCTTCAACAAAAACTTATTAAAGATTTTCTCGTAGTAAATACTCGTATATGTTTGCATTCGTATAACTTTAAGCAGAGAATGTTGAGAAAACAAACGATATAAGTTACGCCTTTTTTATAGTAAGCCTTCGATAGATGCAAACTCGTAATTACATACATATACCAATGATGGAACTAAGCTAATGTAATTAAGAACCAGCACTAAGTGAGTCTACGCAATAGAAAAATGCTTGATAGTATGATTTATAACCAAGCAATCAGCTGGAGACAGTTTCAAATGAAGGGGAACACCTATTTTTTTTTCAAGGTATATTGACCGATCAGCTGACTGTCTCTGCATAAGTACGCTGTAATTGGCACTTGTATTGCTCAGTACACAAATGAATGTTTCTAATGACTGAGTGCTCAAACTAATTTTGGATTAGTTTCTATTTTTATTGCTTTACATGTTCTACATGTTTTAAAATGAGGTGTTGGCTTTAGTTATATATATATATATATGTGTGTAGGTGTGTGTGTGGCTGCCTGCTGAAAGGGGGCTTGCTCGTTTGAAATGTGTTTTTAGCCTTGACAACAGGGGTTGTTTTATGCAAAATGTTTCTCTCCAATTTTCCTTTTCTCTAAGGGTGTGGAATTATTTTGTGTTTTTGTTTAGTAGTGGCAAAAATTGATTTTTTGCACAAGTAGATTCATTGTTGTATATTGAAATGCCGGTTTCCATGGGAGAGGGAAACACCCCGTTTATGTCATGACTCAACATTTATTGTCTTTACTGTGTAGTGGAGTGTTTTTATTGCAACAAGATTTTATGTAGTATGACCACAAACAATTGTGACTAAGAATGTATTTTTCTTCGGAACACTTAAACATTTGACAATTCAATTACTTGGGCTGCAACTCGGCTGGGAAAGAAGTTTTTGGATTCATTGTTCTTTGATGTATTTAAACTGTTTCGTGAATACAAGTGCTGGCTCCATTCATGGTATAGCAGGTATAAGTATCTGCATGCATATATGTATATTGCTGCCTTAATTTAGAAAGGCCTTAACGCACATATTGTATTAAAGGTTCTTTTTTTAAATAAATCATTCTACAAAAAATACTTCACAGTTAGCAAGTAAATTTTCCGGATTTCCTAATCGTATAACCTAATAAAGTACACAGGAATTGGAATTCACTGAAAAGTAAACAAATAATATTTTTACTGGATTAGAGAAAAACTACTGATAAGACCGAATTTGAGGAAAGATAGTCATTTCCTCTCTATAACAGGGAATTTATCATATAATAACAGGAATTATGTACAGTAAATCCGATATTTTTCCCGCTATCATGTACAAAATTTATTTCAAAGTTTCTTATTTCTGATTCAAAAACCACAATTATTTGAATTTTATCTTACAAAATGTTTTAAATGGCATGTGAAGAGAGAAAAGCAAATAATAAAGTTATTTTCCAACATAAAAAGCAAAATATGAGACAAAAGTGAAGGGCGCAAAGCTAAAATATAAAACTAAAAGTACTTGAAATTTTAATGGAAATAAAAATAAAAAGTATGAAATAATGCTTACGAATAAAATAATTTTTCGCTAACAATTGCCATGAATTACAAACTGAAAGAGCGGAAATTAGACCGTAAGAATATTTAATTTCAATAGAACTGAATAATTCTCTGTAAGTCGTTTCTTTTATAAACACCATCATTCTTTATGGACCAAACTTGAAATTTTTCTTTGGTTTAACGATATTTGTTTGGTTCACCGTCCATTACGATATCAAATTTAATGTCGACCAAAAACAACCTTCTTATGTAATACCATTTTAATTGTATTTATCTGTCAACGTCTGCGACATTTTTTTCGCATTTGCAAATTAATCATCTTCATAAATTAATTTTTAACATCTAATTGCTACTAAAATATAATCTTTTATATATAAAAAAATATATTTGTATTTATATGCATAATATTATATTTATTATAATATTTTTAATTAATTTTAATTATTAATAATTAAGAAAATATTTTACCAGGTAACAGGTAACAGCTTTTTTTTGCTTTTGCAACACTATTTGACCCAAAAACTACCAAGAATTTTGATTTCATTAAATGAATGTGTAATTTAAGAAATCAAAACAACGCAAAGAAAGTTTGACGTATTTGCTGTCACGTGTTATACCTTCTAAATTAACAGCATGTTGCAATCAGTAGACCGACAACATTATTTTGCATTAAATTAAACTAATTATGATTAAATGAGTTTGTTTAAAAGCTAATTGTGTAAACAATGACCCAATAACGACTTCTCTCCGCTTTGAAATCCATTTCTATCAAACAATTTTCGCGTTGTATACACATAGGAAATGTATGTATACAGAAAAAGGAGCTCCACTAATATACGTGCTGATAAATGATGACAAATACTTTTCTCTTGTCGAATTGAAATTCGTTGGTGCATAGTTATTGTTCGCATGTGCCATACATAATACTGGGGAAACGGAAGTGGAAAAAAAGAAAAATTAAAAACAGAAAAAACCATTGTGCGATGTATTATGTTAATTTGTTTCGCGTGACAATCTCTTTTTTAGCATGTTTTTATTACTTTTTGTTACAAATAATTTATTAAATACATTCCTATATGTACAACCCCACATATGCATACATACAACCGTGTGTAGATGCATAAATAATGTTGAAACAAAAAGTTTGTGATCATATTCATAATTTATATGTAATTATTCCCTCAGATACATAAATACATAATTACGTATGTATGCACATTGTTATATACATACATACTTGTAGTATATGTGTTTGTATCCATACGTAGAGTTCAAGACCCATATCCAAATACCGGTGCTTCAAGTCTATACATGATTGCAAGGAGTAGTGAACATACGAGTGGGTAAACTACGAGTTTTTTTAGTAATTTCAACGTATATATACATTGAAATAAAAAAAAAACAATCTTTTGCAAATAAAGATTGTAGGTTCAGCCTGAACTATAAACAAATTTTTATTCTTGCATAATCAATAAATTATTGACCAAGTGAAATGTTTTTAAGTGTTGGTTTATTTTAAGTCATGTTCGCGAAAATAACATATATGTATTTCGCATGTGAAAAATAAAACAATGGCAAATAATATATTCTCATTTGATTTTGTTTGATACAACGTGTATCAATTGTAAAGTACATGCAACTCTGGAAAAAAGTTTAACTATCAAAAGCAAATTAACGAAAAATTACGTATGATAATTTTAAACAAGTTTATAGATAAATGAAAAATGCCAATCAGCTGATTACCTGCATATACTTCGCTTTAATCTTTTGTATTTTCATTTTTGTGTATGTTTTGTGTTTGGCATAGGGAGATTTTGCCAAATGACCAATCACTATTAAAACATGTATGTATGTATGCATTTGACGTTTTCGTTTCTACCACAACAAAGTTGTCCTGTGAAAAGATGCAATTTTAAGATGTAAATATTTTGGCCACCCTGTAAAAATGCCATTTTATATTTAACGAGAAAAGAACAGAAATTAAATTATAAAAAAAACTATTCTGCACTCTTTTTAACAGCTGATAAAACATAATTTATGAAATATGCAAACGAAATGATAACTTGCCAGATTGGTAAATCATCTAATTGGGAAACTAAAAAATTATCTCAGGTAAATAAACAGCCGTATTGTTTGTTGTCTTTGATCCCTTTTAAGATATTAAAATAATTTTTATAATTTAATTTACCTACTCTCCCCACTCAAAAACTTTTATGAACAACTTGTGAAAATAAAACGTATCTGTCTTACAGGGCAAATTCAACCCTGTCGATTTGTACAAGGCCAAAAGTGCAATGCCTTTCGCCCTGAGTAAGGTCAAAATGCTTACAATAGAACACGCAAACCTTTATGAGGGCAAGACTTATTGAGAAAACAACACAAAATTTATCTTCTTTGTAGAAAAGAAAACTCCATTATTTATGTATGTGGTATTGAATTCATATTGTATTATAATGAAGAAAATACTCTCACACTAATGAAATAGTGTTATGTGTGCAAACAAAATCTTTTCAAAAACTTTTCGTTAATTTCTATTGGCCTTTCAGAATTATCAAATTTTTTTATTAAGAAAACTACTTTTATATTATTTCAATCGCTCTGGGGCTTATCAAGGGAAAACCTTAAGTATTTTCATGCATACAATATATATGTATATACATATATGTATGTAAATATATATATACACATATAAAAGATATGGTTTTGATTTTTCAGAAATTACCAAACACAATTCCAGAGAAACGTACGAGTATACATACACAGACAAAAATTTAATTCAAATCGTATTTACATTGTATATTGGGTGTAGTACACCCATTAAGTGTAATAAGAAGCAGCACCATTATTAAAGCTATTTCGAGTGCATTAAAACAATTTTGTGTGGTCTTTCGCTGTTGTTGTACAACGGAGTGGAGAGTTCAGCCAGGTGAAACATTTAAATGTCAATAAAATGTAAATGTCAAAATTGCAGTTGTAAAGGTTTTTTTTTACCAACAATAATTTAAATCGAAAAGACAACGCCACTTAACCACTTAAATTGTTGCAGACCGACTTACTATTATTATTATAAAAAATTACGTCTGCAACAGGAGAAGCAAAGAAATCAGGGAAATTTATTATTATTTTTTAACTCAATACAATCACTATGAACCAGGGATGGAGAGAGCAAATAAAATATTTAGATTTTTTTGGATTTTTTTTAGTTACCACTTCAGTTTCGGCAACACAAAAATTTGCCATATTAACTGACTGACTGATACGTATATTTAGCACTATACACAATCCTGTTTTCAAATTATATTTTTATACAAAGTCTTCTTTCAGGTGATTATTTTCAAACCAGTGTTTTCATGCTGCCATCATTGTACTTTTCCAAATGATTTTTTTGTTTTTTGTTTTTAGTTATACAATGTGTAAAGTGTTTCTTAGGACTATAATTTTTAAATTTACATATACTGGTTTGCTCGTTAAAAGCTTTTCTTCATTAAACTGGAAATTTCATAAAATCTCTCGACCCGTTCCAACTATTTGTAACATTTTCTTTCGAATAATATTCAATAATCAGTAAAATATTTAAAAATCAAATCGCAATGCAATACGTTAGAATATTAGGGTGGTCCTAATAATTCTAAATAAATTTTGAGAACATTTTTTATTTCTTTAAGTTTCAAATTTAAATTTATTACAATGAATTTTCCATCTCCGATGGAGGCAGACCCAGCAGAAATTTGTTTTGGAGCGAAGTAACAGTAAAATGAGTAGCATGAGTAATGGAAATTCACACTATCTCATTGGCCTACTTTTCGTACCATCAGTGTAAGTGCATATATGTTTGGACGTCAGTTAAGTTCTTTGTTGTCAATGCTGTAAGGCCTTTTAAGCAGTATTATTTCAATTTATAACTTATGTGCGTATGGATGTGCATGCAATACCCAGAAAACATTTTTGCAGCATATCTGTTATCGAACAGCTTCAGTTTGGTGGAATGTTTCTGCAATTTTATACCTCTCTAATAGTGTTTTCACACCTAAAGTTAAAACCTGGTTTTAACTTAAAACCTACAAACAGGTGATTTTGTGTTCACATACAATTTTTATTAAATCAGGTTTTATAATACAGTTTGTCAAATAAATTTGTTAATGATAAAATAAATTTTTTGAAGAAATAGATGTGTTTGTTGTAATTATTCTTCCCACATTTATTTGAGAAACTGTACGACAGCTGTTATTGTATATATAAAACATAAATTTTAAAAATGTGTATCTAAAATTTAAATGATTTTACATTTTGTGAATGAATATTTGTGAATTGTGAATGAATTATCAGCGGTTTTCAATCTTTCTAACTTGGTAGCACTGAATAAAACAAGGTTGTATATTATAAAATCTACTTAAAACCAATTCAAAAAAGGTTTTAAGATGGTTTTATGAGAATTATTTTGTATGGTAAAACCAGGTTTTAAGGGTTGGTTTTAAAGTTAAAACCAAATGTTGTTTTAAAACCAGGTTTTATCCTCAGTGTGAAAACACTATAATATTGTCTTTTTTATTTTTTTGCGAACTTCCTTGTGCATCTCTTATACCGTTAGAAGCAAAAGAATTTTATTCTACTTCAATCTATTTAAGCTCATTTCTCTTATTCCAAATATTTATTTTTTTATAAAATATACCATGTGTACATATATTTTATTTACTCTTGCATGTGTATGTGTGTGTGTATACGTATATAAACATATGTTTATAATCATTTATAATCGATTTTTCTCTAGATAGTAAAGTCTGAATTTTTTTCAAGTTGCTCCAAGTTCTTGTTCTTAAGATTCTATAAAAAATTTAATTACTGTCAGATGTGGAGACTAGGTTTTTTTTTTTTTTTTGCCTTATCAGGTACATTTAAAATTATGTGTGTGTAAATTTTATTTCTGGTTGATCGTACAAACAAAGTTACCATGCATGGATAAGTACGCGTCTACAACTTCTTTTAACTGAGAACATAATCAAAAACGAAACACCTGTTTTTTATTTTTGTTCGGCGACATAAAATAGATGCATACATCCGCATGTACACATAAGTATGTATGCGTATGTGTACGTCAAGCATATAAACACTGCATACAAAGTAATAGACCTACGAACTGCCCCTACATTCTGTTTGTAGTATTTTTAATTCATCATTTATAACGAAAATGCTAATAAGTATGTACGTATATGTGTATGTATGTTTGTGTATGTACAAACAACATGTGTATGACGAGAATTTTCTCGTTGGCTAACTATAATTGAGAAGTGGATAAAAGCTCTTGACCGTGTGACCAGCGCAAGTTGCCGATAGTCAGAAAACACACATCGACATACTTGAAAGTGTGGAAAAAGACATTCGAAAAAATATTTTTACGTTCATTTTAAATTTGTTACCATCTTTTAATTAATTATTAAAATATTTTAATTTAATTCCTAAATTTTTTATGTCTAATTAAGGTTTTGCGAAACACTGTATGATGTGACAGTTTTAAATTTTAAATTCTCTTCAACACACTATCGATAGAGCTTATTTCACAAGGGGAAATAGGTCAAAGCAAGACTAGTTTTTTATTTTGGCCCACTTTCGTATCATATCAAGCATATATCAAGCATTCACTCAAAAAATATATGATGCCTTTGGCAAAATGTAATTTTAGGAGCACGTCAAAGGATAAGAGGAAGGACCTTTTTATTTTTATATTATCTGTTTTTTTAGCAGCTTTTGCAGTATCAGGGTGAATTTTGTGAATTTTTTAGCTTCGCTTTTGATTTTGCGGCAATACCGGCAAATAAGGGCGCTACATCAGCTTATAGCAATATTAAAGTTGATTATTCGCTTATCAAAGTAGTTTTTTGATTGGATTAATTAAATAAAGTCACATATCGGTTGCAAGAGGAAAGCACGAGCAATTTTTCTCAAACACAATAGTAAAAGAGCAAGTTTAGTTTTTCTCTTTGTTGAAAATTGGTATCACACACACTCATGGGCACAACGAGAAATTTCGCTTGGTGATGGAAATGTTATACAAAATCGAAGGAAGGGTCAAGTAAATATTTGAATGCAATAAAGATTTTATCACGCTTATTTTTGCAAATATTTGCTAATGTGACCCCAAGTTTGCGTACTCAAACAAGAGCAGGACAACACTATAAACCAAGTAAAATACTGCTTGCATGTGTACATATATCGGCAATGGTGGTAGAAGGCCACATCAGAAAGCTTTTGTGCTTTTACCTTTGCATATGGATGCTCTTAAATATATTTAATTTAAAAGAACTAAGAGAAGGATTAAGAGTAGTATTATTTATTTCATTATGCGCTCTTTCAATTGTTTATTTAAGAATGTAATTAAATAATTTTTTTCTTTATTTTATAACCATGAGTTGCAAAGTTGTTATTGGCGATGTATATGGCGATGTATATGGCGATGTCAAGTGAATTGTGTAATATTATTTTAATGCATTTGTTCCCCTTTTACATGTCTCTTCATGACTAAGACCACTTCTACTCAACCTGTCGCACATTCAGACAAATAATTACAAATTTATGCATACGTGTTTATGTGCATATTAATATTCAATCTGAAATTATTATGAATTTTTATTTAGTTGTTTTTGTTTTGATTCTTGAAATTTTGTTATTGTTTTTATCGGCTGCATTAATTGTTTTATTACAGTAGTAATAAATAACACTGTGGGCAAATTCAATGAACTCTTTAATTACGGACAGAGTTTGGTCCCACGCTCAAATTTAATTCGAATACGGTAATTTTAGTCCGGTTTGTTAAAATTTTATTTTAATGGAGAGCTTTTGAGAGCTGGTGTAATATATATTTAGAGCCCCAAACCGATGCACCTAGAACTAACCTAAGGTCCATGTCCCCCACTAGTATACTTATTTCGATGTATTTCAGTATCCGCATATATCATATGTTTTGATAATTATAAATAAATAAAATTAATTAAATTTGTTTGTATGAATATCTGTGTATATTGTGTATACATGGTTACAATTTAAGTTTTTTGTATTTATCGGATCTTATATGAAAACATTGTTTGTCCCAAACAGCTGATCACTTATTTTCTGTAGCCTGAAAATTTGTGAAATGCCCCAAGATAGCGCCGATTTTGGTAACTCGAAGCAGAGGAAATTAGAACGAATTAAAAATTTTGCGTACCACTTTTGAGGTAATCCATTTACCGATAGCCTACACCAAATTTCTTTCCAATTCAGACCGCAGCAGGTTTAATCTGTATCTCTCCATTAAATGGATGAAGTTCAAGAAAGTAAGGTATCATAAGGTGGGCAAGGTCTTAAAGGTGGCTATATCTGGTTTCCTTATGTCTTTCCTTTATATCGCAGTTTGAAACCGTTTTCTTATGCCCCAGTTCCATATATTAATACATCCTTATGTACATCGGGAATCGTAAACAGCATGGAAATGATTTTCAGATACTTTTCATCTAGAACATCCGGAACGGTTGTTCAACTTTAATAATGGTTGCTTTAAATGATAATATGCCTACGAGACACTAGTCCAGACAACAAGTGGATGATCCACCCCAGGTTGTATATCTTATAAGTCGCAAGGTGATCGCATTTTTCCACTTTTTCCCTAAAAGAGAAAGAATAAAAATCCTTTTCTGCTTTTAACCCCTTTTTTTGTGCTTTTAAGGTGTGGGTCATGTAATATCCATCTTGTCACGTTCCGCGAAAATCCTTTAAACAGTTTTCAAAGCATTTTATTTGAATAAACAAAATATATATAATCAAAAATATATATAATTTTAGGATTTTTGTATGTGTGCATGCGTATGCAGTTATTCATATTTATAAGATGTTTAAGGTTTCGCCTTAAAACTATTTCCCGTCAATGGCCTACAAACACATACGACATTTTCTATATATTAAATATTTAAAATAATCAAATAAATATTATCACAGAAACACAAATACATACACATACACCCACAGCCACATGTTTATGTCAATATGGCGCTTTTATTTTCAATTAGTTTTCCTTAGGAAATTAATAAACAATTCAATTTGAAAGTCGTCACAACGCAGTAACAGAGGCATACATTCAGTTTAATTATTAAACAAAATTACTTTATTTAAATTTACTTATGTCCATGCATACACACATGAACATATTTCCTTAAACACGTTTTCGAGATGGTATTAACCCTTTAATGCCTAATAAATCGGTGGAAAACTTTTAATCGATTAAATATACAAATCAGTAAACGTTTAAATCATATTTAAACGACAAAAATTAGGCGTTTAAACGTCGATTAAAAACCACATAATTATGACGAAAGTGAAGTTGGTGCTAAAAACTAAAAGCTGCAGAATTTAAAATGCAAAATGTTTTTCCCAGCGGATGACGAAGATTCGATTTATGATAAAACTTAAAATAGAGAGAGCTGCTTCTAGTTGTCATTTATTAAAAATATTGTTTTTAAAAGACGCACGTACGGGCAGATGGGTAGCCGTACCACCCCTCCATGAAATTCTTGGGTAAATTCTTTTTAAAAGATAAAAAGTAGCAAAACTGAAGAAGTAATAAAAGTACCAGATTCTATTCATTTTTTCTTACAGAATGTACACTATTAAAAAGTAATAGACCTAAAAGTACTAACTTGGAACCTTCGTAGCCCTTTTTTACACAAAATTCTTTTACTTGCCTAAATACGGAAACGCTTTGAGGTAAATGAATAAATTCAATGAATGCTACTTCAAGTTGAGGTATATTTTACTAGAAGATTATAAATATGTGCCTTTAATATTTTGGGGGTTATGGCGCTTTAAATTATATTTCTTGGTCCAGTCTAGACCCGACATCAATGTGAGCCGTATGCCGTTGTATTATATACCCTCATTGCATGTCAAGCTTATTAAAAATTGAAGGAATGCCCTTAAAAAGTCGCCTGAATTTTAGTCGGTTCGTAAAAAAAAGGTTACTATATTATTTGGATGGTTATTATTTATCATAAATTAATTTAACTATTGGAAAACCCTTTATTTATTAAAAGCGTCAATGTGAATTACGTTCAATAACATCGCTCTCTTAATTCATGTGCGTGTACTGAATAAGATTTTTTTAATTTTAAGTCATATTATTAGTCCACAAATGGTTAAGTCAACTGTCGTCTTCATTTCGCGTGTGTAGAATTTTACTTTGAAGGAAAAAATATGATAACAAATTTGTTTATTTCATTAAATAGTTCACATACACACAACTCATACATATTTATATACTTATTTACATACCAGCAGTGGCAATGCAAATAAAGCAAGATTTTGTTAACGTTCTGACAAAAGAGTGTCCGTCTGGCAAAAACAACAATACCAAGAGCAGAGCAAATCTCGACAAGCCCACAAGTTTTAGCCAATCACGCGCACTTGAAGCGAATATACGGAAAAAGCATTAAATCGTTTGTGCCTTAAATGTTGAAATATAAATTAAATTAATAAACAATTTATTTGAATTTTTTTTTATAAATAAATTTCTGCATATGATTATACAAAATAAATAACAATGTCGTCTGCATTATCGTCACTAATGCTACAGTAAGTGACAGTTAAGGCCTACTTATATACAACAGTCATATGTGTACTTTGTACTTTCAACTGACAACAAAGTTAAACTATGTATATTCATATTTACAATCTATGTACAATCTATAAGTGGCTGTGAGGAAACTTTTAACGTATGCCAAATATACAGTACGTTGTCAAGTATTATTTGATTTTTACTACATTTTTAGTCATATTGTTGTTGTTATTGGTTCTTCTACTTTTGCGTTGCCCCTTACGTCAGGTGAGAAAGTACTAATTCTACGTATGACGTAGAATATGTGACTCGACCTTTACTTTTCGACTATGCATTCGTCTTTCCAGAAACGCCATTTCTCACTTGAAGTCATCTTTCAAAATTAGGTCGATTTTAGGGACGCAAAACCGTTAGCACAGCTGATGCCTTCACTTCAATATAAAACTTCTTAAAAATGTATTGATTTATATTGCAGTTGGTTTTCCAAAAATTAATCCGAAATCAAAGGTATGTGTTTGCTGGGGGCAGTCACGTACAAGAAATTGTTTTTATTTATCAAAAGACGACGTTCCACTGAAAAACGAGCCCCTTTATTGAAAAACAAAATTTGTATTTAAATATTATATGAATAATAAAAAAAAAACCGGCACACGCTTTACCAATACAAGGAAGTTAAATTGTCATAGGAGTTCGTTCACACATTTATTACATGCTCTCTAAAATACCCAGCGAGAATTGTTAAAGTAGTTTTAAAGTAGGCGATATCGGTCAAATGAAAGATTTAAAAAGTTATCACTTCGTTCCAGTAATGCTTCTAAGTATTTGAGTTATCTGTTGACTTATGCAATACATTTTTACCACGTGCCATATTAAAAGATGGATTTAAACATTGCAAGTAATTTCGTATAACATTTAAGAAATATTTTCATTCATTCGATATTTTCATTCATTATTGTGGTTAAGGGATTGTTTATAAGCTATAGGGTATTCAAATAAGACGTTGCAATTTGCCATAGGTTGTTAAAGTGCAACTGCAAATGGGCAGATGACAAGTAAAAATTATCATATGAATGAAAATGCAACGATATACCCCTAAAGAATGCCCTGAATTGGTCGAAACTGGCGGTCGCAGTGCGCAAAACTTGAAACGTTTTCTGTAGAGCACGCTTTCCGCCAGTAATTGCAAAACTTGGGGAAAAGAAATTGCTGAGGCGAAAAACCAAACTCAAACACCAGAATCGATACTACCCTAAATTGATAAAATATAAAATAAAATGTTGAAATGAAACATCTTATCGCAGGCGGCTCTGCCGTATAATTTTCTTAAAAGGTTTAATCAGTTAGTTTTTCCTTATTAAACAAATCTGAATTTCTTTTCCAAAGCGATACTTTTTTTCTGTTCAAGGTTCAGAATTACAATCAGACATCTTAGTTGAATGTGTTGGCTGGGTTAAACTATGTGTACATATATACATGCATGTATATGGCAATGAATGTGTATGGATGTGATCCGCATTATTACCAGACGAATATATAAAAAGTAATGATATTTTTCATTTGTTATTTTAGGTCAAAAGTAATTTTAAATAAAGTACTGCTGTATGTGTGCATGTGTTAATGTATGTATGTATATATATATATTTGTTTACATGTTCGTATATATACAGTAAGATCTCTTTATATTCGTATGTCTTTTATGCTTTTTTTGCAATTTCTTGCAGAAAAAGGCTTGTTTAAGAAGGCCGTATACAATTACGAACCAAAAATCGTGAAGGTTAAAAGGTCTTTCCTTTTGTTTGTTGTATTGCAAAGATATGCACTATATTTTATATCTGGCAATGCTCCGACAATCCAATACAACAAATGCCGCAAGTATAATAATAATCTTGCTAAGAAATAATGATTCATTGGCAGTGCCGTAGGAATATTTTTTCCTTTTCGTGTTTTCTTATATTTTTATTACTTTAAAATTAAATTGATAAACTGAGGCGTATCTGTATTGAAAGAATTGCTTGACATTTCTTATAATTGGATTGGTATAATATTTGAAATTAAATTAGCTTACGAATTCGCCTTGAATGTAGATTTTTTCTGTGTATGAATTCCCACTTTTTCGTTCTTCTTTTTTCTACTCGTAAAAAATAAACTGTCAATTTCCAAAAAGAAAAAAAATTAAACAAAATTTAGAACTATAAAAATTTTAAAGTTTTCTTCTTTTAAAAAAAAAAAAAAAAACAAAAAAAAAGTCAAATTAAAGGTAATTTTCGTTATATAAATTTTTAAAATGTTTTAATTAAAATGGCATTATTTAAAGAAGAAAGTGTGTGAATATTCAAAAAATATCTTTTATAAAAATCCTTATGATTTTGTTAAGACAAGCAAAAAATACAATGTAACATTTTAAAGGCGAAAAGCAGAAATTTCTAATGAGTTTTTAAAATTTAATTAGAGGAATTTATCTTAAAGTGAAAACACTACAAACATTCATTGCTTCAGAATGATTATTTTATCGTTCTCCGTTCTCCTCTCGTCCATAATAATAGACTTCCAATAGTTGGAAACTTTCATTTGTCAATTGTTGTTGGTGGCCTGCAAACCGAAACGCATTTAACTGATTTATTGAACAGATACTACAGGATATACTTGACATCTAATGGAAGGTTGGAATGTTGTTAACAGCTCGGATGTATACCCTTCTTTCCTCTATGTAATTTTTTAATAATTTTTAAGAATTTCTTGTTTACTTTTTATTCTTTTGAAATCTTTCTTCTGGTCTGGCTATAAATTGAGAATGGCTGTAATTATTTTTATCTATTTTTTTAGAGTTCTAATATTTTATAGACATAAAATTTATTTGACATAAATTCAAATGACAAGCATGTGAGAAAAACCGCAACTAGGAAAAATTTCGAACATTATATTCCTATAAGAAAAAAAATTGACAGCTGTCATTGGAAAATTTTGTTTTTACTAGTAAATCAATAAATAAGTTTTTTGATGTGAAGATTCAGCAAATAATCGAGTAATTAAATTTCGGTTTATATTATTCATTAACACTTTTAATGTATCTCACGGGCGTATTATTTGTGTTGTTTATTTTAAAAACAGATTTCTTTTAAACTTTTTAGCGCAAGTAGTTATTGCTTGTCGACGTGTATATGATGTTTGCTACTCTACGACATGACGGATGAATAGAAATTAACAAATTATATTATGGTGCTTAAAAGATATTCTTTTTATTTGTGTTGTGTTTGTTAAATTGAAATTTATTCACTTATTTTAAACGATTTTTTAAGAAAACGGAGTGTTTATTGTTAGTTAGTGGGAAATCGTTAAAAATTAGAAAATCTCTAGCATAATATTGAATATTTAATTGCAATCCAATCTAATACAGCGAAAAGTATACAAACTTTATTTGGTGATCATCATACTTTCGCAAAAAGTATTTCTTTAATTAATTTGAATTTTACTCCAAAAACAGTCATTGTTTACTTGTTATGGCTTTTCCATATTATTTCTATTTTATTGCGTTTGAATGCAATGGCTTTGCAAGCCAAAGTTGTTTATGTATGCATATATGTATGTAAAGGGTGTTTTTTCCAGAGTTAGAGCACTTTAAAACGAAATGAAACTATTTTGTAAATATCAATGGAGCTGGCTTTATTGGTTAGAAAATTTTATGACATTAATGTTGGCATTATGGAACACAAATTTTCACTAATTTTTCGCAGCATTTGCGGCCATATTTCGCCATATAGCTTTTCGAATGTTTAAGCTCAGGTGTTCAACTGTCGCTGTTTCATTACAGTAGGCAAAGGATTCTAAATAAGAAAAAATCCAAAGATGGCGAATTAGTTGAAATTATTCTGTCATCAAAAGTTTTTTTGAGCATATCAATTATATTATTGCCACTAATTGAAGTTCCTATTCCGTTCACATTTACATTATATGCTCTTACCATTAACGTTTTTGGAGACACATTACTTTGTCAGTAATTTTCCGTCTTTCGCCAATTCTCCTGTTTAGTTATCTATCCATTCCACCTAAAACGGGTTTCATTGGAGAGCAGAATTTTCAATGGCAATATAATATCAATATGTGATATAAGCCAATCCACAATGAAATGTTAAACCCAATTAAAATAAAAGTAAATATCAGTTGTTAAATAGTTTGTTAAATAAAGGAGTGCTGCCAACTCAATGTAGTGATCCGCGAAAAAGAATACATGTTAAGGCTCTGTTTCATTATGCCACACAGTCGAGAGACTCATTCATACGAAAGTGATATCAAATCATAGCCTTACTATTATATACTTTATGAAATCAAATAAAAATGGCGTGTATGGTGGTACATCATATTATTAATTATAGATTAAAATTATTAATATTATGGATTAGAAATTTATATTTTCAAATTAAATTATATATTAATATATTATAACTTTTGGTATATATATACATTAAAAATAAAAAATAATAAAAAAGGTAAAATCAACCCTGATCACATGAAATCTGTCATTTTATGAAAATTTTTAAAAACTTTTGCAAGTGGTGTTCGACTGTCCAAAAATAATACTGTTTTAGGTTTGATTATTACATTATGATACTTTTTCATTATACATGCCAAATTTTACATGTGCTAATGCTGTGTGGGATAGTGAAACAAGGCCTTTATGTAGCTAGAAGTCAAAGCTCTCAATTGTGCTGCTTATGCGAGCACTTACTTACATGCATATTTAATAAAAAGCAACACAAAAGCTGCGGGTATTTCTTCAATTGAATTTCCGTTTAATGTTGAAAATCATATTTTATGACAATTTCTTCAAATTGAATCATGTTCTTCATTCACTTGTCCTCAACTCAATTTCGTTTGATTGTTAAATTTTATTTAGTGATGGAATGGTTAAGATTTTTTAAAAGGAGGAATGTCAAGAGCTAAATAATATTTAATCTGTCTAAAGTGCTTGTACTACGACTTTATCGTCACCCTAGACTAGCCCAGAAGACACTTAATAAGGAACTTGTCTGCTCATTGTTCACTTTCTCCATACAAATCAGTATTCAATTTGTAGCGTAAGAAGACGGTACGAAACCTTAGATATACGGGTTATTATTTTCACTTCATACAAAGTTTTGTGTAAAGTTACTATCTATCCTAAAAAAAAGAGAATAAACTAAATAGAAGCAACAACAAGAATAAATGTTATCAATTATCAGCGCCACACAAACACAGCAATACGACTACAATATAAAAAAATATTTCTTTCCTCTCATTTAATTTTGAAATCTTATCTTTAACAATTTCTATATTGTTGAAAGCAATTTCGATTCGTACTAAATTTTTTACAAGTGATAAAATGTAGATAAAAATAACTTCGTAAGACTAGTGTTGAAGAAGATTGTGTGAAATAAGTGAAAATTAAAAATGATCAAATTTAGTCGACTTAAAAAAATAAATTTAGTTGTGTTGGGTGGTTTTAGTGGAATTTAAAAAAAAATTAATAAATACAACAAAGTAATGTAAATAATAATCATTCAAATTCAATTTGACTTTGAGTGTGTTTATCGTATTACAAATGAAGTATCCAAATTACGTAAAGGGCAAAAATTGAAAACAGATGTTCGTGAACTAGACGAAGCTTTAAGAACCATGCTGGTCGGCTTGCTTCATCAGTACTTTCTTTTTACATATCTGAAAGCGTAATGCGTGCTATACTGACAAGTTTCCTTTCTAAGCCGATCTTAGAGAAAGATACCTAAATAACTCAAACTAGGGGATTCCCATTTTTTATTACATTATCTCTTGCATTTCTCTCTCGCTTATAAATTACATACTTGAGTTGGCAACACGTATCCACTCAATTAAAAAACTTAAGATATTTTCGAATAATTGAATATACATACGTACATATATACCTCTAATGGATTAAGCAAGGCGAATTCATACAGTTGAGATGGTGATCATCTGTTCAAGCTGAACAGTGGATTTTTTTCTTTTGAACTTGTGCATGCGCAGTGCGATTGCGCATATGACAAATCCCATTGTGCTATTGCTGTTGCTGATTTCATTGTTTATTGCAGTGCGTGCGTCAAAACATGTAATCTGAATAAGAAATGCACTACCATTATATGGTTATTACATAATATATATTAGAACGGAAACTATTAGCAAGTGAAGATAAAAAAATATAATAAAATTAAATAATATTAGAATTTGAAATATTATCGCACCAGTATTTTCCTGATGTTTTCTTTCTAATTAGCTCTATCTACTGACTGCACACAGTTTTCCCGTCATTAAGAAATTGTTTACGAATTTTATATAGGAGCAAGAAGAATATAGCTACGACTACATACATACATATGTAAATGAAATTTGTATATTCGAATTGCTTTCTACATTTTCATCAACATTCTCAAGATTTATAAGTTTAAAAATCGAACTATCAAATTTACTGTAACGGAAATTAGTGCTCACTACTCCACGCAAATAAAAATTCTGTATTGAAAAACAATGTGTTTTGTTTTTTGAAAGACTTCTTAGCTTTGTATCGGAATTCAGCATTAAAAAGTATATAAATAGGGTTTTTCATGATGCTAAAAAGCACTAATAACACAAAAAACGCTAATTTGACTACCAAAATCGCAAATTTTTGTTTACTTCATTGCTAGCAAATATATTCTAAAATATAAAATAGACGGGAGAAGTAATATAAACACAAGTTCAGCATTAAAAAAGTATATAAATAGGTTTTTTCAGAGCATGATGCTAAAAAACGCTAATATTATTAAAAAGCGCTAATAATGAAAAATGTTGGTGCTATTTGCCGTACGATACCATAATACAAAAATATAACATTTTACTAGTGTATTTTTCGTGTGTCATGCTGTCATTTCTTTTTCGTTGACCAATTCAAAGTAACATAATTTACGCGTCGTACGCACTGCCTTCAAAGAGTTAATGTGTTTGCAAAGTTCAGTCAGTTGGTTTTATCTTCATTTACGACAACTTTGCAAATGTTCAGAAGTAAATTTTATTTAGATTTTTATTTTGAGGTAATCCATTTACCGATAGCCTACACCAAATTTCTTTCCAATTCAGACCGCAGCAGGTTTAATCTGTATCTCTCCATTAAATGGATGAAGTTCAAGAAAGTAAGGTATCATAAGGTGGGCAAGGTCTTAAAGGTGGCTATATCTGGTTTCCTTATGTCTTTCCTTTATATCGCAGTTTGAAACCGTTTTCTTATGCCCCAGTTCCATATATTAATACATCCTTATGTACATCGGGAATCGTAAACAGCATGGAAATGATTTTCAGATACTTTTCATCTAGAACATCCGGAACGGTTGTTCAACTTTAATAATGGTTGCTTTAAATGATAATATGCCTACGAGACACTAGTCCAGACAACAAGTGGATGATCCACCCCAGGTTGTATATCTTATAAGTCGCAAGGTGATCGCATTTTTCCACTTTTTCCCTAAAAGAGAAAGAATAAAAATCCTTTTCTGCTTTTAACCCCTTTTTTTGTGCTTTTAAGGTGTGGGTCATGTAATATCCATCTTGTCACGTTCCGCGAAAATCCTTTAAACAGTTTTCAAAGCATTTTATTTGAATAAACAAAATATATATAATCAAAAATATATATAATTTTAGGATTTTTGTATGTGTGCATGCGTATGCAGTTATTCATATTTATAAGATGTTTAAGGTTTCGCCTTAAAACTATTTCCCGTCAATGGCCTACAAACACATACGACATTTTCTATATATTAAATATTTAAAATAATCAAATAAATATTATCACAGAAACACAAATACATACACATACACCCACAGCCACATGTTTATGTCAATATGGCGCTTTTATTTTCAATTAGTTTTCCTTAGGAAATTAATAAACAATTCAATTTGAAAGTCGTCACAACGCAGTAACAGAGGCATACATTCAGTTTAATTATTAAACAAAATTACTTTATTTAAATTTACTTATGTCCATGCATACACACATGAACATATTTCCTTAAACACGTTTTCGAGATGGTATTAACCCTTTAATGCCTAATAAATCGGTGGAAAACTTTTAATCGATTAAATATACAAATCAGTAAACGTTTAAATCATATTTAAACGACAAAAATTAGGCGTTTAAACGTCGATTAAAAACCACATAATTATGACGAAAGTGAAGTTGGTGCTAAAAACTAAAAGCTGCAGAATTTAAAATGCAAAATGTTTTTCCCAGCGGATGACGAAGATTCGATTTATGATAAAACTTAAAATAGAGAGAGCTGCTTCTAGTTGTCATTTATTAAAAATATTGTTTTTAAAAGACGCACGTACGGGCAGATGGGTAGCCGTACCACCCCTCCATGAAATTCTTGGGTAAATTCTTTTTAAAAGATAAAAAGTAGCAAAACTGAAGAAGTAATAAAAGTACCAGATTCTATTCATTTTTTCTTACAGAATGTACACTATTAAAAAGTAATAGACCTAAAAGTACTAACTTGGAACCTTCGTAGCCCTTTTTTACACAAAATTCTTTTACTTGCCTAAATACGGAAACGCTTTGAGGTAAATGAATAAATTCAATGAATGCTACTTCAAGTTGAGGTATATTTTACTAGAAGATTATAAATATGTGCCTTTAATATTTTGGGGGTTATGGCGCTTTAAATTATATTTCTTGGTCCAGTCTAGACCCGACATCAATGTGAGCCGTATGCCGTTGTATTATATACCCTCATTGCATGTCAAGCTTATTAAAAATTGAAGGAATGCCCTTAAAAAGTCGCCTGAATTTTAGTCGGTTCGTAAAAAAAAGGTTACTATATTATTTGGATGGTTATTATTTATCATAAATTAATTTAACTATTGGAAAACCCTTTATTTATTAAAAGCGTCAATGTGAATTACGTTCAATAACATCGCTCTCTTAATTCATGTGCGTGTACTGAATAAGATTTTTTTAATTTTAAGTCATATTATTAGTCCACAAATGGTTAAGTCAACTGTCGTCTTCATTTCGCGTGTGTAGAATTTTACTTTGAAGGAAAAAATATGATAACAAATTTGTTTATTTCATTAAATAGTTCACATACACACAACTCATACATATTTATATACTTATTTACATACCAGCAGTGGCAATGCAAATAAAGCAAGATTTTGTTAACGTTCTGACAAAAGAGTGTCCGTCTGGCAAAAACAACAATACCAAGAGCAGAGCAAATCTCGACAAGCCCACAAGTTTTAGCCAATCACGCGCACTTGAAGCGAATATACGGAAAAAGCATTAAATCGTTTGTGCCTTAAATGTTGAAATATAAATTAAATTAATAAACAATTTATTTGAATTTTTTTTTATAAATAAATTTCTGCATATGATTATACAAAATAAATAACAATGTCGTCTGCATTATCGTCACTAATGCTACAGTAAGTGACAGTTAAGGCCTACTTATATACAACAGTCATATGTGTACTTTGTACTTTCAACTGACAACAAAGTTAAACTATGTATATTCATATTTACAATCTATGTACAATCTATAAGTGGCTGTGAGGAAACTTTTAACGTATGCCAAATATACAGTACGTTGTCAAGTATTATTTGATTTTTACTACATTTTTAGTCATATTGTTGTTGTTATTGGTTCTTCTACTTTTGCGTTGCCCCTTACGTCAGGTGAGAAAGTACTAATTCTACGTATGACGTAGAATATGTGACTCGACCTTTACTTTTCGACTATGCATTCGTCTTTCCAGAAACGCCATTTCTCACTTGAAGTCATCTTTCAAAATTAGGTCGATTTTAGGGACGCAAAACCGTTAGCACAGCTGATGCCTTCACTTCAATATAAAACTTCTTAAAAATGTATTGATTTATATTGCAGTTGGTTTTCCAAAAATTAATCCGAAATCAAAGGTATGTGTTTGCTGGGGGCAGTCACGTACAAGAAATTGTTTTTATTTATCAAAAGACGACGTTCCACTGAAAAACGAGCCCCTTTATTGAAAAACAAAATTTGTATTTAAATATTATATGAATAATAAAAAAAAAACCGGCACACGCTTTACCAATACAAGGAAGTTAAATTGTCATAGGAGTTCGTTCACACATTTATTACATGCTCTCTAAAATACCCAGCGAGAATTGTTAAAGTAGTTTTAAAGTAGGCGATATCGGTCAAATGAAAGATTTAAAAAGTTATCACTTCGTTCCAGTAATGCTTCTAAGTATTTGAGTTATCTGTTGACTTATGCAATACATTTTTACCACGTGCCATATTAAAAGATGGATTTAAACATTGCAAGTAATTTCGTATAACATTTAAGAAATATTTTCATTCATTCGATATTTTCATTCATTATTGTGGTTAAGGGATTGTTTATAAGCTATAGGGTATTCAAATAAGACGTTGCAATTTGCCATAGGTTGTTAAAGTGCAACTGCAAATGGGCAGATGACAAGTAAAAATTATCATATGAATGAAAATGCAACGATATACCCCTAAAGAATGCCCTGAATTGGTCGAAACTGGCGGTCGCAGTGCGCAAAACTTGAAACGTTTTCTGTAGAGCACGCTTTCCGCCAGTAATTGCAAAACTTGGGGAAAAGAAATTGCTGAGGCGAAAAACCAAACTCAAACACCAGAATCGATACTACCCTAAATTGATAAAATATAAAATAAAATGTTGAAATGAAACATCTTATCGCAGGCGGCTCTGCCGTATAATTTTCTTAAAAGGTTTAATCAGTTAGTTTTTCCTTATTAAACAAATCTGAATTTCTTTTCCAAAGCGATACTTTTTTTCTGTTCAAGGTTCAGAATTACAATCAGACATCTTAGTTGAATGTGTTGGCTGGGTTAAACTATGTGTACATATATACATGCATGTATATGGCAATGAATGTGTATGGATGTGATCCGCATTATTACCAGACGAATATATAAAAAGTAATGATATTTTTCATTTGTTATTTTAGGTCAAAAGTAATTTTAAATAAAGTACTGCTGTATGTGTGCATGTGTTAATGTATGTATGTATATATATATATTTGTTTACATGTTCGTATATATACAGTAAGATCTCTTTATATTCGTATGTCTTTTATGCTTTTTTTGCAATTTCTTGCAGAAAAAGGCTTGTTTAAGAAGGCCGTATACAATTACGAACCAAAAATCGTGAAGGTTAAAAGGTCTTTCCTTTTGTTTGTTGTATTGCAAAGATATGCACTATATTTTATATCTGGCAATGCTCCGACAATCCAATACAACAAATGCCGCAAGTATAATAATAATCTTGCTAAGAAATAATGATTCATTGGCAGTGCCGTAGGAATATTTTTTCCTTTTCGTGTTTTCTTATATTTTTATTACTTTAAAATTAAATTGATAAACTGAGGCGTATCTGTATTGAAAGAATTGCTTGACATTTCTTATAATTGGATTGGTATAATATTTGAAATTAAATTAGCTTACGAATTCGCCTTGAATGTAGATTTTTTCTGTGTATGAATTCCCACTTTTTCGTTCTTCTTTTTTCTACTCGTAAAAAATAAACTGTCAATTTCCAAAAAGAAAAAAAATTAAACAAAATTTAGAACTATAAAAATTTTAAAGTTTTCTTCTTTTAAAAAAAAAAAAAAAAACAAAAAAAAAGTCAAATTAAAGGTAATTTTCGTTATATAAATTTTTAAAATGTTTTAATTAAAATGGCATTATTTAAAGAAGAAAGTGTGTGAATATTCAAAAAATATCTTTTATAAAAATCCTTATGATTTTGTTAAGACAAGCAAAAAATACAATGTAACATTTTAAAGGCGAAAAGCAGAAATTTCTAATGAGTTTTTAAAATTTAATTAGAGGAATTTATCTTAAAGTGAAAACACTACAAACATTCATTGCTTCAGAATGATTATTTTATCGTTCTCCGTTCTCCTCTCGTCCATAATAATAGACTTCCAATAGTTGGAAACTTTCATTTGTCAATTGTTGTTGGTGGCCTGCAAACCGAAACGCATTTAACTGATTTATTGAACAGATACTACAGGATATACTTGACATCTAATGGAAGGTTGGAATGTTGTTAACAGCTCGGATGTATACCCTTCTTTCCTCTATGTAATTTTTTAATAATTTTTAAGAATTTCTTGTTTACTTTTTATTCTTTTGAAATCTTTCTTCTGGTCTGGCTATAAATTGAGAATGGCTGTAATTATTTTTATCTATTTTTTTAGAGTTCTAATATTTTATAGACATAAAATTTATTTGACATAAATTCAAATGACAAGCATGTGAGAAAAACCGCAACTAGGAAAAATTTCGAACATTATATTCCTATAAGAAAAAAAATTGACAGCTGTCATTGGAAAATTTTGTTTTTACTAGTAAATCAATAAATAAGTTTTTTGATGTGAAGATTCAGCAAATAATCGAGTAATTAAATTTCGGTTTATATTATTCATTAACACTTTTAATGTATCTCACGGGCGTATTATTTGTGTTGTTTATTTTAAAAACAGATTTCTTTTAAACTTTTTAGCGCAAGTAGTTATTGCTTGTCGACGTGTATATGATGTTTGCTACTCTACGACATGACGGATGAATAGAAATTAACAAATTATATTATGGTGCTTAAAAGATATTCTTTTTATTTGTGTTGTGTTTGTTAAATTGAAATTTATTCACTTATTTTAAACGATTTTTTAAGAAAACGGAGTGTTTATTGTTAGTTAGTGGGAAATCGTTAAAAATTAGAAAATCTCTAGCATAATATTGAATATTTAATTGCAATCCAATCTAATACAGCGAAAAGTATACAAACTTTATTTGGTGATCATCATACTTTCGCAAAAAGTATTTCTTTAATTAATTTGAATTTTACTCCAAAAACAGTCATTGTTTACTTGTTATGGCTTTTCCATATTATTTCTATTTTATTGCGTTTGAATGCAATGGCTTTGCAAGCCAAAGTTGTTTATGTATGCATATATGTATGTAAAGGGTGTTTTTTCCAGAGTTAGAGCACTTTAAAACGAAATGAAACTATTTTGTAAATATCAATGGAGCTGGCTTTATTGGTTAGAAAATTTTATGACATTAATGTTGGCATTATGGAACACAAATTTTCACTAATTTTTCGCAGCATTTGCGGCCATATTTCGCCATATAGCTTTTCGAATGTTTAAGCTCAGGTGTTCAACTGTCGCTGTTTCATTACAGTAGGCAAAGGATTCTAAATAAGAAAAAATCCAAAGATGGCGAATTAGTTGAAATTATTCTGTCATCAAAAGTTTTTTTGAGCATATCAATTATATTATTGCCACTAATTGAAGTTCCTATTCCGTTCACATTTACATTATATGCTCTTACCATTAACGTTTTTGGAGACACATTACTTTGTCAGTAATTTTCCGTCTTTCGCCAATTCTCCTGTTTAGTTATCTATCCATTCCACCTAAAACGGGTTTCATTGGAGAGCAGAATTTTCAATGGCAATATAATATCAATATGTGATATAAGCCAATCCACAATGAAATGTTAAACCCAATTAAAATAAAAGTAAATATCAGTTGTTAAATAGTTTGTTAAATAAAGGAGTGCTGCCAACTCAATGTAGTGATCCGCGAAAAAGAATACATGTTAAGGCTCTGTTTCATTATGCCACACAGTCGAGAGACTCATTCATACGAAAGTGATATCAAATCATAGCCTTACTATTATATACTTTATGAAATCAAATAAAAATGGCGTGTATGGTGGTACATCATATTATTAATTATAGATTAAAATTATTAATATTATGGATTAGAAATTTATATTTTCAAATTAAATTATATATTAATATATTATAACTTTTGGTATATATATACATTAAAAATAAAAAATAATAAAAAAGGTAAAATCAACCCTGATCACATGAAATCTGTCATTTTATGAAAATTTTTAAAAACTTTTGCAAGTGGTGTTCGACTGTCCAAAAATAATACTGTTTTAGGTTTGATTATTACATTATGATACTTTTTCATTATACATGCCAAATTTTACATGTGCTAATGCTGTGTGGGATAGTGAAACAAGGCCTTTATGTAGCTAGAAGTCAAAGCTCTCAATTGTGCTGCTTATGCGAGCACTTACTTACATGCATATTTAATAAAAAGCAACACAAAAGCTGCGGGTATTTCTTCAATTGAATTTCCGTTTAATGTTGAAAATCATATTTTATGACAATTTCTTCAAATTGAATCATGTTCTTCATTCACTTGTCCTCAACTCAATTTCGTTTGATTGTTAAATTTTATTTAGTGATGGAATGGTTAAGATTTTTTAAAAGGAGGAATGTCAAGAGCTAAATAATATTTAATCTGTCTAAAGTGCTTGTACTACGACTTTATCGTCACCCTAGACTAGCCCAGAAGACACTTAATAAGGAACTTGTCTGCTCATTGTTCACTTTCTCCATACAAATCAGTATTCAATTTGTAGCGTAAGAAGACGGTACGAAACCTTAGATATACGGGTTATTATTTTCACTTCATACAAAGTTTTGTGTAAAGTTACTATCTATCCTAAAAAAAAGAGAATAAACTAAATAGAAGCAACAACAAGAATAAATGTTATCAATTATCAGCGCCACACAAACACAGCAATACGACTACAATATAAAAAAATATTTCTTTCCTCTCATTTAATTTTGAAATCTTATCTTTAACAATTTCTATATTGTTGAAAGCAATTTCGATTCGTACTAAATTTTTTACAAGTGATAAAATGTAGATAAAAATAACTTCGTAAGACTAGTGTTGAAGAAGATTGTGTGAAATAAGTGAAAATTAAAAATGATCAAATTTAGTCGACTTAAAAAAATAAATTTAGTTGTGTTGGGTGGTTTTAGTGGAATTTAAAAAAAAATTAATAAATACAACAAAGTAATGTAAATAATAATCATTCAAATTCAATTTGACTTTGAGTGTGTTTATCGTATTACAAATGAAGTATCCAAATTACGTAAAGGGCAAAAATTGAAAACAGATGTTCGTGAACTAGACGAAGCTTTAAGAACCATGCTGGTCGGCTTGCTTCATCAGTACTTTCTTTTTACATATCTGAAAGCGTAATGCGTGCTATACTGACAAGTTTCCTTTCTAAGCCGATCTTAGAGAAAGATACCTAAATAACTCAAACTAGGGGATTCCCATTTTTTATTACATTATCTCTTGCATTTCTCTCTCGCTTATAAATTACATACTTGAGTTGGCAACACGTATCCACTCAATTAAAAAACTTAAGATATTTTCGAATAATTGAATATACATACGTACATATATACCTCTAATGGATTAAGCAAGGCGAATTCATACAGTTGAGATGGTGATCATCTGTTCAAGCTGAACAGTGGATTTTTTTCTTTTGAACTTGTGCATGCGCAGTGCGATTGCGCATATGACAAATCCCATTGTGCTATTGCTGTTGCTGATTTCATTGTTTATTGCAGTGCGTGCGTCAAAACATGTAATCTGAATAAGAAATGCACTACCATTATATGGTTATTACATAATATATATTAGAACGGAAACTATTAGCAAGTGAAGATAAAAAAATATAATAAAATTAAATAATATTAGAATTTGAAATATTATCGCACCAGTATTTTCCTGATGTTTTCTTTCTAATTAGCTCTATCTACTGACTGCACACAGTTTTCCCGTCATTAAGAAATTGTTTACGAATTTTATATAGGAGCAAGAAGAATATAGCTACGACTACATACATACATATGTAAATGAAATTTGTATATTCGAATTGCTTTCTACATTTTCATCAACATTCTCAAGATTTATAAGTTTAAAAATCGAACTATCAAATTTACTGTAACGGAAATTAGTGCTCACTACTCCACGCAAATAAAAATTCTGTATTGAAAAACAATGTGTTTTGTTTTTTGAAAGACTTCTTAGCTTTGTATCGGAATTCAGCATTAAAAAGTATATAAATAGGGTTTTTCATGATGCTAAAAAGCACTAATAACACAAAAAACGCTAATTTGACTACCAAAATCGCAAATTTTTGTTTACTTCATTGCTAGCAAATATATTCTAAAATATAAAATAGACGGGAGAAGTAATATAAACACAAGTTCAGCATTAAAAAAGTATATAAATAGGTTTTTTCAGAGCATGATGCTAAAAAACGCTAATATTATTAAAAAGCGCTAATAATGAAAAATGTTGGTGCTATTTGCCGTACGATACCATAATACAAAAATATAACATTTTACTAGTGTATTTTTCGTGTGTCATGCTGTCATTTCTTTTTCGTTGACCAATTCAAAGTAACATAATTTACGCGTCGTACGCACTGCCTTCAAAGAGTTAATGTGTTTGCAAAGTTCAGTCAGTTGGTTTTATCTTCATTTACGACAACTTTGCAAATGTTCAGAAGTAAATTTTATTTAGATTTTTAGAAAGGAGATTGGCTGGACGGACCGTCATTTGTATTTGTATGAATTTTACCGTCTATGACTTGTTCTGGCTTTAAAATGTTCAAGAGGAATTAGCAACTTGGTCTCTTCTTTATTCAGGTCATGTCATATGTTTTCAGTTATATTCAACCACTTATTATTGTTTACAAGAGCCTTAAATAGAAAACATAGTGAAGCAACTGACATAAACTTTTTTCGAATCGGTATGTACGTTTATTGCATTTATAAACAAAATTCTTTGTTTTGGATAGTTAAATGACCCTAAAATGTCATAATTAATATTCAATAGAAACGAAATGAAATAGACCATTGGAAGATGCTCTTAACCCATTCGCACTTTACTAAGTGCCAGTGCAGGTCATCAGCAGACCATTAGTTACAGCAATAACATTGAAAAATATTGATTTGAATGTTATCTTAGCCCACTAAATTCTCTTTAAATGAATACATTTTGCTACAGACTGGATGTCACATGTATGCAATACTATTGAATTCGATCCCAGTGGCAGAGGTATATTTTTCAAAATTCTCGAACTATCTGTTTTACCAGCCTCAATTTCTCGCATGTATTTCCACACTTGCCCTAGCAAAGTCGAAACGTCAAGGAGTAGAATAATGCTCAGATTTATTCTTGAGAAGGTCATACACCAGAGAAGGTCACATACTAACCACATCCAGTAGTTTCTATTTGTTATAACTAGAATAACATTATTTTTTAATAAATACAAAAAAAAAATCGCCTTGAAATTGTACTTCTCAGATATTAGTGTAAAAAGATGTTAATTCGTAGCACCAGCAAAACACAGATACAGTAGAAAATTCATTTGAAGTAAACCTTAAATAAATCGTAGTCACTAATCTAAAATGAAAAAATGCATACAATAACTAACATTTATTTTATATGGGTGTATGGCTCCAAATATTTGCACATGGTTGTGGTTGAAATTTAAACATCACATTTGTAAATAATTCATACCCAAAGCTACGACAGCAACATCCGACTTTATTAACATCATCCCACAGATACACCCTAATTAAATAATTTACAATGAAAAGAATTGAAAAAGAATTGAAAATCAATAAAAATTACGTTTTCTTTATACCAAAATAGATAGTGAAATTAAAAAAGATCCTCGGCCAAAATACTACGCGTAACTCTGAAATAATATACAGTTAAAAGCAGAAGAAGATATAAAAAATGCCACTTTTTGCCAAGAAAATACCCAAACCACAATTGCCAGACTCTAATACTTCAGCAATACATGATAACAACAATGGAACTTTGGCCAATGGCAAGCAGAATAGCATGAATGGTATGAACGGGAGAACAGGAAACCAAAATATGACAGAATCGAGTGTGACAAAACCGCAGTTAGTGTTTCACTGCCAGTTGGCTCATGGCAGCCCAACCGGCTTGATAACCGGTTTTGCAAGTGTTAGGGAATTATATAAGAAAATTGCCGAATGCTACGAAATACCAGCCGATGAAGTACTATTTTGTACGCTTAACTCGCACAAGGTGGATATGACGAAATTATTGGGCGGACAAATCGGACTTGACGACTTTATATTTGCTCATCGGAAAGGGCAACCGAAAGAAATTGAAATCTTAAAATCGGAAGATGCTTTGGGCTTGACAATTACGGACAATGGTGCTGGTTTTGCATTTATTAAACGCATCAAAGAAGGCTCTGTAATTGACCGCATTGAACACATATTGGTGGGTGATCACATTGAAAAGTTGAATGGTGTAACCATGGTGGGAAAGCGTCATTACGAGGTAGCCAGATTGTTAAAAGAAATCCCTACCGGTTCCACGTTTACCTTGCGTCTGGTGGAACCAATGAAAAGTGGTTTCCAGGGTATTGGACCACGATCACAATCACGGATGCCTTCAGGACGAGGCGGCTACGGCAGTGGTAGGGAGACATTACGCTTTAAAGCCAACGGCAATGTAGAAATTGAAGAAAAATTCGATGATTCAACGCAGGCTGGCATAGAGGCCATAAATAATCTTCTCGAATCGTTTATGGGTATCAACGATACGGAATTGGCCACACAAATTTGGGATCTAGGTAATCACAAAACAAACTCCATGGATTTTGCCGAAGCCATAGATAATTCCGATTTAGAATCTTTCGGTTTCACTGACGATTTCATAATTGAATTATGGGGTGCTATAACCGATGCCAGACGTATAAAGGCCGCCAAAAATTTGTAACCTTAATAAATGGTCATAAGAATACTTTTAAATTGTAGCAAAACAATTATTTGTTTAATTAATTCTATTAATTATTTTTATTCGAAGCATACATAGACGTATTTATTAAAATAAATATATTTATTTATAAAATAAAAAATACTATAATTCAAATAAATAATGTAAAATAAAAATTACGCGTAAAAATGAAAGAATCAGGGCGAATTCAAGCAGTTAAAACCAAACACACACAGCTGATAAGAATTTTTCTGGCTTCATCACAGTACAGTGTCAAAACTGTTTTATCCTACTTTAATTAATTACATTTTGAACTTGAGTGTTAGTCAATAGTTGACCTTTTCCAGAAAAATAGTTCATACATTTTGAATGAAAACTTTGACACCCAAAAACCATCAGGTTTATTACTTTAGTAATAATCGGCCGGATGACATTCCATTTTATAGTACCATATGACCTCTTTTTCATAGAAATTTTTTTCACTGTCTCATTGCCACTCAAATCAGTCAAAAACCGTTACGGCCTCCACCAACATGAACGAATTAATTGGTAGTTAACTTGGTAACTATTCGCCTACTTTGGTACCTTTTTGGAGAATAACAGCTGTAGGAAAAAGTTCATCTGCCATGAATTCGCTATTTGAAACATAAATGTTTGACATATTTCTCTCAAAACAAGGCGATTACGCTTTTCAGCTAATCTTAAGAGCCGAAGTGACTTTTGACTTCGAATTATTACTTGTGAAAATAAACACAACGAACAGTACGAATTAATTAATTAAGTTTTAATTAATTCTTGACATTCAAAATTATATTTTTGCGAGGAAGTTACTTGTGTTCATCTAATAGCGAAATATTAATTTTTATTGTAGAACATTGTAACTTTAACCTTATGTATAAAGTATATTGGAAAGGACGTCTTTGCGTCGTATTGTTTTAAATTCTTATTTCTGTTCTATTTCATCAATAAGATTTTAATAGAAGAAGTAAAGAAGAAGAAACGCCATGAGAGGAGAATATACATATAAAAAAAATATATATAAAAAAATATTTCCCCTACTCGAAAATAAGTTTAATACGTACAACATATACAAGCGTTACTTTATTGCCATGAGTGGCCTTAATATTTTGCAAACAATTTGTTTCATTTAACTGGTTGGTTATTATGCAGTATATTATTATTATTATGATTATTATTAATTAATTAATATTATTTTGCTCTTCATTTGCCAATATTTATTTTAATTTATATTTTTAAACACTAAAGTAAATTGTATTATTATTAATTTTATTGTTTAACTTTATGAAATTTGTAATGTATGTAAAATCAGTTTATTTTTGTATTTTTTGCTTTTGTTAATTTTATAAATTTTAAGGTTTATTTAATTGTTGCATAATTTAATTTATAAAAAAAGAGTTTTTCCTAATTTGTATTGTATTTATCAATTAATTGTTTAGAAGGAAAATTTTGTTGGCTGATGTTGTTTCGAAATAAAAATTTCAATTTCTTAATTGAAAATATTTATAATTTTTTCGATCTTGTTGATCTTTTAACGGATTATCATTATTTATTTTATGTATGTGTCTATATGCGGTAAGTCTTTGATTAATATTTATATAAATAAAATTTATTAATTTCTTCTGCGCTCATTTTTGAATCAAATATCTTTTCCTTTGAAATTTATTTAATTGAGTTTCTTTTTAAACTGGAGCTTTAGAGCTTTTAAAAAATAGTTATTTCAAATTATTGTTTGTTTTTACTTTTCACAAAAAACAAAAAAGATTTTATTTTTCATGGTGTAATGACATTTACAAGTATTCTGATTGGTAGTGTGTCAATGAGAATTTATTTTTTTCCCCGGAAAGCGGGAAATTTGTCCAAATTTGCCGGGATCTGGGGAAATAACAACAGTTAAATATTCTGTGTTAACAAAAATTTCTTTGCATAGCTTTAAATAGTTAGTAAAACATACCTATTGTTTTAAAAATAAACAAAATATATTAATTTAAATTGTTTAGTAAAATACGGACTTAGTTTTCTAATAACAAGGAAAACGTTGATTCTCTACATCGTAAAGTTGCCCATTATTTTTTTCATTATTTCACGGGATCCCGCATAAGTAATCCCGGAAAGCTGGAAATCCCGAGTATTCGCGATTCGGGAAACACCGGAAGAAATCCCTAATAGCAAATTAATTCATATTAATTCTGAATTACATTGTATCGTTGTTGACCCGAAATTTATTATTTTTTTCCATTTATTTTATTGGGTATTTTATTGGCAATGTAGTTAATTTTCTACCTTCAATTTGAAGATTTTTTTGTGTAAAGTTTTTTATGACGAAGAGAACTTTTTTTCTATAAACATATTTTATGATGACACTACTTTTGTCGTAGTATGACTCTCTCTGTAAATGACTGCATTATATTTAGTCTATCACGCTTCTTTAGTTTATTCAAATTATAAAAATTCTCGTACGCGTTTCCCTTCATTGTATGAAACTCGCAAATTAGAGATACTCGCATACTATGCACATTTTGTATAGTATGCTATATAGGATAGCAGTTCAAGGAATAATTAATTAACATTTGGTAAAGAAATTGGTCCATTACAATTGTCTTGATCTAGTGTTGCACAATCAACGAATTAATATTTTTTCCATTCGGCGTAAAATTAATTGTTTGATCAGCTTTCAGTGGAAGCCAAACATAAAGTAATACTTCAGGCTTCAATGTTTGAGAGTACTTATTTGGAAGTAAAATTCGTGCAATTGTAAGACTTCCCTCGTATGTCGTTCTATGTCGAAATGTAGGTGATTAGTAAATTTTTGAATAAAATAAATTCATAAATAAATATAGAATTATGTATGTGTTGGTAAGTATGTATATAAAAATGTATGTATGGAAATATAATCCTATTTTGTTTATTTATTTACGTCTAATTTACACATATCTTCTTTTGAATATATTTTCTTCCTTATTGACAGACTAGATTGACCTTGTATTTCTCGGCCATGCGCTAAGATTGCTTATTTTTCTTTTCTCGTTTGCTCAGTGCCTTTTTCATTGATAAAATTTTTTTCCTTTTCTTTTTTTTGTTGAATGACGAAGCATTTGCTAACCACCAATTTTTGTTTTGGCATTAGCAAAAATATCTATTTATAAATTTACAAGTTTATAGTGTGAACAGTGGGCGACAACAGGAGCACTTTACATGACATTATTCACAACATCTTTAACATCTCATGCCACAATAATAGAATGCATCGGTGCCCTATAGCATCCGTCTTTTAGCTTGCTTATGAGATTAATTGTTTCCTATTTGGTCATGTTCTTCTAATATGCGATTATAATTTCGCTAGTTACTGATTAGGTCTGAATTACCCAGAGGACTTGAAACATTGTGCGTATCGATAAAGTTCATTTCGAAATGCTTTGTGGGTTATGACATAATGACCACACGTGTGTATACATGACCATACATAAGTTTACTTGGTGAAGCATGTGTATACCAATAAAAGTGGAAATGCAAGAAAAACTAGTTTTTTTTTACCTAATTTAATAGATATACGTTCGTACACATATTCATACCTACATACACAAATATGTATGTATGGATGGATATGTGAAAATAGTAAGAATAAGTCTGCGATCAAGCCTTTCAAAGCACAAAAGAAACCAATAAAAGCTGTTTTCAGTAATACCAGTAGTAATTAGTTTGTACCTGTTCACATATCGTCATATGGAATGCAAAAACGAAATGAATTCAGAGTATTTAGAGCTTTAATTTTTATTATGTAGTCGCTCTTTTGTCAATACAGCACCCTAAGCTAATTAAATACATATACACACATCTGTATATTCGTATATATTTATCTTGCTCACTTAGCAGATCATTTTAACAAACATAAACATTTTTATAAACTCTTTTTGTCAGAAATGTCAATAGAGCATGCATAGCGGATGCAGTGATTAACAGAGCAGAGTTGATTTTTTGTCGTTGTGCTTATTTAGGGTATATGTACTTCTGTATACCCAATAACACAATTTAAGAGTATTTCGGCCAAAGAAGTAAGAGAGTTAACAAACCATTGGAGCTTTCCGAAATAAAAACAAAATCCCCAATAATTGCGTTTTGCTGTGTATTTTGCTGACTGCCCTTTTTTAAACCGACAAAAACGAGAGAGCAACAATATAATAGTATACTCTTTTTGTTGTTGTGAGAACATGTGTGTGTGTGTGTGTGCGTGTGTAGAATAATTTGATTAAAACTGTTTTTTGTTGACTTTGTTTTTGTATTTATAGTGGTTCGTTCGTTTGCTGGTTGTACGTTATTTCTTATAATATTCGAGGTCGCCATCGCTCAAGTTTTAGTTTAATAATCGCACTTGTCGGAGCAACTACAAAAAAATAATAATATTAATAAACTAAAACTTGTACGCAGGGAAAAATCCCTACACGAAAATACATATGTATGTATGTTGTATATATATATGTTCATACACACATCTAAATACAAACAATATACAAAGAAAAAGTGACAGTTAAAATAATAAGTTGTTTTTTTTTTTTTGCAAAATAACCAATTAATGGGTACATAATTTCCAAAGTATTATATTTTTATTAAGTGTATAAAGTTTAAATAGTAAAACCAACTTGAAAAATAAATTAAAAACGCACATTGTGAAATAGAGTGAGTTTATGTGTCTGGTGTTAAATAAAAAAGATAGAAGTAAAGAAAAATTGCAACCAAAAACTCGCTAGTTTTTCCGAAAAATAAGGAAGGAAGTACACAATTGCCACCGTATTGTACCTGAAAATTGGCAGCAATTGGCAATTAGAAATATTTCTTAAAAAGCCACTTGAAAAAGGTAAAAGAAAAGAAAAGAAAATTATTATAAATAGCAAACATTGCCTAAAAGAAGCAGCACTTGTTCATATGGATTCTCAATATTACCCTTCTTTCATTGTTTGCGTTTTCTTAAAACAATTTTTTGCAAATACAAAAACACATGGGACTTGGACTTTGATACATTTGTTCAGTAAAAAAGGCATTCTCTCGTGATAATACTTTTCTTTCCCCCCTTTTTCCGTCTCTTACATAGATGTGTACATATGGATATGAAAACAGTTTACTAATTTATATTTTCGCATCGAGTCAATTGCAGTGTGCAAACTGCATATTGCAATAGTTGTCGTCATTTCTGTTTTAATTTTTTTTTTTTTTTTTTTTTGTAAAATTGTGATTTTGCTCTCGCATACTCTCTCAGCAAGAACATCTGTTGAATTGTTTTTATTTGTTTTGTTCGTATTTTGCTGGTGCCAGGTAATATTTAAATATTAAAACGGGTTTTCTTTATTCAAACTTACAGTTTATTCTAAACACCAGAAGGTTTAAAAAATGCGTATAATAAGATTTTTATAATCGGCTAATTTCTCGCCATGATACATATAACTATTATTCTAATATTTTTTTTCTAAAAAATTTAAAATCTGCACATCCAAAAAATTCTAGGAAAAGGTTGTAGGATCAATCATAATATGCATGAGCTAACTTAAGGTAATAGCAAAATAAAACAAAGAGTCTGGCAAATGCATAAATCCATATCTGAAATAGGCTAAATCTTTACTGTTTGCCCGATTTTTGACTGTTAATAATTAAATTTGAAGAGTAAAGTATATAAAGACACACACACACACACACACACACACCAGAGTCTGGCAGTTCGAATGCCTGCAAAATGTCTTTTGTTGATTATTGTGGGGACGACACAGCTATACGACCAACATTGCCTTCTTTACTTAAAAAAAATTCTGTATGTGGATCCATTACATTTGTACTGACTCATAATCGCATTAACAATATGATTGCTCAGTTTTATTTGATTTGATTTGTAATTTTCGATGTTTCAAATGCCGTGGCAAACAATGCCTTTTTATTTTGTGTTAAATTATAAAACAAATTTGCTTATTCGTAACAGCTGAGCACTAAAGTTCAATGTACAACTTATATGCATACATACACATCCACATACTTGTGTATGAAAGAGTACAAGAATAATTGCATGGAAAAGTGCAAATAATGTTTAGCAATGAAATGTATAGTATTTACACACATATTAGAATTTTCTTATGAGTTATGCTGGCACTTGAAGAGGGGTGAACGACGAATATATTGTGTGGTAATTTCATTGTTGGGAATATTTGGCCCGTAATGAACTTTCTGATGGCTTTACGTGTGCGTACTTTTTTTACTTCGGCGAACGACCGTCTACAATACAAAAATAAAACTGATAAAATGACTCCGGAACTTTACAAAAATTTATCGCAAAATGCAAAAATTAATCATTTGCAGTAATTTACAGTCCTAAAGTATTTCATTGCTTTCATATTCTTACAGCTTAATACGTTCTCAACTCTGTAGTGTGCTTTGATTTTTTCTCAATTTTTGAAATAAACTAATTAAGTAAAAAAGTAGTGGAATTTGTACAAAAGTTCGTTAGTAAAAATGTAAAAAAAACCGAAAAATAACAGAGGATAGGGGATTCGTATATTGATCTTATTGCGTCTCAATGTCCATCCATATGTGCATGCATACAAACATACATAGTAATTTAAACAACGAATGCATTGGCGATGCGAAGTTCGTCGTTTCTTAAGCTTGTACTTAATAAAACATTAAATTCTCATAATTTTTAGACTTTTAATTTTTTTCTTTCAGAATTTAAAAGCCGTACTTGTTGTGCTTGTCGGCTTTACATACATACATATATATGTAAATCCGTATGTACGTTACTAAGTACATATGCATAGAAATCCAAAGAATTTACAATCTATTCACGTATGCATGCCTGTATGTATGTATGCATGTGTGCGTATGGGGAAAACAAAGAAATAAATATTTGAAACTCACTTCAATGTCAATTTAGTAAAAGTCTCTGCAAATACTCGTATGTAACTATGCATGTATGCATGCATGTCTGTATGTAATTAATAGAAATTAATTTTTAATTTAAAAAACTAAAGAAAACAATGTCAAGTTTATGCTCAATGTCAAGGAGGCAGTTTAATTTCTGTTCCATTCTCTTGTGAAATACAGGGTGTTAACAATGCTCGCCAGGGAGGCCGACGAAATTGTGAATTACCGTAACAGATAATCGCATGCAATTTGGTTTTCGTCGAATCCGTTCAGGCAGAGCGCACAGTTTAAAAATGAAATAATTAAAATTTGTCGAATTAGAGCTTTTCTACTTTAGACCTACGCTATCTACATATATTCTTATTTCGAAACATGAATAATTTGACATGTGTCGCATTCCAATATAACCGTTCCAAAGAAAATGTACAGTAAAAAATACTAAATAAAAATTAGCAGAAAAGTAAACACTTTTTGGCATTGATAATGAATAACAAGCCAGGGAAATATGTCCGTCCATACATGCGTAGGTATATAATCATTATATATACATATGTAGGGATGTACATATATATGTATATGTATGGTTTAATTTGTGAAAAATAGCTGAGAAGCCAAGAAGAGAATGCGAACAATTTGAAATGGAAATTTTTGAAAATTGCCATTTGAATTATATTTGAAATATGTATGTTTGTACGCATGTGTGTGTTTTTATGCAAGCAAATGGTTCTAGATATATAGATACATACCTATATATGTATATTTTTGTGTATATATCCATTCATTTTGGTAAATATTTGATTGAATGAACTTTATCACCATTTTTTGTTATTAAACCTATTCGAACAGCGAAAGTTATAAATTTGCTTCCCAATTTAGTACAGGTCCCAAAGTAGGTTAATGTTGGAACTTATAGGGTGTTTTTTTTATAACTGCACGTTTAAATCGTAGTAAAACAAAGAGATATATTTTAAATATTGACAAAACGAGCTAATAATCGTGAAGACCAATTTTTGGCGAATTTGCAGCCGATGACTCCCCGAAATTTGGTTAGTCCAGTGTTCACTTTTAATTGCTATATCGACGTATATAACTGATTTTGCAACGGAAGTCAGGTGTGGCTCGGTCCTGTTGGAACCATATCTTAGCAATCTTAGTGCAGCTAGTTCTGGGGGGAATAAATGTCTTACAGTGTAATGTCCATCGTCGATAATATCTGTTCTAACCATTATTAAAGGTTACCAAACCATAATTTTCTGTGGGTATATGGTGCTAATGAAATATTCCTTTCGCAGAACAAAATTCTGAAGGGAAATTCTATATCAGTCTGTGATTTAACCAATGGTTGCTCTAGGCTAACCCTATTTATAATGAAATTTTAAAGTAATCTAGATAAGTAGCAGCTATCAGCTATTGGATGTGCTGCCAAGTGGGGAAATGTTGCTCACACAATTCGAAATACTAATAGCTGTAGTCAAAAAGAGGAAATGTGCAGCCAATATATGTCATAATGTGGGAAACCTTTAAAATTCTCATATGGCTTGCAACTTTTGCTTATGTTGCAGTGCTTTTTAAGCACATTTGCAACAGAAACCTATCATTGGTAAGAAATTCAATTAAAGCTTCGAATAATACATATTACATATTACTATGATGGCAAAATAATGAGCTGATATTCTTCGTTACTTTCAAATGGGAGGGAAGCCTTCAACGCTCTCGCTGTTAAATAATGTATTTAGCACGTTAATATTAATTGCTATCTAATGTTTAATGATTAATTAAATTTGAATGAATTTGGGAATTTGAATTGTTTTAACTATGAAATACCAATTAAATTAATGCATTGAGTATTTAAGTTACTTTACTATATTTTCGTTTAAACCCCACCGAAATCAAACTTGTGCGCTTAAAACTTTACATTTTTTTTTACACCAAAATTCAAATATTCATGTAAATATTATACTGAATAAAAAATAGAAATAAAAAAAATTTATTCTTATCAAATTTTATTTTGATGAATAAAAAAAATTTATTCCAATTTTCTTGAAAAATTATTTCTATTGAGAATAAGATTCACTTGAGAACGATTTCGGGATTTCTATGAATTATTTACCTCTCTTATCTTACTGTACGACTGAAAAAATAAATTGATTTGGAAAACTACATTTCGAAGCAGTTCAAATACCAATTATATACACCTATCCCCCGATTTACACGATACTTGTTTTACACGTTTTCGCTTTTAGGCGGTTTTCCAAATAATTTTTTTTTTTAAATGCTATTGTGTTTGAACACATCTCACGGGGAATCCCGAGCTTATGTGCTGACTTGCTGCACATGCACAATGTGTCTGCATTTTTTCGCATAAAACTAAAATTTTATCTACGGAAAATTGTATTTGAGTGAAAGTTTCACAGTTTCAGAAAGATTTAATTTTCCATATTCGTAAATTACAAGTGAGTGCAAAATTTAGATTATTATAAATTAACATAAATTAAAAAAAATTTTAGGCTTATAATGTCGAAATAAGTTAAAAGAAAAGTTATTTCTTTAGAAACTAAAATCGAAATTTTGGATCGCTTACGAAATTACAACTGCTAAATAGCAAAATTATGCATTTTCTGCAAGCTTTTCGATTTACACGGTTTTGACTTGAAAATTTTTAATTTTCGATTTACACGTTTTTCTCAGGAACGAATCTACCGTGTAAATCGGGGGATAGGTGTATTTTCTTGCACGCACACATCCATTCGCACTTACCTACATGCATACATATCCATACATACTTCATGCATATGTATGTATCTCTCCTTCCGCATTATCTTGTATTTGTATCGGATGTTTTCCTTAAGTATTCATTAAAATTTTAGCCAGACTGTTTACCTTTCATTTGTTTTTGTATTTGTTTTTAAAATCGTGTGTTTTTTTTAACAGAAAAAAACGGTTGTTTTGTTATTGGCGTGGTTAGCGTGTTATGTGGTGCGATATCACGCCCCTGATATGTTATTCATTGCCTATAAACCACAAAATCATCGAAAGAGCAAGAAACTTTTTAGCCATATACAGTTGCGCTCAAAATAATAGGAGTGTCTCTTATTTTAATTTGCAATTCTTGCAACTCTCAAGCCATAAGATTTAAGTTCTAAATACCGACAAATATAAAATAGAAAATATAAATCAATAAGTCTGGTGTTTGTGGTTGAATTCAATAATTTTATTCTTTAAAATACAAGAGCTTAAAGTTTAACTTGAAGGAAACTCGAAGTCAAGCTTTTTTGTAAAGCGAGGCCATAAGCAAGAAGTGATGCAAGGACACTCAGGCCATAGAAAGTGTTATAAATTGCTTCAATAAAGCTGTGTGAGTCATATACACTCAAAAAAATATTAAAATCAAAGTGCTTGTCGTATCGTATGGCGCGAATTTGTTTTGTACAACAAAGCCGAACAGAATTTCTCATTGTTTGCAAAAATATGAACGAAATTTAAGTAAATATTTGGCAGACTGTCAGTAAAATATTTTTACTAAAAGTCAATACAAGAGCTTAAAGTTTAACTTGAAGGAAACTCGAAGTCAAGCTTTTTTGTAAAGCGAGGCCATAAGCAAGAAGTGATGCAAGGACACTCAGGCCATAGAAAGTGTTATAAATTGCTTCAATAAAGCTGTGTGAGTCATATACACTCAAAAAAATATTAAAATCAAAGTGCTTGTCGTATCGTATGGCGCGAATTTGTTTTGTACAACAAAGCCGAACAGAATTTCTCATTGTTTGCAAAAATATGAACGAAATTTAAGTAAATATTTGGCAGACTGTCAGTAAAATATTTTTACTAAAAGTCGGACCAAATGCGAACCATCAAGCGACTTAGAGTTGCTGTAAGAGTACACTTTTTATAAAAAATGGAAATTGCCAAACAAAAATTGAAATAATTTAAACAGCAGCGTGTTAATAAAGGAAAAGTGCATCTGAAAACAGATCCTTTTTTCCCCGTTTATAATTTTTTCCGAAATTATTGTACTCAGTAACACGATTCATTCACGAGAGTCTAAAGCTCTACCATCCTATTTTAAAAAATCGCATTAAAATTACGTTATGTCTACTAAACTACTATACAGATTTGATTATTGAAGTAATTGCAACTCTGGTTACTTGGCAGTGATCATTTTATAAAACTTTTTATAAAGCTTTCCAAATTAAACACCTTATCGAAAAATCTCTCACTAAGATCAGTCAACGATTATAAAAATTAAATGCATAATTGAATTGGTTTCGAACACATTTGCCATTTTAAATGTGGGACAAAAATGTGTATATAAACCAGTGGGCAGATCTGAATTATTAGATTGCAACAAATGATTTAGATCTGCCAACTATCTACTGCTTAATTTTATAATTCATTTTACTGCTTTTGTTGTTGCCTTAATGCAAATTTAAATGCAAATGTACGTAACTAAATTGCAATTTGTGCACATTTATTGCACACTAAATGATGTATTTTAACGCTAAATTGTTTTTTATTCTTCAGATTGCATATTGCATAAGATGCATTTGTTTATTCATATTAAACGTTTCTTTTTCTTGAATACGGTTTTGCTTTCGGAAGTGACGTGAAAAGTGAACCCTAAACGATGCTGTTCGGGTAAAAAAAAGGGGCCTGATGCTGTTAGATCTATTTATAAAAGTGTTCAATAGACATCAAAACACCGTAAATTAACGAGAAGGAAATTAAAGTTTTAATTAAAAAAGCTGAAATAAGTCGCAATTTTTATTTATTTGGCTAAAGAAGAAAAAAGTTTTTTAAGAGTTTCTTTCCATGTTTTAAAAAATATTTAAATTTTACGTACAGTTGATGAAATTTTTAGACCACTGCGTACTACTGATGTACAGTAGTTCTACGTTTTAACGAACTTTCGCTTCGGCGTAGATCTACATATTTTACCGAACCGCTAAATAAAATTGTAGTAGATGTTGATTTTCGGTTTGTATCGAATTTTTATTCTTGTGCATAATCTTTCGCGGTTTAAAATCCTAAACAAATCTTACTAAAAAAATAGGAGAGGCATTGTAAAGGTGGATTTCTGAAAATGAAGGCATAACCTTTTACTTGGTTTCCACGGTGCAAAAATTTATAGATGTCTGTTCCTCAAGTCACACAGTGGTAGCGAATTTGGTTTCATCTATTCCATTTTATTTTACTCTTTTCTTCTTACATTTTCATTATTTCTTATAATAAATGCTTTTAAATAAAATACACAATGGAAAATTTAATTCGAGTTACTGCGTACAACAACGAACTTTTCAATTTAACGAACAGAACTACTCAGTACCGGTTCGTTAAACCGGGCAACTGCTGTAGGTAGTTAAATTTGTTTTTGCAAAGAAATGTATCTTGAATTTAAAATTTCTGTTCTCAATTTTGTTGACGTTTGGCAAGATTTTGTTAATTTATGATTTTTTATTTTGTTTTATTTCATTTTATTTACACACAGATAAAAGTTTTGCTGTTTTCTCTTTGATTTTATGTCTCCTTTAACCTTGAACGTTTAATGCTGACCTTCAATATTGTACCAAATTAGCAACCGCTTATAAATTAAAATTAAGATTAAATGCTTTTCAGAAGTCCATGAGACCAATTTGTTTGCAAATTAATTATTATTCATGAACTTCAAGAACTGATCAGCTGACTGGCTATTTTTACTCTATGACAAATACGAACAATGAAAATATTGCCGTAGAGTTAATTGGAGTTACAAAATATACATATTTTGCAAAAAGTTCAAATTTTAAGAGCCGATACTTATTTAATACATTGGTCGAGAAAGAATCGAAGGCTTTCAGATGCATATTGGTCAGCAATGTAAATTGTTTGCATGGGAGTGTGACCTGACCAGTGACTGTGCATTCGCCACATAAAAATTCCAACAGCAATTCACACATAAGATGTTGAGGAAAAATCATTAAATTTTTCTATGTTATGACCTCCGGAGTTGATGAATTTATAGATTTTTCTTATCAATATGTTTGTTGGGAGCTGCCCTTGCTTTTTATGAAAAAATCATCCTCGATTATTAATTATCTGACATCTTAAGAACTGAAATAATGAGAGTTTCGGAGTTTTATAGTTTTAAATTTAAAAAAAAAGGGGAAAAAATCAAAATAGAAAAAAAACCTCAAAAATGAACCATAAAAATTCTTTATCAAATGAAAGTCTGATGCCGAGCAGAAAAATTATGTGTATGCATGAATTATTAGAATTCTTCGTTATTGATAAAGAATATACAATATACAATAAAATATGTACATACATACATATCTACATATGCATGAATGTATGTGTACAAATGAATATCGTCAGCTCCTTTAAGTTTTAGGCTGCATGCATTTGAAATGTTTTATAAGCAAGTAAGTCAATAAAACTGTCCAGTTTTCAAAATGTCTGCAAGACAGCTTTAGGGTGCACTTTAGTACAATGTATACAGTGGTCCCACGTAAAATGTATATATACATATACATATGTATGCATGTATGCATATCTCGCTCGCTGCGATCAAAACCCTAAAGGCTTTCATAACTTTCAAAATCTAAGCTTTAGTTTAGTTTTACTATTTTCATGTGTACATACATATGTACATACATACATACATATACTGCGGTTGCATCCAAAAATCTTGTTCCGAGAAATTATTAACAACTTTGTTATTAGAATAATATATGTATGTATTTACACATGATCTACAGTGTTTTCCCTTATTCTAGAAGAATTGAAAGAGCTGGGGGGGCAGCTCTTAGTTTCATTAAAAATAATAATGTGTATTTAATTCTAATTTGTTCTATTTTGGTTTACAATATGCAAAAGTACTTTCAAATGCGGTGGGCACAGTCTTTCAAAATCACCTTTCAATTACATATGTTCTCAACAAAAATTGGCACTGACCGACCGTTCATGACAAATAAACTTATTTTATTTTTAAAAAGGAAAATTTGTTCATTTTACTCATATATTATAATAAATAAATTTGTAGCATAATCTTCAGCTGGGGAACAGCTCTTGGTCACGTGATTACTATTTTAAATAAATTTTAAATTTTAATGTGACGGGGCAGGAAAATATTTAAAACAATTTCCATACTATAAAGATAATTATTAATTTTAAATTCGAATAAGCTTCAAGACGTGCATGTCTTAGAGTTTTTAGAAATTTATTTTGGATCAGGAGAAGAAAAAATTGAGAACACCTAAATATAATTATAATCTGTAATCGAAGAAAAACAGTTGTGCAGATAGAAGTAGCGCAGGTTCTCACGTTAGTGCAGTTTTGATAATATAAGATCTGGTTAGAACTATGAACAAAATTCAGTAATCTACTGAATCTGGTGGGATTCCATTCTATTCTAAAAGAATTGCATAGAAATGGCGTGGCTGGTGCCACTCTATCGTACAAATATAATGCAAAGCAATTTTTTCTTAGCTGATTGAAGTAAATACTACTCTGACAGCATGCAAATTGTAGTTTTCTGAAAATGTTTATCAACTTTTTGTACGACTTTGGGCCGGCTATTTTATAATGTTGCCTCATTGTTACTTACTTATATTATACTTGCATATATAATTTCAACTTTTTGTTTGGCTTTGAAATCAGAAAAGTTTAAAATTGCATTCAACCCTCTTTGGAATATCATTCACATTCCATTGAAATATATGCCATTCTCATAACACAAAGGCCAAGCTCCTTTTGGCCCCTAGATAAAAATTGAATTCAATACCAACATTTAAAATTCACACTCTCTGTAAATATGTAATATAATTTATACGAATGATTATCCACTTGATCTCGAGATGCCTTGCATTTATACTCTCGTGAATTACAATAATTATTCAAATGTTTGCAAACAGTCATGTTTATGGAATTTTATTAATTATATATATGTTTGTATTTCTTTACCTATTTATTTTCATTCCTTTTGTAGATAATTTGATTGGCGAGCCACAGCAGGCCACAAACAATTTAATTCATTAACCGATAACCTGTTAACACTTTTCAAAAAAGAGTGTCACTCTGGTCGTTCGCGTAGAGTTCATAAAAACCCGCAAATAAAGCAAACAAAAGCAAGAAAAAGAACGATAAAATGGCGACGAAATAAATAAATATTTCTCTTCAATAAGAAACCGAGCAATAACATAATTAACATCGATAACCAACACACAAGCATACAAGTGACAAAGAAAATTACCGAAGCTGAATACGAAATTGTTACACAAACAACTAAGGATACGAGCCCATGTTGTTGCTGCATTGCAAAGTACTCAACATTTAAAGAAATTTCAGAAGGAAAACTAATAAAAATAATAACCAGCAGTTACCGCCATTTATTGCTGCGATCACCATTGAAACTGTCAAAGCGTAATTAAATTGCAGGAAATCAATCAATTGACTGGAATTTTGATCTCTTCCTTACCGCGAATAATCCATTGTGAATAATTGTGCTGCTATTCTCTAATTGACTGTACAACGAGTTAGACAACAAGGATAGATAATTCAAAATGAATAGTTTAGTAAAAGTTTTCAGTAATTTTAAGGAATTCTATAATGAAATAAATGGAGCCACCTTGACCGGCGCCATTGATGTGATTGTCGTAGAACAGCCGGATGGAGAATTTCAATGTTCTCCGTTTCATGTACGATTCGGCAAGTTGGGTGTCCTGAGGAGTCGTGAAAAAGTGGTGAGTATACAAATTTTTTATATTTTACTTATTATTTTTATTAATGTTATTTCCATTTAATATATACATAACTTTTTTTTTTTTTTTTTTTTTTTTTTTTTTTTTTTTTTTTTTTTTTTTTTTTTTTGTTTTGATAACGAGCTAGTAAATGTTTTATGTGTGTGCAATGTCTGGAAATACTCTGAGACTAAAGTTCACTATTTGTGTACACACATACACATACAGATACAGATACACAATTACATCACAAGAATTCCTTATGTTACTTTCGTAATCTATACATCCATACATATGTACATATACTCGCACCGCATGTAGGTATGTAATATTTTGTCGAAGAGGTCTAATTACAGGCAATGCAAGTCATGTAGAAAATCAAGCTATTTGTTTTATTATGAGCGTAGAAGGAGCAGAGGAAACAAGTGCACGACAATCTCTAAAAAGAATTGCATTGTGTGAAGGCAATAAAAATTGCAGAAATAATTATAAGTTGGCTTGTGCGAAAGCTTTGCGTGATATGAGATTTGTGGCAATTTTTTATTTCTCCCGAACTACTGCTACTATACACAAAGTAGTTCTGGGTTGTGTCTAGCAATATACGTTGTGTATATGTATAGATTTGGAAAAAAAAGTTGCACTTGCGTCACAAATCAAAGTAATTTATTTTTCAATAAAGAATAACCTCTTTCATAAATAAAACTCCCAGTTACGGCCACTGCTGGTGAAAAGACATCGAATAAACCTTTTGAGGAAATCTGGAAAAATTGGTGTAAATCTTCCTTGTTCATTTTCTAAATTCGGTCTTTATGCACATACGGCAAACCATAAAAACCAAAGACCAGCCGTACAATGCACTTGAGCCTTAACATACGGCAAACCATAAAAACCAAAGACCGGCCGTACAATGCACTTGGGCCTTAACCACAGCCTTAAATTTCTAATATGTGACCCAGTACAATGCACTGATTTTTTATATGAAAGAATGCATAATTAATAATCATATTGACAAATCGTCAATCAATCAATAAGATTTTGAACCAAAACAAGTGGTTGTCGACATCTGAATAAAGATTTTTTTTTTTTTTTTTTTTTTTTTTTTTTTTGAAATGCGATTAGGATCTAGAGACAAGGCAGATCAATAAATTTTAATGTGTTTTTAAGTAAAAAATGAATATTCTATTGCGTATTAATAAAATAAAAATATGAAATATAGAAATCATTTTAGTACGGTGTGGACGAAATTTGTTTCTTTCTTCAAACGGAAAATTATTCCCGCCTAATAAAACTGTCCGTAATAGCAGTTATATACATACATATATAGATATATCAAATAGAAAGCTCTAACTCGTATATTTCCCCCCCAAAGATTTTTTTGGTGCTTTCAATGTACATATATTCGGGTCAAAAATTTTGTACGAATTATTTGCAATAATGGATCTAGTTTTAATTTACCACATATTGTTATAATGTATGAGTTCAAACCCTAATCTAATTGATCTTGTGAGAGAAGACTAAACGATATTGTTCATTCTTTATAAAATCCTAAATTTCCAAAATTGTTGTTGTATTTAGCTTTATCGCTTTAGCAGAATTATTATTATGATCACATGCTGAATAGAACAGTGATATGATTTTCATTTTGCCCGGTACAAAATGGAACCTTCTCGATCTACCATATATAAAACTCACAAGTGGGACTTGCATACCGAAAAAAATTTCATTTTTTCTTTAAATTATTATTTAAAAACATATTTAACAACCCCCCACATCGTCTCATGTGTTCGATTTATTAAAATGCCATGTAGGTATATAATAACAATATAAACAAGTCTTGATATATTCCTTCCTCTTATTATGCCAGAACAGTGTAAAAGCATGTTAAATTAATACGTGATATTGTTGTTGTTGTATCTTTTTCTTGCCATAGGTTGACATTGAAATCAATGGAGAACCAGTAGATATACATATGAAACTAGGTGAATCTGGTGAAGCATTTTTTGTAGAAGAGTGCCCCGAAGAAGATGTTGAAGAGCTTCCCGACAATTTGGCTACTTCGCCAATACCATTAAATCATTTTCCCGAAAAATATTTAAATACAAATAATGTGGAAAAGAAAGAGGAGAAAGAAAAGTAAGTTTTTATTATTAAATATGAAATTAGAAAACAATCCTAAATTTATTAAAAAAAATTATGTATTAGATTTATTTAGATACTTGTATGTTAGAATGTATGTGCCTTTAAAATTATATTTGGTTGTTTTGAAAAAATAAAAAATTGTTTTTGCGACTAAAAAGTACACGAATAAATATATATACTCCTCACAGATGATCAAGCGAACTCGAAAAATAACTTCATAACTTACTTACGTATATTTATTCGATAAAGCTTTGTGAAACAAGTGGAGGGAATGCAATTGACAATACACCACGATATTTAGACTGTTGTATTCCAACAACTTTCTTTGACAAGAAACTTAATTTCTGTTTAATAGAAGAATTCTGTTCAACACAGAGTATTTGGTGGCCTCCATACTAAGGAATAACAATGTTGTTCAGACTACTGAATGACTGTAGTGTTCTGCAAGTTGGATATCGAACGGAGATGGCGATATCCTAATTGGCAGCAAAGCATTGCTGCAAGCACTGACAATATAGATGCTAAGAAAAGCCGATGAATCTTGAACATACCGATGCGTATTGCAAATGTCCCCTAATTGAAAACATCATTAAGCTCTTTGGCAGAACGAGTATAACCACATATCAACTACTACTGACTAAACTCTTAGAAAAATGCATCTAATCATAAATTTATTAGAAGTTTTTGTTTTTATTATCCTCAAATATTATTAATTAAATAATACAAAATTATATTAGTCGTATAAAAGTAGGTTGTTTCGATCAAAAAAAGTAACTCCAACAATATGTGCTTGACGTTTGTGTTAACTAACTAGTTTTATTTATTTTGATTCTATAAAATATTTTTAATAAGCAAATGCTGAATGTTTTAGTAGCACTTTGAACTTTGAACCCACACCATAATCTCACTCACCATCGTTATATGAATCTCTATTTTACTTTATTTTATTTCAATTAAATTGTTTGATATTAAAATTGTGTATAAGCATATGTAGTATTGAAACTCATGTACGTATGAACGTATGAACATATGTGTGAATGTACATGTTTCTTTTATATTGAGTTAATTAATAAATAGAAATGATTCCTTTAGTTTAGTTATATATATTTTTTTTATTTTATTTATTTTACATTTTTTATTTATTTGTTTATTTATTTTTTTTTTTTTCATTTACACAACATAGAATCGCTAGTGATGAACTACAGTTGCCACTGCCATTGCCTAGACGTAATTCCATAGATTTTTCCAATGAGTCGGCCAAAGCGAATGAAGTTTCAGATAAATATGAAAATCAAATATCTGATTACAGTCACAGAAGGTAGTAGAAGAATTAAATTTTATATCCGTATTTATTTTATTTATTATGCCCCATATTCATAAACGATTATTGTAGTGGATTTTTAGAACTGTTTCTCTATTAATACTCATTTATGGATATGAGCTTGTTTATAATTGGTATTATTCACAGAAAATATTTGTAATTTGCGAAAGCTAATTTGAAAGTTATTAAACATATTACCCTACAAAATATTTTTGATAAATTCATTTATTGTTTTGTGTATGTTTAAAATGTCTAAGCATGTCCAAGTCCGTAAAAAATGTTTAAGTTTTAGAAAGATATATTTTAAGAGATATTTTTATTTCATTGCAGACATACTGACAATACTTTGGAAAGGCCAAATTTGAACAAGAAAATTAATGAATATACTACACAAAAGTTACGTCAGGAATGGGCAGAGCACGAGGAGATATTTCAATTTGAAACTATAGATAAGGACAAGGTATGAGTATTAAATACGCATTTATTAAATTATAAAATATTTTCTCTTTGTGTTCTGTATTTGCCAGGACTTTAGTAATAGTACTCAAAGTGAAGACAAACCTTTAGAATTTGTTGCCAAAGAAGATCCAACATTGCAAGAAATTAACCAAACTAATCAAACTTGTAAAGTTGATATAATTGTAACCAATGATACTATTGAAGACGCTAATACACCTTTAATATCTGTCACTACCACTGGTAACCAACAACAGATATTAGTCGAACAAATGTATTCTAATAACAATAATCCTAAAGAAGAATCGAAAAGTAAAAAGAAACGCCGCAAGAAGTCTCAAATGAAAAAGAAAAATGCCCAACGTAAATCATCATCTAGCAGTTCGTTGGGAAGTAGCACACCTCAAGATGGTGTCGCGGCAAATGAAGAAAGCAAACAAGGTGAAGATGCTGATACAAGTTCAATATCGATCTCAAATAATACTACCAATTCATCGAATGATGAGGCCTCTCCTAAATCTGGTGAACAAGTTTCAATTGGTTTAGTCACTGCTATGGGCGGTGATGAAAGTCCCATTTCAGAGACGTGTCAGACGTCACCAGTGACTCCAAATCCACGAATTCCTGATTTAGATATACACTTTTTTTCGGATACGGAGGTTACGTCGTCGGGTGGCAATGGCCCGCTAGGTGTATGTCGTGGAGTTGGGCGACCTTCCACACCCATACAAAGTGATAGCGAATTAGAGATTTCGTTGCGAGAAAAAGAAACGGATAGTGATTTAATAACTAATTCTGCTTCTTGGAAATGGGGAGAGCTACCAACTACCGAGCTGAAAGATCAAGCTGATAATCAGGCAGCTCAAGCCCAAGCTAAACGAAACTCTATGCTTAGCAGTATGTTTAATTTTATGAAAACTAACAATAAACTACGAAAATATGTGAACGAAGGTGGTGTTTATTTATCGGATTTGGACACTGAGAATATGGATCCAGAAATGCTGGCCATGTATTTTCCTACAGTTTCTTCAAAAGAAGCTTCTCCAGCAGTCCAAGCATTGCCTTGCAATGAGGATGACCGAGAAAGTGGCAATGGCACATCCTTGCCGCATTCACCAAGTTCGTTGGAGGGTCAAAAAAGTTTAGACTCCGACTATGAAGATGGTAAACTGCAAGATGGAAAGTAAGTGCATTCATTATATTGTTTTAGCTACTAATACATTATTCAATATTATTGTTTAAGTTTTCTTTTAGTAATAATAATAAAAATGTGATTTTATTTTTAATAATTAAAACGTTGATTTATTTACAATTTCAGGTATTTGGACTTTGTGGCCATGTCCTTATGCGGGCTTCAGGAAAAAGGCGATCCTTCGGATGAAGAGTTTGAGCTTCATTCAATAAAATATAAAGATGTAAGTTTTCTCAACTACGTGAAAAGTATTTTCATATATTTTTTTATGCCAAAAGAAAAAAATTATAGCATATCGTTAATTGTTGTTGGCTTCCGCATCCCTACCTTTCGCGCATAAAAGTCTTTGTAATACATTTCATTATTAAACTTTGTATTATTTTCCTGGTTTTTGTTCTGAAAGAACATTTTTCATATCAAATCAAATACTTTATTTTAAAAGTAATTTTGTATATTATTAGGTATTTTTCAGTTTCTGTAGAAGTTGTAGTTTTGAAACAAACGAACACATTTGTAATATAATATTATACATATATAAATTTTGATACGCTTGGATTTTATAATGAATTTTAATATGCCTTAGGGATCAAACCAGTAATTGGTTTTTTTAGTTAAATATATATCGTACTTTTTCACAACTTATCAATTTTAATAGCATTGGGAGTTAGATAGATTTCGATTAAACTACAAAGCGGAAAAATTAAACGTAATGAAACTTACAAAAAAGTACGTACTAAGAAGGGTAGGTCCATATTAATTGTGCTTTTGGTGATTGCGACGCAAATTTTTCAAAAGTAAAATGTTAAAAAATTGTATCAACTTTGTAACATCATGCTGAATTTTTTTAACTATCATTTAATTTATCATAAGTCAAAGCTTATTACGTGGAGGTATTTAGAAAGTATTCCAAATTCATTTTAATTACTTTAATAGTGACCAAAATTTTCTTTGATTAATTAATTTAACCACATACCGAATATGACATAAGCCTATACAAAAGTAAAAATATAAATTAATATTAGATAGCATAACATAAAATAACATTATATTCGTATTCCAAAATCACAGCAAAGTACATTACATAATAGTGTAACAAACCTCACAACATAAGATCATGACGCAACATAGATCGATATTACAAAATACAAAATTATATAATAGGGAGAGGCGTTAATCATCAATCCTCAGGGAAATGTAAGGCTACAACCAATGCAATATTGTAATATAAATGTTTTTATTGATATCAAAAAGTTGTGTAGATTTCAACTTAGCAAGTTCGTCATCCACAAATGACTAGGCTCCACTATGTCATGGGTTCGATCCACTCTTCAGACAGTCACAACTAAAAAAGCGTCTTTAATTTTTCTCAAATGCTTTAGTGCATCATATTAATTGTAAAAAAGCATTGCTAGCAGTGCTAGCAAAAAATATCCAATGCGACACCTGAAAAATTACTATGTCGTCACTACTACTATGGTTCATCATACCTACGGCGCAATGGGAATATCCTTGTAATGCTGGGCTTAGAAAAAACTATATATATATGGAGAATTGTTATTGATATTAATACGTAACGTAAACACAACCAAACAGTGCGTAAAGGCAAATAACATTGAAATGGCTCCATAACATTAAATATACATAACATTACAATGTAACTTCGTATAGTTTGTAATAATATGACATAAGATAATAGAATAAAATACCAATTAGTTGATTAAAAGCTTTATGCACAGTTAAATAAATAGCTCTTCAAATTTAGTAATAGTTATTTTTTCGTTAGTTGTATTTTGTTTTCTAAAATTAGTAAAGAGTAAATAATTTTGCACGGTCTTTTTAACTAAATAAGTATAAATTGCTGTTTACCAAATTCAGATGAAAATTTATAATCAAACCACTCGCCTGGATTCCGTAAATTGCATTGATTTGATAATTATGTATCAGACAAAACTTATTAATCTTAATTAAATGTAAAAACACTACATCAATTACAATTCATATATAGATACGTACATACATCCATACATACATACATACATACATACATATCTGCATACTATAATCATCACTTCTGTGTACAATGTCCTAGGTCTGTGAAAATCCCAGCATCTTCTCTTCGCCTAATTTAGTTGTTCGCCTTAATGGTAAATACTACAGCTGGGCGGCTGCATGCCCAATTGTCATGACAATAATAACATTCCAGAAGCCCTTAACTAATGTAAGTTTATTTTGCCTTGTTTTTAACAATAAAGAAAATCCACTGTGACAGCAGAGAATCATACAAAACGAATCATATAAAAGCTTTAAAAATTAATACGCACTGACACGCACAGGTATAGTAATTAATGTAGCGATTTGTAAACCAAATTACAGGATGCAGTAGATCAATTAATGGTCAATGGTAAGCAAGATGCTGTAGTTTCTGTTACGGGTGATAATAAGGGTGAAGTTGATGGGAGCAGTCCTGGTACACAAATCCAATCGAAGCGGTCTTGGTGGTACTGGAGGCGTTCACAAAATGTTAATAACACGGCTAATGTTGCCAGCAATTTATCAAAGACTGCTAAGCTAGATGAAAAACAAGAAGACAAAGGCAAGTTAAAATACATATTGAGTTTTCCAATCGACATTTCTATTATCTATCTTATTGTCCAATAGAAAATGATCAAAATGCTGTGGCCACGCAAACAACACGCCCCAATTCGCCCGATGTAAGTGATCACACTTTAAGCAAAACCGATTCAACAATGAATGCTGAAAACACATCAGCAATAATGGATAATATGGAGGATTTGTCGCAGTCTTCATCAAAAACCGAATCTGCTGAATCCAAAAATAAGTTGGAACGTTTCAAAAAATCATTACGCCTAAGTTCAGAGTTAATCGTAAGTATCGAATAATAAGACAAAAAAAAAAAAAAAAAATATTAAATAAGTAAATAATGAATTTCTTAAATATTTAGAAAAAGCTTAACTTAAAAGAGGGCATGAATGAAATTGAATTCAGTGTTACTACAGCTTATCAGGGTACCACACGTTGTAAATGTTATTTATTCCGTTGGAAACACAATGACAAAGTAGTAATTTCTGACATAGACGGCACTATTACAAAATCCGATGTGTTAGGCCACATTTTGCCAATGGTAGGCAAAGACTGGGCCCAGTTAGGGGTAGCTGAGCTTTTCTCGAAAATCGAACAGAACGGCTACAAGCTGTTGTATTTATCGGCTCGTGCTATTGGCCAATCCAGAGCCACGCGTGAATATTTACGTTCCATTCGTCAAGGAGATGTTAAACTACCCGATGGCCCATTGCTTTTAAATCCCACTTCATTGATATCGGCATTCCATCGTGAGGTGATAGAACGCAAACCGGAACAATTTAAAATTGCCTGTTTATCGGATATAAGAGATTTATTCCCAAATAAGGATCCATTCTATGCCGGCTACGGAAATCGTATCAATGTAAGTCACTAAAATCTTACTTCTACTCTATGCTATAAGCTCTCCCAAAGATTTCATTAACTTTCGAACTTGTTCATTTTAAAATTATTATATGTAAGTAAGTTAAAGGAAAGTTGAGATATACGTCGCGAAAAGCAATTATAACTTTTATTTTGCATGCAACTACTTTTATTTTAATTTTATTGTCGTCTCTAATATTCTGAAAATCGCATGCAATCCAGGTGATCTCAGTAGCAGTAAAAGAATGCAACTATTTTAATGCCAACTTGTCACAATGGTTCGTAAGAGACACAAATTTATCAACTCCAGAATTTGTATATCTTCTTTTCAAAACTGTTCATCTATTTCATTATAAAGTTTATAAATATTTCTTATCCTAAATATCTTTATTATCATTGACCACCACAGTTTGATTGTAAACGTTATCGTCCGCTTGCCATCAACGATTTGCAGACGCAAATAAATTGCTTTTGATTAATTTTTTCTTTGTTAAGTGTAACAATAAATAAATTAATAATTAAAAGAATACTTTGTTCGAGAAACAAAGTCAAATCTTTAAATGTTTTCTTGCAATGAGAATTCAAGTGGTTGATAACGGGCGACTATAAAAAAAGTGACTTTTCATTGGAAAACGATTTTAATGAATTACTTTTTGTTTTTTTAGGATGTGTGGGCTTATCGTGCTGTTGGTATACCAATTAAACGTATATTCACGATTAATACCAAAGGAGAATTAAAACATGAATTAACACAAACATTCCAATCTTCGTAAGTATTCATTTCTTTTATGTTAAAATAACTTCTCCATAGAATTAAACTTGAACAAATCTTTACCATAAATGTATTGTTTGGCCATCTGTCTGTATTCCAAGTAAATGGTGTGAAGTTCATTTCAAATGTCACTTTTATTGCAAAATCGCAAATCGCAAATCGCTTTTAATGGAAACAAATATATATCACATATAAATATTTTGAATAATAGAAAACGTAAGGTGTGTGGCATTAACATTTTATGAAATTAATATAAAAAATGTACAACTTGTAAATACTTTCATCGGTGTGTTCTATTCCAATACAATTACTCTTGAGGCAAACATTTATTTAAAACATATTCATTCATTATTTTTATTATTTCCAAATACATTATTATTAATTGGCAATAAAAACGTAATCTAAATTATTATACTACAAATAACATAAACTTTAAATCATATTCTTTGTATTTATTAGTCATAAACAGATGGTTTAGTTTATTTAAAGTTTTTATTAATCTACTTCTGCCCTAATTTAACTTTTATTTGTTTATTGTTTTATTTAGTTATCTTGTATGTATGTATATCTATTCCTCTACAAATTTTGATTCTTTTTTTCTTTTTTTTTTTTTTGCGGCATCATAAGAGTTATTCCTTGTATACATATATTGTAACAAAACCCTAAGCAATTCATTTTAGTTATTAAGCTTTTGTCATTGTCATTTTTTCATCACGATGGAAATTAAAGTTAGAAACGTGACTTGATCAAAAGTTGTGCTCTAAAAGTAATTTGCACGTTAAATAAAATTCAAAGTAAATTGCTTTTACGAACGAAAAATTCTCCTTTGCTGAACTAAAATTTGGTCTCTTTGTAATATGAATCAATTTTGATAAAACTATCGTAAAACATTTTTTATAAATAATTTTTACAGTCGATTTTAACAAATTAATAGTACGGTCTTCGATATACTAAATAACTCGGTGCAACCAATTTGGAAAATTTAGAAATAAAAAAGAAATCCAGAAGTCTATTAGACCACATTTTCTTTGATTTCTTCTCTTCGTATAATTAACTCCTTAACTTGGAAAGTTTCATTAGCAATATGCAAAATAATTCACGATTTAGATCGGTGCTAAAGTGAGCCGCGTCAGCTGATATCATATACCTATTTTATTATCTGCTATTTGAAAAGCTGCAGTCATAGCAGTAATAAACATCAGCAAGTAATTTTTTCAAGTTTTGTTGCGGTGCTTTGCCGCACGTTGCAGTTCAGTTAGAGGGCAGTTTCGAATAATGAAAAATAGAATTGGCAATGATTTGTAAAATAAACGAAAAGCAATAACATGGCAACAATGATCGAAATTCGTGTCCACTGGCTGTTGCTTCGTTTTAAGGCGAACTCAGTTTAATACGTCTCGCTTCGGCTTTAGCTCAGAAAATCTTCGCAACACAGCCGACATTTAACTTAAATTTTTTTCGTCGGTGTAACGGATTTTAGTCTTTGAAACGAATGCAACTTGCATTTGAGTAGACTATTAATAATTTATTTTCTGTTCTTGTTAAAGAAAACAAGAAATTTTTTTATTTTATTCCGTGCGCTAATTTTTAATTTCCATAAACTTATCTATATTTGACCGCATATTTAAAAAATTTCGTTGCTTTTTTTTTTATTCTCAAAACAAAACTTGTATTTATTTTTATTTTCTCAAAACCCTTATGTGACAACCCGTTACTTTAGTGGTTATATCAATCAATCATTAGAGGTAGATGAATATTTTCCTTTATTGGATAATGATGAATACGATTATAAAACGGATGTATTTGATGATGATGAGGAGGAGGAGGAGCTCAAATTTAGCGATTCCGAAAGTGATGAAGATGAAATTTTTAGTGATGAATATTTAGATGATCAAGATGATGGCATAGTGGCCGACGTTGCGCTATCAATAACTCCCAACGCTTCCGTCAATGATGACCGAAGACCCATTACGAATATAGCAGAACGTGGCAATTCTCCCCCGGCAGTGGCAATTGCCATTAATTCATCGCTCTGTGTGAACTGAATAAAATGAAATCCCATAGTTTATTATTTTTTTCTTTCTATAGAAATTTTCGACAACTAAATTGTGATATTTATTACCTGGTTTTATATTTGTACGCATTAAATTGCTTTTAATATTAAATTAGTAAAATCCGTAACAATAATATAGATATATATACATATTTTAAAAATTGTTTGATATACATGTATAGATTGTAAGTGGTTTTGTGTGCCTCTTTTTAGGAAAACATCTTTGCCTTTAAATCCTTTAGCGATTTTTGGCAATTTTTAAGCAAATAAAAGTATTGTTACCAGTAACCTTTTTAAAGATAAACTATATCCGTATATTATTGTAGTTGTGAAATAATTATTAAAGTTATTTAATTTTTTAAGCTTTATTTTATTTTTAAAATTCTGCTCATAAAAAAGGCGTTAAGCACGGTACCTTTTTTCAATTTTTATTTGTAATATATTTGAAATAGAAGTAAGTTTAATAAAATTTCACAGACAAATATATTTTATGCTTTTGTTTTAATATTTTTAATTATAATTTTAAATTTATTGTTTAAAATTATACATTTATATATAGAAATATTTTTTTTGTTTTTTTCTTTTTAAAAAAGATGTACTTGTTTTTGTAAGTGGAAAAAGATTTTCACTAATACAGATTACGTTTTTATGCCAATTTTTAACGTTTTTACCTTAATTGCAGAAATTTCAGGGAAGAGAGAAAGAGAAAGCAAAATATACAACATACAATACATATATGTATAGCTTTTCTCTATCTCGCACAATGATCAAACTTTATTCGTATTGACATTTGTCAGCGAAGTGGTTCTACTTTGGTTTTCTGATAGGCTGAAGTGGTACAAGTGTTCCGGATCCACGAACTTTCATAAATTCCTCACTGCGCTACAGAATACGATTATTTGCTATAATGATTCCTTAACTAATCAGCTGATGTGCGATTATGTAATTTGTGTAAAAGCAAAACATTTTGAAAGTAAAGAAAAAGATTCTGAACCATTTTATGAATAGTAACGAAATATGTAGTCTAGAGTATTGGGATATTTTAACGCTATTAAAGATAAGCTCCATATCAATTCGGGTGACTTGTTCAGACGACATCCTGTAGGCCTTTTCTTCAGATTCAGCGCAGTAACGAATTTACGAAGAGGCGTATAATAATTCTGCACAGTGTTATTCTTAAATGTGAATACGGATACTATGCGATAAACGGCTGAGGCAGATTTTCAGAATACAGATGATTTTCCATCCAAACTGTATATATATATTTTTGTATATTTATCTGGTTCCGCAATAAGGCATTCGCGGAATAATGGTTCAATGTGTTACAAAGTTCGTACTTTTTCGGTTTGAAGTTGAGTTTATTGATTTGTCATTCGATATGGCCATAAGTCCATTTGTATTCGGTTCACTTTACCGGTTTTCCGGATCGGCACTAATCACATAGAATACGTTCTAGGTATACTCTGTTTGTTTTTTACATGACGACTGAGCTAAAGTATGTATATTCATATCAGTCTGTTTACAATCAATACGTGTCCGTAATCCGAAGTACGATCATTTTCTTTGCAATTGTCAATTGCAATTGCCATTAAAAAAATATATATAATTTAAAAGATATTACGGGGACTTGCGATAAATACGACGGATTTAGTATCCGCCAAACAAAGTATCGATTAGTATTGACTTTTTTCGTCGTCACCTTAATAAGTATTTCAAAGTGCAAAGTATACGTATTACGTATTCTATGTGGTTCGGCCTTCCTGTCTATTCCGTTGCGAATGCTCTGAATCTTTATTTTGTATGTTTTAAATGCTCTGAATGCGAGCTCCAAGTTTCAAGATCCACAGCAGTTCACACTGTTAAAAAACTATCACGGCACTAGAATTGCCAAATTGTGTGTCAACTTTGTGAAAAATGAAACAGGGCCAAAGATCCAGTTCTCTTTTTACTCTGTATTTTAATCTGGACCATACGCTATTCCTGATAGTGGGAGAAACACCCGAACAAGATTTTTAGGATTTTTGTAATATCAATAGGATTTGTAAAGAGTTGAAAAAAATATTATATATATGTAAATCCGAGACCGTTGCGTGGCTGTACACCTTCATCTTAAGTTCGATTCCGGAACAGTGGTATGCTATGAAAAAGAAATCCAAACTAAAAAGCTTTGAAAGAATAACGAAGCTTTAGATTACTTCCCTGCAGGATCTAAAGTTTGTATCAATTTTCCTTTTTTTTTATAAGTAGATAAGTTGATTTGTCGTAACCTATATAGTGAAAGATATAAATTAATTCGAAAATAATAAGGATCAAATGTTTCTAAAACTCAGTCTAAGATCTGCGTTATTATTTTACAGAACTGGCAGATGGATTCTTTATTAATTTCAAGCTGCCCCTAAACAGAAATCCTGTAGAATTAGTTGTGGGTGGACAAGGTATACGCCACGTGCATAAAAAATTTTGGGGCTTACTTGGCATTCGATATGTCATGAATTAGGGAATCCTACCTGCCATGCGAATTTCTATCTTTACTTTAGATAGATTCCAGAACACCTACAAGAAGTATTTGCGGTCACTTACAATATTGTTTGTTTTCTCTTTACAGATACTGCAGTATGACCTTTATTGCCGATCAGATGTTTCCGCCCATCAAACCTGACGAAGTTACCGCGGTAGAATTTTCTCATTTTAATTATTGGCGGGATCCGATACCAGAAATTGATTTAAATTTATTCGATACCATCAATACAACTACAGGTTTGTCGTCAACCACAAATGGGAATGGTATCGGAAGTGGCAACGCTTTAAGTGATCAAGCCAATAACACATCAAATGGTTCATATTCAAAAACATTGACAACCATTCCAGAAAATTAAACAAAACTATTTCAAATAACACTTGAAGTTTTAAACATCAAATAAATTTAGACGTTAAGGAATTTACCATCATGGGATTTATTTAATTTGGCACACACACACACACACACACACACACACACGAATCCCTTTATAAGTATTTGCGTGCATATATTTTTGAAATGGAATAGTTCGTCATCATCATGATTAGCAATTTTTTTTATTACCTTAGGCTACACACACACACACACACATACACAAACTATTGAATTTAGCTTTCATTTGTATTTAATTTTTAGTATTTAAATATTAACAAATTATCTTAAAATTATAGAGAAAAATCGACAAATATGATCAACATAAACAAATTAGAATTCAAAAAAGGCTACAATATTTTATAAATACCATTAATATCAATATTTTTTAAATACTATTTGAAGTAATAAAGTGGAAAATTATGACGCATCATATTTCCCATAAATTAAATTAGAAAAAAAGAAAAATAAATAATGTGAACTGTGTAGCAAAATGCAACACAAGAAAAACGAATATTTGAAATAAAATTGGAAAAATTACGAAAATAAGAGGTGGCAACAGTAAAATCCAATATGTGATACTTATAATTTTTCTTAAAAAGATTTAAAAAATAAAATTAAAAACATTTTTAAGAAATTATCAGCTGGTTAAATACATTATTAATTTAAAACAGGCCTTAAAATAATTATAATTATCCTGCATTCTCCATTTTCTAATGCATTTGTTTTTTTTAAAAAGGGGGGGAGAACTTAAGTTGAGCTTCGAATATCAGTGGCTGCACACTGTAATATTTGCAATGAAGAGTATTTGAATTGGTTGCTTATTTAAAGCATAGTTGTGGGTGCTTATTAACAAATAATGAGATTTGGTGGTACCCTGTAGATAAATTTCAAGTATGCATTTTTAAAGCATACCTTTAGGAGGTAACTTGAAAATTAATTTTTAAATCAACTTGTTAGCTAATTCTGATGACCTGGTATTTGAGAAGAGATTTGACGAACACGTTTTGTCGACAAATCCCAAGCGTTGCCAGATGTTTCGAAAACGACTTTCTACACAATTAAAGGGAAAACGATATGAAATTTCTTACCACAGAAACATTATATATAATATAAATGCTTTCTTATTATAATTTTGGAATAAAACAAAGTTTTAAAATGTAATTTTTTCTAATTGTGGCGAAGCACGTTTTAATGTTAATATGCATGCAAATAGATTTTTATTAATTTCAGCCAAAGTAATTCAAAGTTAGTGCCAATATATTCAGTGTTGATTCCATTCTTTAAATATTTAACATTGGTTGTTGAAACGGCAGACTTTACAGGCAAGAGATATCTTCTCTTAAGTTAATTTCATATATTTCTTCATCAAGCGATTCGATTGTTTGGTCACATTAACGAATTATTCTATTATTATTAGGGTCACTTTAATGCAACGACCACAATTTTCCGCCAATTCTCAGTGATGATTTCATCATATAGATTTGTAGCCGGCGAGCAGTAAAAGCTTACTCAACTGTAAAATAGATGAAAACAAAATAATTTAATTTCAATTATACTTTAAACTGTTAAGATAAATTAGAATAATTATGATTCAAATGTAATTAATCAAAAAAAAAAAAAAAATAATAATATGAAATTTTTTTTCATATTTTCAGTGTATTAATTGCAGCGTAATGTTTTTCCAACTCACATGAGGAGATTGTTATTCTTATATATAGAAGGCCAGAGCGATATGAATTATTTAGAATATACCATATATTCCCCAGTGCAAATTATTCAAGTCATTTGGCTTTTTATGAAAACCCAATAAAACTGCCCGATAGTAGGAAAATATTTATCTATATTAATTTATGTCGAATTTCCTTGCCAGCTATATGAAGAAATCTGATGTGTTTGCCGAAGATCAAGCCATTCTTATTGGCAATGCTAAACTCGATGCATATAAAGATTTTACTGTGGCTTCCAATTTTCACAAAAATTGTTTTAAAGCATTTACTTGTGTATGTGTATGAAAAATAACAAATAAATGAAATAAAAACTGAAATATTCAAAAGGGGAAAATAAATCATAATAAAATCTTACAAAAGAGGGATTCGAAATAACAGAAAAGTAATTAAAATTTTATTTGCGTTGCTAAAAAATGCTGTTCTAGACAATTTTTAATATAATTTTTTTTTTATAAATTTAACACAAACTATGAATAGAATGTGAAGAATTAAAAACAAGTCAAGAGGACGGTTTTAACCACATATCGCTATAGTAAAATATCGCGTTGAAGAAAGCCATTATAAAAGGCGAGTTACACAAAACCAGTGAACAAGTAAACGCTACTCAAATCACATTTCCGCTGTTTTGAAAAATGAAAAAATTCTTAAACCAGAGATTCAAAACAAATTTAAAGTTTCGTATACATTTTGTTTGCGCACTGTAAAGTTTTATTACTTTAACACGGATTTTGTTTAATAACTTCTTATATGTAATGGCCCTAAATGCTAATTTATGTTTAACAAATAATTTTATTGCTTTCCGATAAGTTTAAGATTTACATATTTAAATAGATGCGTCTTTTTTATTTAGTTTTAAATGTTTGGCCTCCAAATAAATAGATATTTATAAACGAAATAGTTGTTATTATATTTGATTAAGCTTAAGATTTCTTTTTATAAAAACAAATGCTTTTTATTTTCAATATTTCGTTACCATTATGAGTAACTTCTTCAGGAATATTAAAATTTAATGCGCTTGAGCTTAATGAAATAAAACACGAATAAAAAAAGAGATCGAAAATAACTAAAGGAAGATGATAACAAAGTAACAACAAAAAGAAAGAAAGGGAGAAAGAAAATGCATTTAATTTGCAAATTAACATAAATGAATATAAAATAAACAAACGCAATATTTATACATCTTATGCCGCTTGTAATAACAATCAAAACAGATAATACATTATTTCAAAATAAAATCTGTGTTTCATTTCCCAATCGTTTATTAATTTCAAGAGAGTTTATAATGAGTGAAAATGTAACATCTTCTTTGGCTGCCCTCAAAAAGGGGTCAGGAAGTGTGTGATTTATTGTAAGTCTTACTTAATTAAAGGATAATGTTGTATAAACATTAAAACATATTTTGGAATTTTTATCCAAATGTTTTTTCAAAAACGTTTAATTATATATTTACTGAAATTTATTATAATCTGGCGATTTTATATTTCATACATCTGTACGAACTGACGACTTCACTTTGCGATTAGTTCTATAGTGAAGCATCGAGTAAATAGTAATTATGCTAATGCCTACTTGAGATGACAATTACAGGTAAAAAAGTAGTAGTTGAAACTGTGCAAAATAAATTTGAAAACTAGTTAATTACTATTGAAATTATAATTTTTATAAATCTGTATGGCAAAGAAACATTTTTGTAATATTGTCACAATCTTACACATGAAAAGCGTTTCGTGCAGTTTTTCAAATAAAAAAAATTTCCTATCATCTATGGTATTAATACATTACAATATTTATAGTATTAATTTTGATATTTCCTAAGAAAATTACTGGATACGCCCATATTATAATAAAATTTCGAATTGTGGAAAAAATATTTAAAGTACAGATCAAATAATTATTTGCATTTTAAAGGTGTTAAATGATCAATTACGGAATAGAAATGTTATCGTGTAACTGGGGTGTTTGTGTCATCGACTATAATAAACAATAGTGGATCTTCTCAGCAACTGCTGTAAAGACTTTTTGCGGTTGCGAAATCGAGCATGTACGTATGCATTTATTTATTTGTTGTGCAGATTTCTTTCAAGGTTTGCTTTGAAATTCTCTATAGTTGTTTGAGAATATAAGCATGGCATAACCCTAATCAGTTCTACTGATTGGTTTAGTTTTAGCACCAATGTAAGCGTCTAGACTAACTTAATTACACAAAAAAAAAAAAAAAAAAAAAACAAAACAAATATCTGAATTATTTTGTTAGACAATTTTAATTTAGTATATTTACCACAATCCTGTAAGACTATTCAAAAATCAAGTAAACATTGAACAATTACAAGACTAGTTTTGTGTTGCCATGTATCAGGCAGGCTAACGTAGTACCAAAGCGAAATTGATTAGGTACAATTGATTCCTACGTCTGCTGTTTTATCCGTATCGCGTCCCTTTTTGCTTTTAATTTTTAACAATACATATTAATTTAATAAAAACGTTTAATAGTTTTCCTTTGTGAAATATTTAAAAAAGAAAAGAAAAGCACTACTGTATAAGTGTATATAAATTTTTATATCATTCCGTGACGTAGTGCGTACATCAGCTGTTTTATTTAATTCAATTCTCCTCAAACCCAAATACTAAATCTATCCATACAAATATATATGTATGTATATGTAAAAAAGAAAATTATAAACAGAAATCAATTTCTTACGAAATTTGTGGAAAACAGAAAACAAATTGCAGTTGAAGGATAAATACAATAAATTTTATTTAACATTGGAATTCGAAAATATATAAAATGTGGTATATGTATGCATTTATGTTGAACATCCTAAATTAAGAGAAATATTCAATCATTGTTTTTTAATTCTAATATTCATTCATTGATGCTAATCTTTAAAAAATTTACAAATCATTAACATTTTTCAATTACACATATTCGTAGGTAAGTGTGAGTGCATGTATGTTCTTACACATGTTCTTACAGCTTTTAAGTATTACGTATCTTTCCGGGAACATAATTTTTATCTATAACACTCTCCTGTAAAAACATATGAAGACACCTTTCGTTCTGTGCTAAGGGATGGCCAGCTACTTTATTGATAAATCCCTCCAAGCCCTTGCGACGCTCTTCAATAAAACTCTCGTCAAAAATTCCTTCATCGTTGCGGAATGGCATTTGCCTCTTCCAAGCCTTACCAGGCAATGGAGGTACAACAATTTTGCTATCGCGTTCCAATTCATTTCTAAGCCATTCAAAATCACTATAGCGACGACGTACACTCGAATCCTTTACTTTAAAAACGGGAAGGTTTGTTCGCATTTTCACTTCATAATCAGTGTATCTCTTCTTGCCAGCCGTCATCGTTGTCTGAGGATTCACGACATCTATTTCCAAAAAATTAGCTGGCACCGCATATGCGTCGTCCAGCGTTTGCTTTTTCACATTAAGTCTGCGAGTGGCATCAGTAGTAGCATCAGATTCCACCATCGTTATCTACAAATATTCCGCTCACTGCTTTTTACAAATAAATCTTTTTCTTTTCTTTTGTTTTATAGGCGTTTATGTTTCTTTTATCGAAAACTGAAATATTTGTGTTTTTCCTTTGTTAGTGTTATAAGTTGTCAATTAGCGAGTAACTAAAATAACCATTCAAAAATCCCGCAGTGTTGCCTTATTTTTGAGATTCCATTTTTCTTAATCTAGATATGACGCCGTTACAAATTCAAATTGAATGTTCAAAATGAAGAAAGCGCATAGAGTAATGTAATTTTTTTTTTATTTAGGAATTTGAAAATGTTGTTTGTTTTGAATTAAATATGATATTGACTAAAGAATTTTTTTTGGAAAAACTAATATTATAATATAGTGGAATAGTCTATAAATATGTTTTTAGGCAAATAAATCACAAAATCGCAAAAACACATAATCAACTTTTCAATTTATTCTGCAGCGCGTCAGAATGCGAGTTTTTAAATAGTTTTGCGCTTTTACAAACAAAAAGAAACAGCGAATAATGAAAACCCGTAATGATTTCATATAAGTTTTTTTTTTATCTATTTAAAGAAATAGGTTTTGAGGAAATCAACTAAAAAAATGAGTTATCAAGTTAACCAAACTTTAGTCACAAAAATATATAGTAAATTTTATTTGATTAAGTTACCATACAATGGATGCGGTGTTCTGGGATGCATGTTCTGATAAAATTCGACTGCCGAAAATGCAGATTAGTTAAAAAGGAAATTCCGATTTCATAAACTTAATATGATCCGTATGGAACTATTGATGCACTTTAGAATAACCAGCAAAGACGATAGAGAAAGGGAGAGAACCCATATTATATTCCTTCGACCGTAAACTCATAGCAAATTAATTAAAATAGAATATTAATTAAAATCGTTTCTAATGAGAATAAACCAATTATAAAAGAATTTTTCCAATCAGGCAGACACCTATGGTTTGAAAATAAAAGTACTCGTATTTATGATTGTGCTTTTATAATTCTCAATTAATTTTTGTTAATACGTGCATTACATGCATATGTATGCAATTGGCTTTTCAAATAATATTTTTTATTCTTATTTCATATTTAATATTCTCTTGAGTTTGGTTTTACCACCAAACGGAAGGCAAGCTTTTTTAAATAAATTGTAAGAAGATTCCTAAAGGAACCAATTTACAAATTTTTTTCAATATGTATTTATATAGATTATTTCTAATTGAATAATAAAATTCTTCTGCATAATGGCTTTAAGTTAACAACACGCTAAATATTTATATTTCAATTGCAATTATAGAATTTGTTTGTGTTCAATGAAAATTTGTGCTTGCAACATGAAGCAAAAACCATACATAAATAAATTTATACGCGATATGCAATAAAGTAAATAAATAAAAATTGAACAAACATGTATTTTATGTCGCTTTCAATACCGGCCACTTCATGCTTATTTCAAAATAAAATCTGTTTAATTTTATTTCACTTTTTACTGCACAATTTAATTAGAAATCTTTATGATTCTAGTTTGAAGAAAAACATGATTATGAATTTACTTGTTGTGATTTGTTAGAAGTCCTACTAGACAAATGCCAGCCTCAAGTAGAGTTATTTCAAATGATGTATTCCATGCTAACTATGCCTGGCAAATCTAATTTAATAATATTAAAAAGGCACCAAGTTTGCAGTTTCGCAGATCCAATTTTGTAAAGTCCAACGAAAGTCTTGCGTAATAACCATTATATATAATAACCATATATGTATATACAGTTATATTCCAAATCTGAATACAATCGCTTCAAACATTTCGAATTGACAGTTTTGAATTTGTGCGAGAGCGACGAGAATATACGATTGATGTATCTCTAATTTTCTCTTTCACTTAAAGCAGCAAATAGTAATTTGCATGTTTCTTAAAAAAATTTTTTATTTTATTATTAATTTCAAGTTCTTCTAGTTGTTTTCAGCTCATGGTCACTTTTATAAAAATGCAAATAAATTCTTTTAATGTAATAAATAGTTGCATTTTTATAAAAAAATCACCTTGAACTGAAAGCAACCAGACCTTAAATTAAAAAAAAAAATTAAATAATAAAAAAACCTAATACTAATAATTTTAATTTATATGAAAAAAAAATTGATTAAAAATAAATAAAAATGTAAGAAGAAAAAAATAAATTGGACACTTTTCGACGGTCTGCATGGGAATTATTTGTACTGACAATGACTAACAGTATCCTAGGGCACTGCTCCTTTTCTCAAGGTCTTAGGCCGCTACTTGTGTACATGGGAAATTTGCCATGATGAACCATGTTGCATCTAAGACCGAAACTGGGTTTTAAATAAGATAAAGATTATCTTCGGCGCCTACTACATGTGATGCCAGTGCTTTAACGCTTTGAGAGGAACTACTGAGTTAATACGTCTTAAAATAATCTGGTTTAGAATAAAAAGTTTCAAAAATAACTTTCACAACAAGTGAAAGAAAATGTATTGACGCAATTCGCTTTCCGCATCGACAGAGTTAGTTTTAACATACGATTACTTACATATACATACATGATTATATACCCTCATGGATACGTTTACGTAACGATGTAGTTCTATTTCAAGTTATTTGAATGAAATTAATGTAATTATTTGGCAGATGAAAGACTTAAAAGACTTAAATTAAAGAGCTCGGGAGAGAGAGCTCTAATAATATTTTCAAAATAGTTCCAAACAACATTAACTTTCCCCTATTGCTCCCACTTGATGTAAAACTGGGAATGCATTAGATTTCATCACTTATATTTCCAATGGATGACCTCAATGTTAGATTTTTTTTTAATATATTTTACCCCCCGCTGAGAAGCGTACAATTGTGATAAGTATCATTCATACACACATACGAACAATAGATTTCGTACATTGTGGAACTATAAAAAGTTTTACTAAATACTAACTTAAAAAGGTATAAACATATATGTTTAAATGACAGAGTCCTAAAAGAACATAAAGAGCGGATATAAAGAATATTATCCAAATGTGACTTCGAAGGGCACACAAGGAGTTGCCGGAAAACAATGTTTTTCTTTCTCCACAATTTGAGCAATAATAAAGTAAATTAAGACTGGCTTATATATTTATATTCATACCTGCCCCAAAAAAAAACAATCAACTATTTATATAATTTTATTTAAGTAGTTGAGACCGAAATTTAGAGGTCAGGCAGCAGATGTAACAAGATTTCATTATTATTTTACAGGATTTTTAATATTTTTCGAAACTTCCTTAATGCGCTATTTAAAAATTGATTTCAATTCGATAAATACGTTCGCTTAATTTTCTAGTTTTTTTTAGGTCCAGCAACTCTGGCGATATTCCGTAATCATGCAAGGCTTTGCCCCGAAGTTGGGACAAAGTACTTCACTTTATTTGCGAAATTATCGTTATTCCATAGTTATTTTCTTCTATTTCAAAATGCACTAGAGCTCCCGAATATTTTTTGCGGAAAACTCAATATGGCTTAACAGTTTTTGTGAATACGGATAGTCACGTGCGCGGACTAGTAAGTTAATTTGCATTTTTATCCATGAAACGGTTACAGTATTTCAATAACTTCAATTACACTTTTTCCCTTTTTTTTGTTGTAGATTCTATTCCTTGAAACGACTGGTTGAAAATGTCATGTACGAGTACATACTCCCACTGGATAAAGAAAATAAAAGAATCTTCCGTGGAATTTGTTTTTCAATTGTGTGTGCAAAAATACTAAAGTGCGTTAATAAAGACTAATTTAGTTTTATATGTTTATATTGCTCTCTTCAATTTGATTAAGGAAAATTACCAATCTCTGTATGAAATGATTTGTTTAATGTAGATTTCATTGTGCATTCTGTTTGTATGGATAGTACGAGTCCAAGCATGAACCAACATACATGCATACATATGCCTGTGGATCATATAATGCAATAGGTGACTTTTTCAGATGATAGATTTTAAAATACAAATTATAAAGTTCAAAATACTTGAAAATAGTTGGGAAGGGTGATTTTTTATAAGAGCTTTTCAAATAACTTTGCATTTCATCATTTTCGCTAAGTGCATGCCTAGTCTTGTTAACACAGTTTTCTTTGCACTTAAATTATTTCTTTCTTATAATGTGAAAAACAATTTTTTCTGCTTCTTATACAGCAGTTCAAAGGTAAAAATATGTTAGATGTAGTCTACTACTTGGAAGGCATGTTGCCAGCGCAAGTGACACTCAGCCGCAGTTTATTTGAACAATTGAGAGCAAGTTCTAGGCGACACTTGAAAAACGGCCACTCAAAAAGTATATCCACCTTCTGATAGAAGTCTACTGGTAATTCAAACACTTTTTGTCCAAATTCCTCCAGTGAAATCAGCGTTACTTTAAGCTCTTAAATTATCTTTTACTAATTCATCGCCCTGTTCCCCGTAGATTGTCAAAGGAGTTGCAGTTCCTCGGCGGTTGCATTTACCTCAACGTTAACATGACCTAGACATTTGGATCATCCAATACCTTACGTTTCCATTAACGCATGGCTGCATCTGTATATTTTTACCAGCTGATTGACGTATTCTCATCTACCAGCTCAACAGTATTGCTTTCATTGTACATCCTTCACTTTTTTACGGCAATTAGGTGCGTAACTCTGTTACTTGAGTAATTTGGTTTTCGGAATACCTAACAACTTTCAGTGAGATGGAGTCTGGCATTAAAATCCGGGAACTTAAAGTTTGCCTAATTATGGTAATGAAATGGATCAGTTGCCAGTGAGAGGTATAATGGAAGTACCTCTCTATAAGTACAATATAACATACCGTTTTTATGAACATTTTAAAGGGGTGGAGCGGATATCACTGAGACTACAAGGTCTGCAACGGGCATATATTCGGAAACTATATAATCTTTCTTAGCAATTCAACAGTAGTGCATTTTAAGAATTTCGGAAACATGTATAAGGTTAAAATATCATGTTTCTGTAATCTCTGATTGGGTTAAACCACAAGAGGCACCCCCTTGCGAAGTACCTTCCCTAATGGTCAACTAAGAACAAATTAAGAAAAATCCCAACGGCCAGTTGTAATGTTTTATGGCGTAAAACTAGGAAATGAACTCAGCAAAAAGTGCCAAGACCAGCTTTTTACAATGTATACAGAATAAAGTAGTGCAAGGCATCGGGGAATGTGCTCATCTACAATCGTAATACCATAAGAAAAGTTTGTTGGATTTAGGAATTTTCAATAGACACACACAAAAAATGATTTCGTAAAAAGTTTTAATCAAATTGAAGAATAATTTGACGACGACGTTTTCACGAATTTGTAAGCAGAGATGTGGTGATTGCCAAATATTCGAAACACACATAATAAAAGTAAAAAATAAAAAATTAAATTAAAAAATCACATGATGCGTGAGTATTCAAGCAAAAAAGCAATAATAATGTTTATAACGATTATTTCTACTCAGCATAAGTACGGAAATTTAACCTTCCCCCTTTTTATATTCCACCTAAATAAACGATGATCAACCCAAGAAGATTTAGAATGTTCTCATCAGCAAAATTTATTCTAAAGAGACGATTTTGAAAAAGGTCGTCTGTGGGCACTATTTACACTCTCGATAGACAACGTCTACTTTATGGAGGAACTTAATTTCTCTTGCGGTCAAAGCTTACTGCGATGAGATTTAATTAAACACGTACAATAACTTTGTATTTAAGTACAATTTGATTGAGTGACAATTTGCAAGTGGGAGAGAAGAGCTATAAAAGCTCGACTTGATATGAGAAATGCCAACAGTTTCGTACAGAACCAGTTTTGACAAACATTGATCCGACTGCACAAAGAAATTTATTCAGTAGAGTTTTATACTAAATCAATATGAAGGCATCACTAGCAATCTTAATCGCAATCTTTGCTTTGGTAAGCGAGAAAATAATAATAAATTTTAATCCTTCAAGCTCAATTAAGTCCTAAAAGATCCTTTTGGAATTTCGGTCAACTATTGGTGGACATACGCCGATATTCGATATTGTGGTGAAATAGATTGTGAAGAAATTGAAAAAAAAATAATTATAAACTAATTCCAATATCGAAACGAATTGTTTTCAACTTAAAGCCGTAATAGATTGTAAAATTTGGTTTTATTTCAAATGAATTCTGCGGAAGAGAGGAATATTTTGGGCACCATTACATATATTAAAGTTCAATTGGCCAGGAGTAGTTTGAAGTTCCTTAGCAATTAGCAAATATGTTGAATTTGCTTCAGGTGGTTCCCTACCAGGTGAAATTAAATACGTGCTAATTCAGAGCATCAGCGAATCTTTAGCCGAAGATTCTTAGAAGAACTACAATAGATTGCTAAACTTTTATAACATTTTTCATTTCAGTAAACTTTCCAGTCTAATTCTAATTGGATGTTTGCCAAAATCTCCAACTTGTTCCAAAGAGAAATTTCGAGCAAAGTTCACCGCTCTACTGCTTTAGTGAATAATGAAATGCGCAAAGGAGTCAAACAATTTCAATCCTTTTTTAGTTTATCGAATATTATTTTTTCAACATTCTTCCACTAAATATTTAATTTGACTGCCGCGTTTCAAACTTTTTCCTTATAATGAAGGAAAATTTCGTGTTTCCCTTTCAAAGAAAAAAGAATTTGGGAAAGCAAAATTGGTTGGTTACATAGAAATTGAAAATGAATTTTTTTATTTTTTCTTGATTTTAGGTTACGGCAGAATACAAACTCCGCAATCAGGAAGATTTAAAGAAAGCTCGCGAAGAATGCATTGCAGCGAAGAAGGTCTCTCCAGAAATGATTGAAAAATACAAGAAATTCGATTTCCCTGATGATGAAGTAACCAGATGTTATATTGAATGCATTTTCAAAAAATTCGACTTATTCGATCCCAAAGACGGCTTTAAAAATGACAATCTAGTTGCCCAACTCGGCCACGGCAAGGAAAACAAGGACACCGTAAAGGCTGATGTCGCAAAATGTGCTGACAAAAATGAACAAAAAACTGATTCCTGTGCCTGGGTGTTCCGTGGTTTCAAATGTTTCATTAGCAAGAATATGCCTTTGGTTATGGAGAGCTTGAAGAACTAAACAGTGCAAACAAATTCACATTTAATTGGATCGTTACGTAAAAAAAAAATAAACACGATTATTACACTGAAGTGCAATCATTTATGTTTTTAGTGTACAATAACAGCTAAAATATTTGTTTAAATGAATCATCTTTTACGTCCCACAGTTGCCATTGCTTTATGATACTTTTTTTTTATTAAAATGTTTAAAACTTTCGTTAATTAAATAAATAAAGTGCACATTCTGTAAAAGAAATTTCAAAGTCTCTTTTTACTTTTACTAAGACTAAATAGTTCTAGAGCTCAATTTTTTCTATTTATCCAAAAATATTTATTTAATAATATGTTATTAATTAACAAAGGATAGAAAATATTATAGAAACATTTTTCCACGCAGAGCTAAAACTCTATACGCCGTTACTTAAGCGCAAAGGTAACGTAACTCTCGTAGAACAACAATTAACGCATTTCCATTCGCTTTTGAAACAGGAAGAGAAGTCACATTTGTGACTGGATTTTTATATATGGATATGTACATATGTGTTATATGTGTGTGTGTACATACATAAATAAAAGAGAAAAGAAAATGTGTAACAATTGTGTTTAATAAAAAATTTTCGATCGCCAAAACATTCAAACAAGAATCAAAATACACATTAGAAATAATTTATAAGGCAGAACTGCATTTGCTGGGGGGCTGTTAAAAATGTTTTGAAGTCCATTATTTAATTAGAAACGTGTGAGGCGATTTTTATGATTCTTGCGGCAATCGGTTTGGCTTAATACTGAACACAGTATCAATATCACTTCTTTTCAGTATCAAACTGCTCAACTATTCCAGCTATTAACAGATTTTTTTCTGGCGCTTGTAGTAGTCGTAAATGCAACTCTGATCGCAAAGAAATTATCATTTTATGAAAATTTGCATACTTTTTCAAATCTGGCGCACAGATGCATTTTTAGGATACACAATGAAACCGGATTCGGATTAAAACCCATGCTTGTGGATACGTTTTTTGGTTAGAAGAGTTATTAGCATTAATGAAAAACAGAGCTTAAATGTTACCGCTTAATATCTCATGTTTTGTTTAATTCAAACTCTCACAACTGCTGACGACTTACATACTTACTGCCATCGTCAAATAATTTCACTTTCCTATTTCGTTCAAATAAACTTCTAAAGCAATTTTGTATAACGAAAACGATTTATTTCATAAAAAATAACTACTAACTTTACAAAAAAAGGTAAATGAATTACTTTTACACCAGAAATAGGGAACGTCTTATTTGTATGCAGTTTTCAAATTTCAATCATTCAAGTTTACATACCTTTACATACAGATTTACGTAGATACATATATATGTATGTATGTGACATTACAAATGTCTGAATAAACAAAATGGCTGTTTTTGCTTATTCAAACATTGTTTGAAATTATTAAATTGAATACAATTATTAAAAAATTAGAATAAAATCAAAATCTTTTTTATAAAATTTTTATTCGTGATGCAGTAAAACTTTAAACCAAAAAATTTAAGTTGTGTTTCTGAAGTATTTGGCTGAGCAAAGAATCAACTTATTTTTGCGAATCGAAAATTTGTATAATATTTTAAAATAAGTATTATGATAGTTCAAATTAAATACAAAATAATAATAATTTTATTGTAAGAAATCAAAATGTTTCAAAGTTCAAAATTGATTTTCAATGTCTCACAAACGTTTTCAAGTTCAGCCACACCTACACAGTCAGTCTAACTGTCCTATATTCACATTTACAAATATGTAACTGTGAAGTCAGCCAGTGTAGAATGGTTTCTTTTTTGATACCGCCACGTTACAGTTCTGGCCAGCAAAATTAATTGCCCAGAGGTACTTCAACAGGAACTAATTCTGGCAGGATATCATAACCGCTGTGTAAGCCGCCAGTATTTAATGAATTCTTTTTTTACTCGTATTGTCATTATTGTGGAGGTGAGGCTAGTAGTGCGTCTGAATTCAAAATTTTTGATATAAAAGTCCTCACCCGCATTTTTTTCAATAATTTTATTAGTAATTCCAATATATATAAAGACAAAAAAAATCTTATCCAATCAAATCAAATCATTGTAATAGATAGATGTGCAAACACATACATTATCTCAAAGATGTATCTCAAGTAGAAAGGCCCTGTTCCTAACTCAATAGATTTTTTTACTAATTTCTGTTGTAAATCCAGTTCACAAATTGAAAAAACTATTGAAAAAAAGAGTACGAGTGCAGGTTTTTCTTGTTGCGATCAACGATATATGTATATGTACTTGCATACATATCCACTCGTGTGAACAATGGATCTGTAATGTAAATCACTTTCTGACAAATAGTTTGATATTGTAATTTAAAAAAAAAAAAAACCTGTACTAACAAACTATTTGTTCGCAATTCCAGCGTAATTTCGTTTGAGTTGATAATTTAGATAATAGATTTTTCCTTTCTCGTTTCTACCGATCTAATGCCGATCAGCAAACTAAAATATCAATTTCCAGTCGAATAGTGGTTATATATTTAGTAATAATCACTTACAGCCATTAACTATGTCCTAATTCATAATAAATATTTTTGATTTATCAGATTCATTAAAAATATACCTTTCTATGCAAAATCGGTTTAAAACCCTTTACAAATTTTTTTTTTTTTTTTTTTTGTGAACAAAATTACTTCATTTTATATTTTGTTCACTGAAAAACTTCGACCTTGACTAGATGCTCTTCTAGGATGAAGAACGATAACGCCACCAATAATATATTCAATTCAAAATTAATCATTTTCTTAATTTATAAACAATTTAATGTTTAAAAAAATAAATCAAGCAGATATTAAAAGAACAAACGTACCTTTCCCCTCTTCCAAAGTTGTCGGAAAGGACTATACACGTGTACAAGGATCTTTGCATTATTGTATGTAGCTGCCATTTTGCACTTTGAATAGAAGCAAAAGAACTTGAAAATTTTTCACAAACTTTGCCAAAGTTGTTAATGATTTTAACGCACTTTCTTCTTAAATATAAAATATTTTTAATTAAAAACACTTTTTCCTTTTTTTCACAACCTTTTTCAACACAAACTTAATAATAATAAATTACAAGACAGCAGAGTTGCTTTTTATTTCACTCAAAGTAATTTAATCGCACGGCGCAAAAAAGAAAGGCGGCAAAAAAATTTTAATATTTTGCATAACCTTCAACCATAGAATAGATGATTTGGAAAATTTTAAACTTCTTGACAAAGAAGCAGTGTCTAAGGAATTTACTTAGGTATGCATATGCAATGGAAAAGTGTAATATCTATTGTAATACGTTCATACTTAATATTCAGGCGGCAGGCGGCCAAATGCAGCTCGTCACAGATCGCAGGTTAAAGGAAGTAATCATTAATGAAACGAAATGCAGTTGTTTAAATCACTTTACTCGTTACTCGTTCACGGAGAAACGGTTACAAATATATTTGATATGTTTTGTGATCAGGATAAAATAATATTGAAAAACGAAAGCCAGTGTTACCACACATAACTACGAGGTAATGCAAAACACGAACAAAATCAATACATTTCGTTGTGTTGAAATACCAAGATTTGGATTATTTAAATTTTTAAGAAACAAAATATACTGGAAAAATGAAGGAACTTTAAAGAGTTTATGTTTTTGAATTCGCTTTAGACTGTCATCTAATTTTTGGTAGAGCTTTTAGATAATAACTTTAGTTTGCATTTTCGGACCACATTAAAGTTTATCTGCAATTCTGTAAGTCTGTCTGCGTAGTAAGATGCAGGTCATGGACTAGAGCATCAGTTGCACTAAATACAGTCTCCCATTAACGCCATAACTGGTATTTATCTGTTAAATCTCATTTTTTAGTATTTTTTGTTAAACCAATGCACGTATCTCTTCTTCAACGACTGCTAATGTGTTTTCTTTCTCTTCCTTTACTTTATAATTTGATAAAACATTTTGAAACTCGATAACGTCGGTGAGATAATGGTTTGAACTTTTTCATTTAAAAAATAATATTGTCATAACAAATGATTGAAGTATTTGTAAATCAAATTAAACAAAGTAAATAAAATTATGCTAAACATACATTGACCTTAATATTTCAAGGACTAAATAACACTGGAGAACAAAAAAAAATAAAAATTAGTTTTAGTGATCTTAATGCCATCGAATTCCATTCATTTTCCAATCAATGACGCATTACAAAATCATCTACGGCAATATGGAAAAAGTATGTTTTTACGGCAAGCTATATGAAGCTATGTACGAGTCTATTTTTCTATTATATGTGCAGGCCTCTAGGGTATATCATCTAATAGAACACATTGTAAACTTTAAAAAAGGCCAATTAATGAGGTGAATGCAGAAAAACTTTCTCATAAAGAAGAACAATATTCAAGCGTGTTTGGAAAATGAAATATTCTTTCAAATCAGTTAGCAATTGGACTTTAAATATATTGATATAAATATAGGTTTTTTTTTTTTGTAAAACAAGTTTTATGGCTGTAAAAGCTTGTTTTACGTCAATTTATATTAACGTAGATTACTAGACTTCAAGAAAATTCAATTTTAGGTCACACTTTTCTGGTAAAACAAAAAATAAATTAAGCAAACCAAATATTGCCACACATACGGTGGATGTATTGATGTATACACACACACATATACATCTCATTAATTAGCCTAGTTTTATATTTTGAAGTTAAAAATGATAGCTTTTTTCTGAATGGCTGCTCAGAAAAACGCTAAAATTTCTATTTCAATATTCTGAAATATTTACATATGTGTTTCACAAACTATGCTGATTTGTAATAATTATTAATTCCATCGCTGCAGTATAATTATTACAAATTTAAAAAGAAAATCGTTACAAATTTTTTAGTATTTTGCTAATATTGTCGCTAACATCGCTCATAAGGAGTTGGGAATGTTTCGTACTTAACTAATTTTAAAGCTTTTAACTACACTTTTATTTTATTCAATATCTATATACAAGTTTATCAATTTCCAATTGGCATATTCTTTGAATTTATGCAAAACAGAAGCATTTTTTTAAAAACTTACTTATATTCCCTCTAATATTATCTACACAGCATTTTATGGTTTTCCGTACCTCCTACTTTGTAATAGTAGTAGTGAATAATTACAGGATATTTTGATGTTCGTTTTCGTATAGAAACCTTAAGTACGTTGTTTATGAAATTTGCATTTGTTTGTTCGTTTTTTAAGTATACAAAAAAATTATGTTTTTCTTATGGACTAATTCCCTAAACATTGTTTTGCATTCGAATTGTCACTTGAGCAGGTTTTTTGTTTCGTTTTCTTTTGGTTGTTTGTAAGTAAAAAAAGAGAAGTCCCTTTTATAAGGGATAATAAACTTAAAATAATTAATAATTGATATTTAGTAATGATATTCTGGCAATATCTGCTATACGTAATATATTTGAAATCTGGTAAATGGCTGATTTCAAACTTCTGAAGCTTCTTTGGTGTCAGACAAGCGTACTTGCGTTGCATCTGCCGTTACGCCATTGACTGACACCTGTTGGTCGCGCCACGGTGTTGTGAGAATGCGAAATCGTTGCCTTATTGAGCCTGGTGTAGTCAACAATTTATATATGGCTACCGCCGGTATCATGATGACCGATGAGCCAGCTATGCACCAACCCAAAGCATTTGCCCAACCGGGATATTCATATTCCTCATAGGTTAACGGCTGGTAGCCGATAATGCCATAAACGGTAATGAAAAGTAGAAAAAGAGGCGCCAAGAAACGCCAACATATTTGCCAATATTTGCCTGGTCTAAAGCCAACCATGTCCTTAATATCTTCACAGAACCGGTTTGTACCTTAAAACAAATTTTAATTTACAAATTTAGTATTTAAATTTAATTTTTTTTCAAATCAATAAAACTAAATGCTACTCAAACACTCTATTCTTTTAATAATAACTTGAATGATAGACGACAGAGAAAGTCTTTTACTTAGATGCAGGCAAAATTTTAATACGACGCTGTTTTTCATTTCTGGTGACGATATGTAAAAATATGTAGCAGTATAAAAACAACTGCGCCAACCGTCGAAATTTGCATAAAATAAAATAAAATTTAATGGTTTTCTGAATACGAGTTTGCCCCTCCACGTTTTTTCGCTTAATTAGTGACCACGTTACGAAATTAAATCTATTAAAAGGATCCAAAAATTGATAAACAACTTAAAATACTGAAAAAATTATGGCAATTTGGAAAAGTGGCTGCTACCGCCGATGTGGGAAAGTGTAGCAAATGTGTTCGTCTTAGTATTGATCCACAACTTCTCCTTTTATTTTCTTTATAGTTTTACCGAGTTTTGTTTCAGAGATTTTTATCAATGTTGCACTTTCATCCGAAAAATTTTTTTATATTTGCCGCTTGCTTTTAAGCGATTTTTTTTCAACGAATATGTATTTGAAAGTACATCGAATACGCCGAATTCGAGTACACCGAATCGTAATGTTATATAGTGACTTAAGCCATTTTAGTAACTGATTAGGAACGTTAGTATTAATTTGTTTTAAGGTTTGTGTTACTTTCCGAATTTTGGATATGGTTATAGTTCAGAATTGAGTCTAAACAAAAAATGAAAATACACCACAAAACAAATCCAAATCCTATCTGGACTTATGGAGTTCAGTTATGTTGAACATCATTGTACGCCTACATTGACTTTAAGACATCTAACTCAAGAGCTTTGGTTTGTACGACGACCTCTAAGCAATTTAAGATTTCTGTTTTTATAATTTTTTAAGTATTGCCGTTAGTTATTTCTTTATTTTATTTAGTAGTCATCTTTTATCTTGAGTCCACTGTTCCCTACACTAGTTTACTGTATGCCAATTATCATATAAAAGAGCATGCATAATTCTTGGTTACTTTCGCCTCTTTTCATACTATGACTACCGCCTCGGTTTTTATGCATTACCGTAAATCCACGAGACGGCTATGGCTTCAAAGAATACTGCAACAAGAATTGAATAGCCGGCGGCATAACGATCCAGCAGTTGAAAGAAATAAAATCCACCTTGAGTGCAACTGGCCAAGCCCACTATGAAGTATAGTGAAAATAAGCCGGCCACAAAGACTTCACGATTTCTGCCTATTTTCGGGAATTCGTCACTTAGAGCGGTAATAATCGCTTCGGAACCGCCAAACTGAAAAATTTTTATAATACAATCAAAAAATTTATTTTAAGGTTATTAAATTTATTGCAAGTTAAAACAAATAGGCGTTCCAAGATGGTCACCTTGTGGCCATAAATACATCTTTGCCTCAAAGCTTTATTCAGAAACTTCAAATTATCTCAACTTTTTAGTGAATTATTTAAACGTACCGAACTATCCAGGCCCAAAGTCAGCAGCATCATAAAGAATATTAAAGCCCAAAATGTGCTACCCGGCATGGTTGCTATTGCCGCTGGATACACCACAAATACCAAACCAGGACCTTCAGTAGCAACATCTTCAATGTTCTGGCCCGATTTATGAGCCATATAACCCAAAACTGAGAATATCACAAAACCAGCCACAAAACTTGTAGCCGAATTGATGCAACTAGTAAGTATAGCATCTCTGGAAAAGAGAAATCCCGATTGTCTTATATTGAAATAAATTGCATTGATTAATATTACAAACTTACTTGTAAACATTGTTGTGGTATTTGTTGTAAGAGGCATAGGCCAGTAGTACACCGAAACCGGGACCCAATGAAAAGAACACTTGAGTGGCAGCATCGACCCAAACTTCAGCTTTATAAATTGCATCAAAATTTGGATTCAGGTAGTATCTTATGCCCATGGCCGATCCCGGCAACGTAATGCCCCGTATTAGCAATATAAGTAAAACGACGTATGGAAAGAGAGCGGTAAACCAAACCACTTTACCCGATGTACTGATTCCCTTCCATAAGGAAAAGTAACATATTAAATAAACCACTAGTAGGCACGCAGCCATATCCCATTTGATGGCACCCAAATCATGGAGGCCTTCGCTTTTGTCTAATTCTAATATATAACGACTAGAGTAAATATTGACAAGTTAATAAATTGCCCATGTAAGACAAAAATTTTTAAAAAATTCTAAAACTATTTACTTGAAATATTCCGAAGCTGCTGATTCGAAACGGTCTATGGGCGCCACATTTGCGGATAAATTTGTCGAATTGGAAAATATTATATTTATATCAGAGGTATTTGTGGAATTCGAATAAATGTCGCTCATGTTGCCAAATAAGAACCGGCCACCAGCCTGTTGTTCAAACTTTGGAGAGAATAATAAAATCATATATAAATATTTATAAATTGTTGGTAGAATTTGCTTACAATAAAGGAAAATAATTGATACAACGTATACAAATGTGTGCTGGCAATTTTATAATTCCCGAATATTATTTTCGATTAACAGAAGAAAATCTATTTCTACCAAAAAAAAAAAGAATCAATAAAATTGACAATTCACGAATGCAATTTATTTGCTCCGAGTTGGCTAAACTTTTTTAAGATTATAATTACTTTGCCTAATATTTCCACTGTTTTGTTGGAATGCCAGTTGGAAAGTGGGCCTAATACTCATTGAAGTCTCTAACTTTTGATGGATATGAGTATATATGTACATCAACGGATGAAATTGTAGAACTCGGTACAATATAAATGAAGATTCGAGTTACAAAAGATCCTAATTAAGGATTAGAAATTCTTTAGGATTCCTTTCAAACCGTTAAACTTTTCATGAGGCCCTTGTATCGTTTATAAGTAAACGAGAATTATTACAAAATCTAATTCATATAATGCATACAAAAAGCAGATTCCTTAATCCAATAGTTTCACAACGAATTTCACAAACTTGCTATTGAAATCAATTGATTAATCAATTGAGAACTATGCAAGCTCGATCACAGCAAACTTTAAATTTTACCCAACAAACAAGTTTGAAACATGATTAATGACAATAAAAGTATATGTGGAATAAAAATGAATATTAGAAATAATAGAATGCAAAAACAACAAAAATTAAAAATAATGGCGCTACTTACCGGTCGGCAATCATCGGTATTCCAATGGTTCAAACATGTGGTCCATGGTAATAAGTTCGTAAAAGAGGCAAAAAAGAATCTCAATGACCAGGCTATAATGACATTGTAATAAAAGTCAACGTAAAATGCTATCAAGACCACGGCATAACCAATCCCTACAATATCGATAAAATATTACCAATCACGAAATTCACTATTTATATTTCATCAATAAACCTTTGAATAATGGCACCAATCTTCCCCAACATGTGATAGCGCCTTTCCGATTATGTTGGCCTAAAGCTAATTCCATATAGAAGAGCGGTATGCCACCAATTAGTAACATTATGCAATAAGGAACAAGAAAGGCACCTGCAGAGAGGATATTTAGAATTTAAATAAACAACAATTTTGGGAATAAATTGCGATAAATAAATTTCAAAAACGGTTAAATCTAGTAAAGCTCTATCAAGGGATGGCAAATGTGTCAGGAGAAAGAAAGGATTTCAGTAATATAGGAATCACAGATCGGATATATAGATATTGTAGAGCGCTATTCACAAAAAGTGAGTCAACTCATGGCTATACAATGTGTTCTCTTTTTCCAGGTCAACATTGTCTGATATATTTTACACAAGACGAACTCTTCTCCCCCCAAAAATCAATTTAAGAAGAAAAATAATCATTTAAACCCAAACGAAAGAAGAAAGGAAGCATGATTAAAGTGGAAACATGACACCATAATGGCATTGCTAACTGGGATTTATAAATACGCTGCTTATGCCGGGGAGCGGTCCATATATATCGCTGCATATACAACATGTGATTAGTTATGAAAATAATTAAATATGAAATTAATCGGTTTATTTTGAAAAAAACTTATTAACTACCTGTTCCCCTCTCAATATGATCGAATTATAAGACATAAAATCAACTAGAAAAAGTAATATAAACCCAAGTTCAGCATTAAAAACCATATAAAAGGCTCTATCAAGAAAAAGTGCTAATATGGAAAAAAGCGCTAATTTGACTAAGGTAGAAAAGGAACCTTAGGTATACAGTGTTATTCCAACAGGCGTACGCTCTTAACACCGACATATTCCGCATATGCGATATTGTCCTGGCTGTGGTATTGACATGTTGATTGTTTTAAAAAAGCACTTTAGATTGTAAAATACTCGTATGTGTCGTACACATACGGAAGACGAACACATCCTGCATACACACCGATGGAAATACATAATGCATTTACATATCTCTACGAGTGTTGCTCATAAATTACGCATTCAATTTTTTTACAATATATACTTTTGAATTTGTAAAAATTTTGCATTCATGCGATAGTTACAGAGTTAGTGAGTGCCTCATATGTGCAGGTGCTTCAATGAAACACTTAATTTAGTTTGATTTTTTAAGGGTTGCCATGAGCCAAGTATGTGTATTTGCCAGCTGACAAAAATAAAGTGTGTCATTAATTTCAACAACGCCTTGAAATTGTGAAAATTCGTGGGTAGAACTTCGCTGTTATAAGAACTGAAATGTTGATGGGTCTTTGGGAAGTAGAATTGGGGGAAACCAAACTCGGCCATCTCGTTCAAGAATAATAAGGTGGAGGAAAACCCAAGTTTGCATAAAAGCTTATACATATATGTCTAGTTCTCATGCTTGCCGGAAAATGAAAGGAATGAATTCCAAACAAAAAAAAAATAACATTTTAACGCCACATTTCGGAACCAATGATGTGGTTTTTTCCATCAACTTGTTCACATCGTATAATTTCATTTCTTCTGAATATTTATTTGAATTTTTTTTAGTCGTAACAAAGAAAGCTTTTGTCAATTTGCATTAATAGTAGTTTTTAACACTTCATTCGCTATGAATGAAGGAAATGTTTCATTGAATTAAATAAAAAACTTCTCTTTTGTGGGCCGTCTTAATGTAAACATGCACACATGCACACACACACATACAGATACTTCTGTTTTAGAAGAATATGAATGCTTCGCTTCCAGCTTTTAACTTTTAAATAATAAAATGTTATTTTTAACAAGCAAATTAGATTTAATCCTAAAAGTATTTTATCCCTTCCAACGTATTATTGTCATCATATTAATATTTATAATTTTAAAAGCTTTAAAGTTGTTCTCGTTTTATGTTTGCATACGACATGTCTCTATTGTTCCCTGCTAAAAGAGGCGACAATTGTTTGACTTACTTGTGGTAGTGGACTTGTGCACATACAAGTATGCGAAGCAATGGAAACCACCACTCTTAATTTTGACCGGAAATTAGAGGAAATTGCTGTGTCATTTTCCATGCTCAGCTTAAGTTGGACGAGTGTATTAAAAAAATTCAATTTCATATGTGTGTGCGTGTAGGAGGGGACTTGTGGAACTAACTGATAATTTAAATCTTCAATTTTCATTTCTAGATATTTTTATGTGGATAAAATTAAAAAAAAATATAAATGCCAATAATATAATGTCCGGTGTAAAGATTTGGCAGTTTTCATTTCACTTTAGACTTAATTGAGAAGTAAAAGCTTATGTGGTTTATTTACAATCAAAACAAGCGGTTTTAGAAAGGGAAGCGCGGGTAAATCGTTGTTACATCGTTTTTCAGCTAATATATGTTTGCATATATATGCCGTTTTTACAATCCAAACAAACGATTTGCGTTAAAAGGAATTACAATACTTATTAGAAACATGCATGGATGTGAATTCGAAACGGTTTCATTAAAGCTTAACCCCAGAAAAAATCGTATTTTTTACAATTGTAGCAACTAGAGGCAGTTTTCGTATGATGGATATAAATGTTGCTGGTTCTGTATTCCACTGCATAAAGTAAGGCACTAAGGCTGATGACCTTGACTTGTCTCTATTCCGACGCCATTGAAACTTATTTCGCATGGATACGATGAGCTCATTTGAGGTGGCTAGCCCATAGTGAACTAGACACTCTGGTAGTTCTCTTTAAGTTTTACGCACATCAATTAAAATTAAGCTTTTCTGCCACAACAAACATTTCTGGTAAATGACTGAGTTGCTTATTACGGAAAGAATTAACTAATTCTGCGACCAGCATCCTGCTAATGGAATGAATGAAGATATTTCTAGGAACGACAAGTAGTTTTATAGTTCTTTTTTCTTTTCTTATCCTTTAAAGTTTTATTTATTTTTACACGGTTTAAAAACGCATATGTATGTTTTTAGTTCTTTTACTAATTTATTATCAATATAAGCGCGCATTCGAATAAAATTTATTTTTTATAACTAAATTTTTTTTGTGCAATTTTAATAAAAAAAATTATTGGGGGATTTTCTTGGGAAAATTTTATCAACAAACCGAATGCCGGTTATTCTGTCAAGAAGTCTATTGGCAGCATTGGCGTGTCTCCTTTAAACGATGATTTAATGTAAAAGTCTAATCCTTAAAATCATTTTACAATAATTAATGGTAATACTTTTTAAAAGCTGTATTTAGTTGTAACTATAACATTAATGGAAATCGATCAAGCGTGTAATTTCACAATTTGATTGCAAGAAAATAAAAAGTTTAAATTGAAAATATGATTTCGTTATTATTGTTTTCACTTAAAACCATCCACTCAGTAGGAAGAGCTGAAAGAGTTTACTTTAACCCAGCAAACATAATTTCAAAGGTTTGAACATATCCATATACCATACATATGTATACCGGATTTTATATTAAATCATTAATTGATTTTTTTTAAAAAAAAAAGTATTTAAATTGATGTTAGTGTTAATTGAAGGTGGTTTAGTAGTACCCCTTCCGCCATTAAATATCAGATTTCTTTTCTATAATATTATATTTTAAATAACGTTGCTCCTCCGTTTTTAATCTGTTATTATAATTACAAATGCTTGCCAATTGGTACAGAATTTTTTATTTGCATTCGTAATCCCGGAGAAAACTTTTCGAAATCATATTTCTAATTATAATTTTTAATTTCAATAAATATTTCTTACTTAAAAAATAATGAAAATAAAATAAAAATTTTCAATTGGTGAGCAATCGTTAAATTTAAGTATTTAGTAGTCGGCTAATTGAGCAAAGCAGAACCAAATTGGTGATTGCTAAATAGTACCTGGTACTAAATGTGGGTCACATTTTATTCGTCTCCTATATGTGACCCAAATCAATTGAACAGAACAGCTCTCTTGTGATATAAAATTATTGTTTTCGAATCATACACAATTTATTCGAAAATGAGGTCCAGAACATGGATCAAACGCTATGAAATGTGTATTAAACTTGGAACAGTAAGTATTGTACTTTATAATCAATTAAAGAAACTAACACTACGGATGAAAGGCAATTTTGATTTCCGAAGAAATAGAAGCACTTTATTGGCTGCTATTCGATCATCAATAGAAAAAATCATGTTTTCATAGAAAAATATGCCAAAAAAGATTTCTTTGATTGAAAATGTTAATAATACACTACAGCTTTCACTTTAGTATGAAATTTGCAATTGGAAATCAATTTGTTTGCTGGGTATACACAACAGGGCATCGCGCCTACGAGTATATTAACACTTTTTGTGTAACTCTGTACTAATGAAATATGAAGCATGAAAATGGAATCAAAGCAATAAAATGATAAATTTCAAGATTAAGATGTAGTGATATGCTTGGATGTGTGTGGTCGCTGTGCAGCTTGTTGCTTACAAGCTCCACAATCACAAAAATGAGTTACGTGCCAGGATTGTTAAGAATCAAGGCAGACGTTAAATAGAAAAAAAATCGGAGCCAATTGTGTTAATATTATGCTTTTAGCCATAAGTTTTCCACTTTTCTTTTTTATATCCGCAAGAGTGTACGTACTTCTGTGATTTTATTTCTTACCGTTTCCTTTACTCTACTTAAAACACTCAATACTGCATTGAAAAAGTCAGAATTTGTTGCTTATTGTTGTACGTAATAAGAACGGCCCTGCCAGCTTTAGGTGGAGTATGTGTATGAGTGAGTGCCTTGACAACGAAACCGAATCGCATTAAATGCGATTATTATGATGTACAATAGGATAATAATGATGATGGCTTTTGGAAAGTGTTTGAGTAGAGAGCCAAGCGCTTAACTTTGAAAATTATTTAAGAATGATGGATACTTTTAAATATGAGCCATCATCTGCGTTGCGACTATAATGCCGGATAATAAATACATTTTGCAGCAACTCAAAGGATGGTGGGAGAAAAATACTTTTCATATATTTCGTAAGTTTAGGGCAAATATCAGATTGTTGCAATTGTATTGAGTTCTTGCTTTAACCATACACCCTATATCTTTGCAAGTGATTGATTACTTAGATGTGTATAAACGAGGTTGAAGAATAAACTTGTGCCCTTAACCAAGCTTTTATTTCAAATATTACAAAAGATTTAGTTGAAAGTAAGTGAAAGGAAATAAGTCTTTACGAGAAATAAAACATTTTTGCTCACGGAATACTCATTCATAAGTAGTGTAATTTCACTTCACTTCAAGTTATCCTTTTTTCAAAAATATTACTGTCACCATAAAATGTGGTAAGTAAATTTTTCTAGTTCTTACAAAGTTCTTAAAAACTTTGTCAACAAAATCCTGTAAATAAAATGGGCTAATTAAAATCGACTGAAACTGCATTACACAGATCCGGCATCATTAGCTTTTACAAAAGAATGAAAGTTCAGGAGAGCCAAACTGTCGTCCCAAGTTTAAATGATTTGTTATTTTAAGGTCACAGCGTAAGCTGCAGGGAATGGCTTCTAACGATAAACATATTAAGACACATTAAATACATGCTTGCAGAGTGGGGTATTAGAAACTGGTACTGCGATTTAAATCCTTAATGTGTCCCAGATCGTTAGATATATCCAACATCACTTTTAGAATGCTCTTACCAATTTTTAAATTCCTAATGTGAGAGAAGTATTATGGCAATAGTCCTATTAGACGTAATAAATATCGACTCCATGAAAAAAAAAATTATAGTTTCGTTACTATCTGGCAATTGGATCCATATTGCATTTCGTTCAGGTCTATATCCTCAATTTCTGCCCACAAGCATACCGTCAACTTCTCGCGAAAGCGAACACTATTTAAAGCAAGTGCGGTAAGTCTCATTTGCGAAGGAGTTTTGGTAAGCATAATATTATATAAACGTCAAGTGGACTCGAGAAGTTCGAATATCAAAGCACTTCATTATAGTGAAAACGCAATATTAGATCCATTTAGCCTTATAATAAATACGCTTAATAAGTTAATCACCAGGAAATTGATCGTCATATGCGAATATTTCACGATGTAGTGATTCATAATGAAATATGTAGCTCCCAAGGTCTACGAAAGCTATCTTTCTTTAAGACCGATTTTTTTTTAGAACTTTTTTTCTAACTGGCCAATTAAATCAAAAATATTCCTAAACTCTCTCCAGTCGAATAATTAACACAAAAGAATAAAAACCAGCAGGATGTTCACAAACCACCCATTTTCTAACAATGAATTTATTGCGGTCGTACTAAATATAAAATGCAATAATATAATAAATGAAAAAAACAAAAGGGCATTCTTTTAGGGTGATTATTCATGTCCTGTTTCTAAGAACAAGACATCCTACAAAAGTCACAAGATTAAAGAAGAAGAAAGTAAGAAAGTAAATGGTTTTGCGATTCTAATTGTTCTCATTCAGCCGTTAAGACACATTAAGTGCCTCAGCTTAGCTTTTATTTCAGTTACAGTTATTATTTTTATTCCCTTTTTAGCTTTAATAGAAACCAACACATATAAATTGTGAATTTCCACAATTTCAGATTTATAATCAACTTTATTCAGAAGAAGTGCATCGAAAATAGAACGAAGAAATATGCGATAAGAATAAAATAGTTTTTTAAAGTGGGTTTGTCGCCTGTGGAGCTGAGGGTTGGCAACAGTTTGACAGCTTTCGAAAATAACGAAAGCTTGGAAAACTGTTTCTTGCTTCAATTTGGCACACCCTTTAAGTATACAATTTGAAATATATTAGCCATGCGAAAATAGTTACTTATCGCATTCTGAAATATATTTTAAAAATTGTTTACTACTTTATTCTGAAGTAAGAAAATTAAATAAACATATTTAAAATGTAAAATTAAATAAAACTTACCGCCGCCATTTTTGTAACATAAATAAGGAAATCGCCATACGTTTGCTAAATCTACAGCAAATCCTATAACGGATAAAAGGAAATCGACTTTGCCGCTCCATGTCTCACGTTCATCGGTATTGTCACTGATATCGCGTGGTGTTGATGTCTTGACTATTTGTCTGTTGGTCGGTGACATCGCCAAGGCGATGTCGTCTTCCGTGCCTTCTAAATCTAAAAATAATAAAAGGAAAGAAGATCTTAGCGCTTATTGAAGTTACTGTATACTCGTATATGCTACAATCTATACAATTCTCGTATTCTTTGCCATCAAATTTTTCTCAAAACTATATTTTTCTTTTTGTAGCAACGCAAAATAAATCAGTATCGATCAAAACCGAAATCTTGAAGTGATCACATTCGAGTCCATAAATTCGGTTGCTTAAGCTTTTACTTTTGTTCTTAAATTCTTTGATGAAATAATTTAATAAAAGTGAATAATATCGCATTGGGAGACATTGTGAAAACCCAGTATGGGACGAACAACGACGAATGACAAATACTCGGAAAAATATTCCTTTAAAATACTCGTGCATCTCCAAAGCTTTCTTCCAAAATATTTAAATTACTTTCATTAACAACTATAGAAGTAATCAGCTGATTGATTTGTGTTCTTTTAGTTTTCTTATAAAGTTGTTAAAAAAGACTTGTTTAAACTTCTCGTACGCCGTGGTTTGGTAGCGCAATTGTAACGTTACTTTTAACAGAGTTACCGGTTCTACTTTTTATTTGATGAAGAGTTGCCGCTACTGTATTTATGGTAAGAACTAAAAAAAATTATCAAATCAATTTTTCTGCTCTTGTCCACAAGATGAAATTCTCCAGTTAGTGAAAAATTAAGAAAAAGAAATGAAAAAATGTTATTCAGTTGTCTTTAATTACAACTCACTAGCATTAATAAAGCAAAACAAAAACATTTTCAGTGTAAAACAATCTCACTTGCTTATCACTGATTGGAATCTTTAAGAGCTGAAAATGTAAATATTTTTCTTTTAAAGCGAAAGGCATAGTTCAAGCACGATCATGCACTACATACTTTCCACATTCCTGCTACATCAGCCAAGGTAAATAATATCGTGTATTTAGCTGCATATAAATAAATTCTTATTAATTTTTTTTTTTCATAAATAGCACGATATCTGCTTAAGCAACTACGTCACATCTTCTTTAATATTGTAACGAATTAATTCCATGAATCAAATATATTTTTTACTTTTACAAGTGATCTAATCTCAACGTAACACAGTTACGGATGCAAGCCGCAAGTTTTGTAATCACAAGTACTTACAGTGAAAGAAATCATCCAGCAAATGGACGAAACCTTTCCAATATATTACGAAGTATTTCATTATATTGCACAGCAAAATTCTCTAATAAAATATTATATGTGATAACATGAACGATTTTACACTTATTCCATATTAATTTACTTGCACATCAATACATTTAAAATGTTTTCAATAAAATAAATTAAAGATCAATATAAAACTTCGCTTGTAGTATTGTTAAAAAAGAGTTGTTAAGAGTTCTCTCAGTACAAAGATTCCTCAGCGACATCTGCACAGTCCTACTCCTACTTTAAACGATCAATTTATTAATACCTGCACATATATATTTTTTAGATAAAAAATTTGCTTCATTGACGTGTACGTGTTTTTAATTATTTATTATTTGTAACAAAATAAAAGTTGAAACGTTACGTCAAAAGGCTTATAAAAACTTTGAATCAAATATAGAAAAAAGTCATCTGCTTCCAATAGCTCCCGAGTGCGAAAATTTAGGTTTTTGAAATTATTTCTCTTTTTATGTTCGAACAGTATATAATAACGAATTTTTTAAAAAAAGTGAGGTCTGGAAATGTACTTTTCGCACACTGTTAAGTGGACTACTTTCAGTGTAAGTGTAATGGGCCCACGCATATTAAACATACTCAATTTGTAGTTTGATGTCTTATATAATTAAAACAATTGTCAGATTTGAATAACAAGTAAATTCAATTTAATTAATTAAAATCCAAATTAATGTAGATCTAGAGAACTGTAATAATTTTTTTTAAACATTTTAAAACTTGCATGTATTTATTATTGTTGTTTATAAAGCTTGTAGTACGAAAAAGCTTCATTTATGATTTAGCGATTATTTGGCATAAGATTTAATTAAATAAAGTTTAGTATCCAGACGCCAACCAATAACTTCTTGACAACTTTTGTCAAATAATAAATCATGTAAATAGATGTAAATATTTATTTATTAATGATCAAGCTGATGAGTTAAGTGTCCACGACAGTAGTTACACAGTGGTAAAATAGTTCCAAAACTTATGGAAGTTTCAATGTTAGCTTTCTGTATGCCAACATGCTACATCAAAGGTAAAATTTACGTATTTTACAACGTGACTTGTGCTAGCGATCAGCTTCTTTTTGGAAAGAGAAAGCACAGTACAACAATAAATAGCCATGTTCTTTTGCTAGCATTATATTAGAATAATATTGCGGTCACCTGGTCTATTGGAATTGCTTTAAAAACTGATACATTGCCAATAATGACAGGGCGTGTATAAAAAGAATTGCAGAAATAAACTAAATCAAAATTATTCTATTTACGATACGTTGTAGTTATTAGCTTGCCGTAATACAACGCCGTAATCGGAATGAAATAATTTGAAGTAACAATGAAATATGGAGCCCTCGTTTCTTCTTTCCTCTTTCTGTAGGTACGTACGTGATGTATGTACGTATGTAGGTAAACATTTTGTAATAAAAGAAGAACAAGATATCTAAAAATAGACAAGTCTCTTCTGTGGTCCATGCAGGCCAGAGACATTGATCAATGGCCTGGAAGTATTGCAAAATAAACGTGTTATTAACATACTTCCATATATTTTAAATCATTAATATACAAACTAGTACCCCGGTTAGACATAAATTTAAATGGAGTTAACTTATCTGACATTCACAATTTAAATCTTGAGAGCAACTTTTTTTACTGTTTTTAATACACCCATATAAAGAAGAGCAACAACAACTTTCATAGTTTTTGACATTTTAAATTTCAGTATAACACTTCCCGTTATTCAGCCATCCTTCGGAAGAGTTGTATCGGCCACTTTATACAGTTTAAGAAACTCTTTGAAATTAATTGTGAAGTTATAAATGGAACACTTCTGGCGATTAAATTGACAAAAACGTTCCAATGCTCAATTTAGCGCTGTCTCTGAACAGGGTATTTGTCACACATATTTTTCCCATTCATAAGCGAATAAGTGTACATATACATACATATGTACACGTACATATGTTTTTATTGTTCTAGCACTAGCATACTTATATACATGCATATGTAGGTATGTGTATTACTTTTACTTCTGTTAAATGAAGAAGCACTTTGAAAACCACTCCAACGCTTAAAAAAAATTCTATTCAAATGTTGGAAACAGGTTCCATTCATCTTTGCCCATAAAAGGGTAAAGGGTTACCACTGTCGGTCTATATGAGACTACTTCTATGCTTGCATAACATATTACATGCATACAAACATATTATTTATTACAATGACCAAATACAGCCAAGCACAGATAAGCACATGCACACTGCGCGATTATGCATAAGTGAGTATTTAATGTCACAAGCACACGAAATGGGTTAACAATGCAGTCACATCAAATGCATTTGATTCTTATTTGGTTCTTATGGTCAATAGAGCGCCGAATATAAAGCTATTGAATTTAAAGTGTTGGACCAGCAGCAGTTGGTTATAGATCGTGCATAAAAAAAGGAACAGGTATGAAAATTTATTTATTTTTTAATATATTTCGGAAGTACCCCATATTTCTTCCAAATTTCATAGAACTATTTACATATATGTATACTTGTGTGAAAATTGTTTTTCCGAAAAGCAGACGTAGCGCCCGTTCTAAGTATCAGTAATTACATCACTGAATTTGACACTATTTGATTGTGGCAGACACTTAGTATTCCAAGCAAGCGAGCTCCAGATGAAGCCATTCCATAACGAAATGCGTTAAAAATATTTTGAAACCCTTTCATAATGTTATTTTCTATTTCTTGGCCTAACAGTAACGAAAATCTCTCTTCTTTACGATTCGGTTATCCGCGAATGTTATAAGAGCTCGTTATACTATCCCTAATGTGACTATGGCGGTCTGTTGCCAGGTTTCTTGCAACAATTGCGCTCCAAAAGAGAGAAATAAGCGGTAGCAATTTCTTGAATGGAAAAAATTTATTCTTTTTATTCTTATAATACACATGAGGTAGCGGTGAACGAATTGGCCACTAAATGGGAGTGAGAGCAAATGGTTATTTAGTCACATGATTTCTTTCTCGTAAGATGATGAGAAATTTAGTTTTTCCTTACAATATGATATTTGTATACAAAATTGGACTGAATAAGACCCATTCATTTCAAGCGATATATGTACATACAAATGTACATCCATAACTATATATCATAACAAAAAAAATATCAAAAATATATGACACAAATATACAAAAATTTTATTTAAAATGTCACGATTCACTTTAATTTTTAATTTTATGAAATTTTATTTTCAGTCTCGTTTACCCGCATTTGTATTAACAGGATCATATACACATTTATCAGACATTTTCTTTTCTAAATTTCGTTCAACGCTGCGTCTAACTTAAAGTTTTCTCAAATTTATTCACATTTGGAGCACTTCTTTTAACCAATATTAAAACATCTTGCTCGTTCTACTTAAAGTTTCTAACTGACTTAATACAATGATCAGAGTGGATTCTTCAGACACAAAAAATAAATATTTCAGCTGTAGATGACATACAAGTAAGTAAGTGCGGTTTCCGCAATACGTACGTTCAATTTAAAAAAAAAAAGCTTTCTGAAAACAGTCAGTTTTATGTTAAAATTTCCATACACATACGACCGTTCGTATTATGGAAAACAAAAAACTATTGTGTATATTTTTGTGAGCAGAGTTTGATAGACAGATAACCCCCAATAATATGGAACTTTACTCTCAGAAGAACCAATGTCGAATACTGGAATACTTGTATTCCACCACATGTAGTTAATGTGCTGCTTGACAATGTAAGTGTGGGACTTGTAGAGAATGCATACAGGAACACCAGTACAGAAGTCTTATGGTGGAAACTTAAAAATCACAATTGCAGTGTGGGCAAATGTTTTTTATGGAAAATTCTTTAAATTTTTTTATAACAAACACGAAGGCATGTCTGCGGTTGGGCAATTAATTCCTTTACGGAATCGCTCACTTCCTTTTACATTAATTTCTTGGTTCTTACAAGTCTGGCAGCATCGGAATAACATTAATTAATTACGTAAGTAGATTTGATTCGATTAAAGAAATCTGAAATGAAGCAATGCCGCATTATATTTCCTTTTAATATTTTGGCTGTTAATCATCGCCAATTTCGCCATCATTATTTTTAGTTTGTAATGTTAGTGATACCGCTTTCTGAAGAAGTTTTGCGAAAGTGCTAGAGAGTACAAATTTGCATTCACTTCGCATTTTGATTTCGGAAAACACATGTCATATTAAGAGGCATAAGAATCTGTACAACGTAATGAAATGCACAAGATCAATCATAAGCAATTGACTCCCCGAAAACCACAACCAGCAATAGCTAATTTCATAACAATATCTTAATTTAATACTAAGCAGGACTCCCAGGTACCCTTTTCATCCCGTTCTGGTAGAAAAAAAATTCCTGCAATAAATCCCCAACAACAAAGACACTGCTTTTAACTTTTTCTTGAAATTTTTATTAGTACAGATAATTTTACGAATTCTTAATATATTATTCATAAAAAACAAGATTAATAATTTCGGAATTCGCAAGGGGCTAAATCGTATCTCACCACGCCAACGAAAAGCAGCTCGATAAAAGAGATGAAAAAAAGGTACAAAGTACAGAAACACTAATTAGCAAAATTTGTAAAAATTAGCAGCTCCAAAAAAAGGGCAACTCTATCACTTATGATGCCACCAGCAAGAGTATGAAGTACGACAAAACATCATATTTTTAGGAAATATAAACTGAAAATATTACAACGTATATAAAATTTTCTTTCTGCGTTGTTCGATGCTGTGACATGGAGAGGGCCACAAAATTAAATTATCTTCCGTCATGCGTGTCTACTACATAATCTGCGTTATCTTTCACCTACGGAGAAGTGAACATTGTAAAAGCTCCGAGGAATGCAATAACTTGACTTTAACCATCCAAAAAAAGGTTAATTGACGTAAATCTGTGAAAACAAAGCAAAGCGAAATTGATTGAATAAGTTCGTACGCCAATAAGTAAAAAAATCGGTATACGTGGATTTAATAATTTCTAATTTTTAATAAAGAAAATCGTTTAGTGGAGTTGTGAAGGAAGCAGCAAAGTAATCCAGAAACACACACACAGTTAGATGGCTGTAATACCATTTGCTGTTATACATCAGGCGAAGGACTCCGGATCCATAGAACATAATTTTTATTTATGAATTTTTCAATAATTTATTTAATTATTTATTTATTGTTTGTCGTTAAAAATTAATACCTTTTTCATCTCCGTTTTTTTGTGAAATTAAGTAAAAGAATCTGGGAAGCAAGGCAGGCAATTTGGAAGCCTTATTCATGAAAGTGTTTTAGACTTACAAAAAGCTTTTTAAAATATTTTCCGTATGGACACTACATATAAATATTGTTTATGAATACTCATTGCACTTCCGTTGAACTTTATATAAAGCGATCTCAGTAAGCATATGATTTTTTTGAAATCATATTCCGTGTCGGAAGAGTGCCACCTGTATGCCTTAAACTTTTTTTATTCACATGCTAAGTATGTTACTAGTAAAGCTGCGAGCAAGCATTACACTCATAGTAAATTTTATATCTTGCAATAAATTTAGGCAAAAATTGTAAGTCCACAATAAAAATATGCAAGACGGTAATTTAAAATGTTTTCGGTTTTTTATTTAATTGTTTTGCTTACATCTGCTAAAAATATCACCATCGTGCTTGCTGGTGTAATTAATGTCTCGTAAAGCACAAAGATTGAGTTTTAATAACCCTCGAAACGAAAAAAATAATGTCGGCAACTTAATTAGTATGAGTATATTGAAAATTCCTTTGAACTTTGCTAATTCAATAATGAATATTTTATGCAACAGCATTTCGTACAAAAAGTAACAACTTCAAACACAAGCTTTTGTGTTCATGAGAGGGAGATGCGTTTGTGTGGGTGTGTGTGTGAATAAAGTGTTTCAGCATATAAAAAATAGGAAGGAAAATGCGATGAAATTTGATGCAGTACTTTTATGAAGAACTTACTCGTAATATACAAGTAGTGCCCTAAGGAAGACGACACCCTTCAAAGCCAGTTCGATTTTTCCCATTCTATATAAAATTTAAAATTTAGTAGTAAAATAGAATGTAGTTGAATTGCGTTACTGAAATAATGAACTATAGAAATAAAAAAGGTAAAAAGTATAAACGAGATATAGAATACACAAGAAGAATTTGGAACTTTAATCTTTCCTTACATTCTGAATTATTCTCTCTTTCGGAAAACTCAGTTACTTCACATCACATCTGTGGTAACAACTAATTTTAATTTAATTTTAATATTTAGTAATTACTGGTTTAATTTATATATATAATTACACATTAAATATACAACTAATTAAATTTATTTCATAAAATAAACTGCCCGACAATCACAAAGAGGTTCTTATTTGCAGGGGTAAAAAGAATAGCAAGGCACCATCAATCTTGAGGATACAGACTTTTAGAAAAAAAAAATTTTTTTCCTCTATTATTAGCAAATATATATTTTAAACATTAGAAAACATCAAAAAAACCTGCAAGAGCAATAATAACGCAAGTTCTCCATGCAAAAATACACAGATGAACGTGTTCAAAATTTGAGGATTTTTGTCCAAAAATGCCAAGGGTACCCCCTTATTAAAAATCGAAAGTTATCCCAAAAATCGAAAAAATTTTTTTTCCTCTAGTATTAGCAAATATATATTTTAATCATTTGGAAACATCAAAAAAACCTGCAAGAGCATTAAAAACGCAAAATTTTCATTCAAAAATACACAAATGAACGTTTTTTAAAATTTGACGATTTTTGCCCAAAAATGCAAAGGGTATCCCCTTATTAAAAATCGAAAATTATCCCAAAAATGGAAAAAAAAATTTTTTCCTCTATTATTAGCAAATAAATATAAACATTTGAAAACATCAAAAAAACATAAAGAGCAAAAAAAACCCGAGTTTTCCATGCAAATATACACAGATGAACGTGTTTAACATTTGACGATTTTTGTCCAAAAATGCAAAGGGTACCCCCTATTCAAAAATCGAAAATTTTACGAAAAATCGAAAAAAAAAATTTTTTCTCTATTATTAGCAAATATATATTTTAATCATTTGAAAACACAAAATAAATATGCCAAAGATATAAAAAGGCAACTTTTCCATTTAAAAATACACAAACGGACGTTTTCAAAATTTGACGATATTTGCCAAAAATGCAAATGGTACCCCCTATTCAAAAATCGAATATTTTACGAAAAACATATTTTTGTCTCTATTATTAGCAAATATATATTTTAAACATTTGAAAACTTAAAATAAATATGAAAGAGCAACGAAAACGCAAGTTTTCCATTCACAAATACACAAATGAACGTTTTCAAAATTTGATGATTTTGGTCCAAAAATGCCAAGGGTACCCCCTTATTAAAAATCGAAAGTTATCCCAAAAATCGAAAAAAATTTTTTTCCTCTATTATTAGCAAATATATATTTTAAACATTAGAAAACATCAAAAAAACCTGCAAGAGCAATAATAACGCAAGTTCTCCATGCAAAAATACACAGATGAACGTGTTCAAAATTTGAGGATTTTTGTCCAAAAATGCCAAGGGTACCCCCTTATTAAAAATCGAAAGTTATCCCAAAAATCGAAAAAATTTTTTTTCCTCTAGTATTAGCAAATATATATTTTAATCATTTGGAAACATCAAAAAAACCTGCAAGAGCATTAAAAACGCAAAATTTTCATTCAAAAATACACAAATGAACGTTTTTTAAAATTTGACGATTTTTGCCCAAAAATGCAAAGGGTATCCCCTTATTAAAAATCGAAAATTATCCCAAAAATGGAAAAAAAAATTTTTTCCTCTATTATTAGCAAATAAATATAAACATTTGAAAACATCAAAAAAACATAAAGAGCAAAAAAAACCCGAGTTTTCCATGCAAATATACACAGATGAACGTGTTTAACATTTGACGATTTTTGTCCAAAAATGCAAAGGGTACCCCCTATTCAAAAATCGAAAATTTTACGAAAAATCGAAAAAAAAAATTTTTTCTCTATTATTAGCAAATATATATTTTAATCATTTGAAAACACAAAATAAATATGCCAAAGATATAAAAAGGCAACTTTTCCATTTAAAAATACACAAACGGACGTTTTCAAAATTTGACGATATTTGCCAAAAATGCAAATGGTACCCCCTATTCAAAAATCGAATATTTTACGAAAAACATATTTTTGTCTCTATTATTAGCAAATATATATTTTAAACATTTGAAAACTTAAAATAAATATGAAAGAGCAACGAAAACGCAAGTTTTCCATTCACAAATACACAAATGAACGTTTTCAAAATTTGATGATTTTGGTCCAAAAATGCCAAGGGTACCCCCTTATTAAAAATCGAAAGTTATCCCAAAAATCGAAAAAATTTTTTTTCCTCTAGTATTAGCAAATATATATTTTAATCATTTGGAAACATCAAAAAAACCTGCAAGAGCATTAAAAACGCAAAATTTTCATTCAAAAATACACAAATGAACGTTTTTTAAAATTTGACGATTTTTGCCCAAAAATGCAAAGGGTATCCCCTTATTAAAAATCGAAAATTATCCCAAAAATGGAAAAAAAAATTTTTTCCTCTATTATTAGCAAATAAATATAAACATTTGAAAACATCAAAAAAACATAAAGAGCAAAAAAAACCCGAGTTTTCCATGCAAATATACACAGATGAACGTGTTTAACATTTGACGATTTTTGTCCAAAAATGCAAAGGGTACCCCCTATTCAAAAATCGAAAATTTTACGAAAAATCGAAAAAAAAAATTTTTTCTCTATTATTAGCAAATATATATTTTAATCATTTGAAAACACAAAATAAATATGCCAAAGATATAAAAAGGCAACTTTTCCATTTAAAAATACACAAACGGACGTTTTCAAAATTTGACGATATTTGCCAAAAATGCAAATGGTACCCCCTATTCAAAAATCGAATATTTTACGAAAAACATATTTTTGTCTCTATTATTAGCAAATATATATTTTAAACATTTGAAAACTTAAAATAAATATGAAAGAGCAACGAAAACGCAAGTTTTCCATTCACAAATACACAAATGAACGTTTTCAAAATTTGATGATTTTGGTCCAAAAATGCCAAGGGTACCCCCTTATTAAAAATCGAAAGTTATCCCAAAAATCGAAAAAAATTTTTTTCCTCTATTATTAGCAAATATATATTTTAAACATTAGAAAACATCAAAAAAACCTGCAAGAGCAATAATAACGCAAGTTCTCCATGCAAAAATACACAGATGAACGTGTTCAAAATTTGAGGATTTTTGTCCAAAAATGCCAAGGGTACCCCCTTATTAAAAATCAAAAGTTATCCCAAAAATCGAAAAAAAAATTTTTCCTCTATTATTAGCAAATATATATTTTAAACATTAGAAAACATCAAAAAAAACCTGCAAGAGCAATAAAAACGCAAGTTTTCCATGCAAAAATACACAGATGAACGTGTTCAAAATTTGACGATTTTTGTCCAAAAAATGCAAAGGGTACCCCCTATTCAAAAATCGAAAATTTTACGAAAAATCGAAAAAAAAATGTTTCCTCTATTATTAGCAAATATATATTTTAAATATTTAAAAACATAAAATAAATATGCCAAAGATATAAAAAGGCAACTTTTCCATTCAAAAATACACAAACGGACGTTTTCAAAATTTGACGATATTTGCCAAAAATGCAAAGGATACCCCCTATTCAAAAATCGAAAATTTTACGAAAAATCGAAAAAACATTTTTTGCTCTATTATTAGCAAATATGTATTTTAATCATTTGAAAACATAAATTTAATATGAAAGAGCAACAAAAACGCAAGTTTTCCATTCAAAAATACACAAATGAACGTGTTCAAAATTTGACGATTTTTGTCCAAAAATGCAAAGGGTACCCCCTTATTAAAAATCGAAAGTTATCCCAAAAATCGAAAAAAAATTTTTTCCTCTATTATTAGCAAATATATATTTTAAACATTAGAAAACATCAAAAAAAACCTGCAAGAGCAATAAAAACGCAAGTTTTCCATGCAAAAATACACAGATGAACGTGTTCAAAATTTGACGATTTTTGTCCAAAAATGCAAAGGGTACCCCCTTATTAAAAATCGAAAGTTATCCCAAAAATCGAAACGTTTCGGACGTTTTCAAAATTTTAAGATTTTTGCCCAAAAATGCAAAAATATGCAGGTCTAGATTGTTATGTCGATAACATGAGTGAACAATTACAATTAAAAAATATATTCGAAAAAGATAAATATGTTCTCTTTAGAGTAACCTAGTCCAGTAGCCTGGTTATGCCGGTGCTACCCACTGCAGGAAATTCGCTTTCACTCCAATTGTGTTATGAATTGCAGGTAAATCTTGTCCTTTTTCTTGTCAGTTAGCACTAACGGTAGGGGATAATTTTTTGGCTTTTTGGGGGTAGGAAGTTCTACCAGTAGACCACGGTCACAATACAAATTTTATGGGCCGGGCTTTAATATAATCAGACATATTCCAAAACTGGTCTGACTAAAATATAAAATTATTTGGTTACATGTTTGTCTGTAACTTCTATTGCCCCACCATATGCAAGTCACGTTATTTTCTGTAATCTATAAAATCCAATTTGGCCTCAAGTAAAATGCCAAAATCGGAAGCTGCACCAACTTTAATTAATGTTGGTTCATTCAGAACACAGTTTGCATCTAAATCCTACCCATGCAGGTGTTTTAATAAGAAATAATTTTTAAAAATAAAACACTTGAAAAGATTTGCATATACTCGTATTTTATGGTACGTAAGCACTCCCTTTTACAGTGTGACTGAAATTTTGGAGTCTTCCAAATTAGTACAAGAAGAACACCTTTTACACAATTCAGAAGATGTTCTTGATTTTAAAAATTCAGGGAAGTCTAATTAAAAATATGGAAGGGACTGAATATTAAGATGACTGTCCTAGAGACAACTCCTTACTTGAGAAAAGGCTTCCAGGAATTACCATTAATAAAAGTATACTCTTTCAAAAAACCAATGAATGAAAAAAAAATTAATGATAATAAATGATAAGAATAAATTCATGATAATGTTACCTCTTCTATCTATACCTTCTCCAACAAAGGAGATTGTTGAAAGCGACGGGGAATATATAGTATGAAACATTTCATTTATACTATCAATAATCGCATTAATGTGTGAATTGGATGACGCGACTGATTCCAAGGAGTGGTTTTACTAATCATAATTGATAGTGTATCCATTTCATTAAAATTTTATAAAAGCCATTGCGAAGAAAATTAAAAGTTATAAAGCTTGTTTCATATCTCTTGGTTCCACATTTTGGGATTAATCCCTTCTCAGATATCTCAAGAATTTGTAAATAATTAATAAATAAAGAAAAAAACAATAGAGCAAGATGGCAATGAGGTCGATATTACAAATCTGGGAAATCTTCTTAGACTAGAAATAAATTTATATTTTGTTTTGAAACTGAATCAACTCTATCTGAGGAAAAAAATTGGCAGTGTCGTTAGTGAACCCCGTCATATGTAGACAGTTAACGTTTAAATGTTTGAAAGCGCTACGTATATGGCAATTGAACGGACCGACGGCTTTTCAGTACGTGGTGTAATGAAAATATCAGAGTAACGTGTAGCCAAAAAAAAATTTCTGTCTAAAGTTTGTTAATAATATTTAAAGCAATCCATCACAAAAATTAAATCAATTCCCATTATTTCACATATTCAGGGAAAAATTATTGTAATTAATCTATATTTTTAACAAAATTTTTCAATTTACCTTGAAATTTCTATATTAATCAAATACTATTCCCAAATCATACTCGAAGTTTCATCGTTACTCAAAGTTTGTAAGACTTCGGAACACTTTTGTTTTCTTTAAAATTAAAACTTTAAAAATAATTTAAAATTAATTTTAAAATATTGCACAATCAATACTAAATTTAAAAAGTTGGAAACATTCAAATAAAATTCACATAAATTTTTTTCAAAGAAATTTTCAAGTTGCAACTTATAAATAGAATGTGTGTAACTATAAATATTTTTTTTTTACTTTTTCACTTAATATTTATCAAATCTTGCTATTCAAATTAAAATGTTTAATAACAACTGTAACTACTAAACGAATGTGATTTTTCGTAGAGGGCACGGCTTTTTATACCAATTTTCCGCAACAAAGTGTTAAGAAAACGTGCAGGATAAAAGGTTTTCACTGGCAATTCCAACGGCATGCAACGCGTGCGCTCTACCAAGGAGGCAGGAAGTTTTCTAACAGGTGGTACAAGCACACAGATGTTGGACAAAGCTTTTAGCTTGCATGCATGCGAGAGAGCACATTAAATATCTTTGGGTGTGTGTATTTACGTGTGTGTGGTATTTAAAAGGCTTTAAAGCTTTGCCAGCATTTGATTAGGGCGCAAACAAATGTATGGCTACTATTAAAATTTGATTATTTTTTTAAATTTAATTTAATATTTATTGAGAGCTCTTAGGAATACAATGATCCTACTGAAATCCGTCAGACTCAGTGTAACTCTAATAATAATCTCAGTTTGCAATTTATCTTATTCAGTTTGAAAGTTTCTCTTGGCCTTTTACATATGATACATCTACCGAATATATGTTGGAGTATGTTGGAGGCTATGGAAAATACTGTAATACTGCACGTGTATCATATCTATTTATAGATAACATCGTAAATGGGTTCCGCCTCTGCATTCAAGCTCCGCTATAAAGCATGCTTACTTTTACATCCAATCGTTATTTATTAACGAGTATTTACGAGTATACGCTTTTGGATTCGTGTGTGTGTGTGGGTATGACATAGGCATGCAAGTGCATTTTCCGATCATTGACTTCTACACATACATCTATCCAAATGCATTCATCTATGCATGTGTCTGTGTGCGTGAAATGCTCTTTGTTCCGCCGAAGTATAAAATATGTATATATTTTGTGTTGCAGAATACAAATTAAAATATTTATTGAAATTTCATGAAAATCGATTTAACAGTTTTCAAAATGTATTTAATTGTTAAATGTTTTTATTTTAAAATTTAATATAAATTTCATCACGTTCCTTCTTATTCTCACTTCATGTGGCAGGCCACTTTTGCTGGTCGTTGATCATTCTGTCTAGCGGTGTGTCTGCCTGCTAAAAGGCAAAAAAAAAATATTTAAACAAAAAAAAAAGAAAAGAAAATAATAATTTTCAAATAAAATAAACAAAAGAGAATTGTTGCTAAAGGCCAATAAAAGTGTTTTTATTGCTTTTTTGCAGCATTTTATGAGCAAGAGAATACAATTTCCCGAAACTGGGCGATATAAAAAAATAGAAAATGAGAGCCAGAGCGAGAGCGAGAGCAAAAAGTAATAAGTAAAAATAATTTATCTAAAAATTTCGAAATTTTCAAACAAATTTTCTAAAAAAAAACCCAGCGAAAAATTTCAGCTTAGTTCCTATTTATTTATTTCAATTTCCATTATATTTTGATAAAATTTTCGGTTTATAGACAAAATAATTTATTGTGAATAAATTACAAGTTCCAAAGAAAGTTGCGGAAGGGTTGCATGATGCTGATATACAGGACAACAGGTTTCCGCCTGTAAAATGTCAAAAAAGAATTTTTACTTTCACCACATACACAGCTACACGGCGACAGGCGAAAATGAACAGAAATTTTGCTACAATATTATTTATTATTACAAATTAATTATCAATCCAGATTATATAATTTAAGATTTATATAATTTAATTTCCTATATTTTCGATGCTATTTTTGCTACATTAATTAGCTAGCTGCATATCGGAATTTGCCGCTAGCGACATTTATGTGGTGTAGACCTGTAGAACCAAAATTAAACGAGTAGTAAAAGCTTTGTGGTTGCAAAACTAGCTATTCTACATATTAACGACAACCTTGAAAGATTAATGAGATTGTGGAACGTGTCTGGAAGAAACTAGCTTATAAATGCCAATGAAATATTCAGGGATTTTTACAACTGCAAAAGACTGTTAGGTATAAAAATTCAATAATGTGAATCAATGAATTTGGCACCAGAAGATCCTGAAGCAGTATACTCTCGTCCCATGCGCCTTAAACTTATCCTTCTGCCAACTATCAAATAATACATGATAATCAAGCTTCAGCACATCTCCAAGTACTGTAAGGTCTTTAGCAGTCTTAAGTGATGAATATTTTGGAAATGCTTGACTTTTGCGAACGGTCGGCTGCACATATGAAAATTTCATAAACTTCTTGGTAGTCGAGTACCTCTGCTGGCTGAAAAATAATCGTTCTTGTATAAACAGGTACGCTTAAATTTTAAAATTTTTTCATAGGGACCTCCATGGCTGAAAGTATACTTTGAACATATACTTTGTTCCACAAAAAGCGCGTTGCAATTGAAATCGCAGGCATAAGCACCTAACAAAACTGCGCATTTTTTAAATCGCAACAGTTGCATCATTATTGTTCACATCGTGGTCCAATTTTAAATGGCAATTATAAAAATTGTGTTAACATGAAATGATTAACTATTTACATACATCTGTATGTGCAGCTTTGTGTGTGTATATATGTATATAGTATAGCTATATATGCAGATATATTTGCATATAAGCCATTATTAGTCGTACATACGTTAAACACATTGTTGGGTTATACATCTCGATCAAAAACGCATTACTTATAAAATAATTTTCGAAAACATTTTCATTTCTACATCAGTTTTATTTTGATTTTCCTACGGTTCGGTCTTAGCATTCAAATGAAAATTGCCCGCTCGCCTCAACTACGCATTCTGAGTGCCTGAAATTGCATTTTAAAAATAGCCCACCACCACTAGTTGTAGTAAAGCGAAAATAAAATCATAAATGAAGATATAATATAATGAAAATGTGATTAAAAATAATATATTTTTAATTTCGAACATACAAGCGTACCTAAAAAAAATTCTCTATATGTATGTAAATTAATCAAGAGGAAGAATAAATCATAAAAATATGAAAACGTTTACTAACAACGTAGTTAGTTAGTAAATTTACACATAATCGAAGTGAATTATGAATTATTAAGGCCTATCCAGACACGGACACACATGCATACTTACATGGTTAGAGTTATACATTCCAATTACATACATGCACATGTGTAGGTGCAAGAAAACAAAATTAATAAGAACCAGTACAATTTTTAATAATAACACTGCCTACATGTTTGTATGTAATTCATTATTATATATTTTTTTTTTAGTCTTGAGCTTTCAACAAGAAATTGTAGGAAAGAATTTTTGTCTCGTATGAAAGCGAAAGCGTAAAACAAGCACATGTAAACACACACATTTGCATAATTTACGTTCTTGTTAACAATTCTTTGGAAATTTATGTGAGATCAGGATATAAGTTTGTAGAATGGCGCCAGTGGCTATGCGATGGCTATAAAGTAGCGTAGCCAACAGTAAAAGCAACATAGAGTGGAGGATGGCTTAAAATGTCACTCGTTTGACCAGAGCGGTTGTGCAAAAGTGTCCTTAAGGGGAATGAAAAAAGTACTATTTAAGCACTTCAACTTCCTCTCGTAAAATTACTCGTATCTAAATATTACCGAAAATTTACCAATTTCCCCTTTTTCCTGATACTAATTTTGAATACATTCTTGAAGAAATTAGTTTCGTGGAATAAAAATGAAATGGCATGACTGGCTAATAAAAATCTTTTAACAATTAAAGATTTTTATTAATAACAAAAATTAAATTAGTAAATCATTCAAGTAAATAAAAATGACATTTTTTTTTATTAATTTAAAAAAGCCATTGTAGGGTAATTCTAAGATTTGTATGCGCATAAATTATTGTAGGCGTGTTTGTGCGGAATTAAAATCTGTTTGTTGTTGTAAATGTTTTAGGTCTTACTTGACTTAGTGAACGTGTTCGATACAAGCCTACGCTTGCTTAGGAGGTGTGAATGGTTTCAAAGTTGTACCAATGCTGAAATGAAATCAGATAATTGTGAATTTTATCATGACAAATATGGTTTATTAAAGACACGAAAAATCTCACAGAAGTCTGGCCGACTCCTGTTATAGTGATGATGCAATTCTTTTTTCTTTTTCTTGAAATCATCGTTTTATGAACATTTCCATAAAGTCTTGGAAACCGCTACACTTCTGAAAAGAATCTGTCGCATTTAAATATCGCTTTCGTACTATTCCAGCAGGCATGGCATATATGACAACTCGTGCGCTTGAGTAGACAGCCACTCAGAGGCTCAGGGGCTTAAGAACCCACATGTGATATGTGGTCGATTGGTGAATTACGAGTTCTTTATTACATAAATGGACAAATTCCCCTTTTTTCCAGAAAATAACGAATCAAACCTTCATTTGTACAAGGGCCTCAGCGAGTAGTGCTCCTCTTTCCGTGATAAATTTGCAAGAAAGACTTCAACGACCTTTCAAGTGATGCACCTATGGAAAAAATAGTTTCTTTCTGTACAGCATTTTGGGGAAATGATACACTGATACAAGGCCTTATCGCGGTATCTGGATGGGGTAGTGAGAATGGAGCCGATTTTAATGATCCAAAAATTCAGTGGTAACATTGGCGAACAAAAACACTATCGAAACCGTTGCACCAACTGTACTTGCGGATAGTGTAAATATTGGGAGATCACAAGCCCTCAATGTACTTGGCCTGAGAATTCACAGTGACGTACGTTAGAACGATCATATCATTCCTAGTTTTGTTTCTTAAGGACGTGTAAGAGATATTTAACACCAACTGACCTGGGCAATGTTTACACTGCCTACATTCGAACGAAAATGGAACACAATAGTTATATAATGAACGGTGCTTTTAAGTCTATTTAAGTTACTTGAACACATGCAGGAGAGGCGGAAGAAAGTCATGGGTGGCAGTAGGATAGCCAACTCAATTGGCTTGCCAGGCCATCATGAAAATCTCGTATGTTTTTCATGGTTTTATAGTTACAATGAAATGTCTTGCAATAGAGTTAGTGAACTTGTTCTAAAAATCCCATTTTTTTTCGAAAAGCATGTTTTTCACAGACAGTGTGACAGTGTGTTTTATACAGCAATGACTCACAGTGCGCATTACGGAACGAATTCATACGTTGGCCGAATAATCCATTTCTAGAGTAATCTTCCATTTCCAATATTCCACTTCCCTGATTCCTACAGAGCACAAATATTTAAATATTAAATATTAAATATTTAAATATTTTCAAATAGACTGTGGTCTTGGAAGAAAAGCAACTTCATTTGGAAAGGAGGAAAAGAGTAAATTCGATTGCGAAAAAAGAGATAGAGGGAAGGCATAAAGCGAAATGGAACTGGAGTGCAAGTCCTGCAAAATTAGAAGATAATGAAATGCGCACAACGAAATTAAAACTTGACAGTGAGTGCAACTCTTCTTTACACCTTCCGAATCATGCGAAAATATGCCCGTCTGCCTTTTTTTTTTGCTAAAACAGTGCCTGCCAACATAGATGACGATCCAGTGACCGACAATTCTAGAATCGTCGAAACTTTCTTATTTGTCACAGTAACATTCACAATTCCTTCAATTGGGTTTAGAATTCAGAAAAAGCTAATTTCATAAAACACATCCTGCATTCATACATATTTAATACGTACAACACGAACATACACACACTCACGCGTATTTACGTAATTTTACGGATGCATGTATGCATATATATTTAGACGAGTATATAAACATTTGCATACAATTTCTATTGTTTATTTCATTGTTTCATTTTATCTTTCTAAATACATTTGCTTAAACTATTATTTTCTGAGAAACCACACGGTATGTCACTCATTGAAAGCATTTTCTATTGAAAGGAATTGTGCCAAGATTTCTATTACATATTGTTCAGTTTTTTTATATATTTTTAATACGCATTCGTCATTGTACCAAATACGATCGTGTGTCTCGTAAACTTGTATTTGCCAGTAAAATCATGTAAAATACTTTCTGCAAGCATGAATGAATTGAGTTTTTTTTTTAATAAAAATAGATTCAGTCTAATAAGGTAGAGGTGAAAATCTATCGATGACGATATCGATGGTATTGATTGCAACTTTTATCTCTTTTTCTCTTTTTTTTTGCTACTCACGATATTAGTTCACAAGAATAAAAGAATAATACAATATCGATCGATTCTAAATAAATCAGCAGTAATATTTTGGAATTAATATGAAGCATTGCTAGAAAAAAAATTGAAGAAATTTCCTTTATGGGATTCGTTTTCTTAGGGAAGCAGAAGAAACTTTAATATTATGCCAAAAATATACATAAATATATAAATATATATATTTATAAAATAGTTGATAATTTGCAAAATTGACCCGATGTCCGATCATTGATCTCACGCTTATTTTTTTACATAAAATGACAAAGACAAGTTTTTGTCATTTGAAATTTGAGATGTACAGTGTTACTTCGATACAACACATTCCAAGGCCAAGCGAAAATATTTCGTTTATCTATTGCTTCGCTATATATATATATATACATATATATATATAATCAGTATTGTCTTGATATAACAAAATACTCGTATCTATAGTTTTCTTTATCCAAATTCTATTTAAGTTGAGAATTCCAAAAAAAAAATGATATATGTATTTCGCGAACAAAAAATCTATTATACTTATTTTTGTTATTCAGTTAATTTTATTACGTTTTAATAAGAAAAATGTGCTCTTTTACTTTGTCTTCGCAAATTCCAAATACATGTTTTTGTTTTTACTTATTCCGATTCCATTATATTTTGAGGCATTTGAATGAGTGCCTTTATTCGTTATAGCTTTAGTGTATTTTTCCATGCAATAAATCGGTTGTCTCAATGACCTCAAAAAAATATACGTTATATTGACTTTTTTCTTATAACGAAGTTGCCTGTATCGAAACTTCACTGTATATGAGAAAATAAGCGATCGCAAAGAATTGCATGAAGATGTACATCTGCAATCATTTACTGCCGATAACGATTATGGCCAAACAATAATTATTTTTCCTTAATAGTTTTTTTATAGTAAAAACAAAACAAAATTATTGCACATTTATATCTGCGCTATTTTCTATATATATATATATATGTAACCGCATATGTATGTACAGCGCATTGTTAAATTTCGGACTTTAAAACTGGCAAAACTGCAATTGTATTTTTAATGCTTTCAATTATGTACAAATTACTTTATTTTATGTGTTTAGGCTATGATTCACTATCCTACGGCATGTATGCTGAAAAAATCTGATAGTGTGGCCCAAAAAGGCATTTGTGTAAAATTCGTACGATTTACAAAAGTTTATAAAAATTTTCATACAATTACAATTTACATGCGAGCAGAGTTGCATTTACAACTCAATTTTGACGTCGGAGTATGAAGACTTCGATAGGAAGTCGGAGTGATGTTCGATATCTAATGAAGCATTCAAAACCTATGGCTCTTTAGGGGTCCTTCATGATGACTGCTTATATCCAACCGGATATAGAATAGGAATCCCATGTGCCAGACAGGAGGCCAGGTTCTATTTAGAAGTTTCATGATCGCAAAGAAGTTTATAGATGCCGATATTGTAACGAACTCTATTTACTTCTTGGAATATCGGCATGTACATGTTGCGATTATACATTTTTCTCTAGCACCAGATGCATCGAATACACCGCTACTACTCCACTCCCTCTATCCTTCTCATTAAAACCAATTAGATTAAAACCAATCTAATATCAACTTAAATTTAAGTTTTTAAAATTTTTTCGATTTCTGGAAAATGTTCTTTCCGAATTATTCATTCGGTTGTTTTTACAAAACATAAAATGTTCTCAGGCCAAAAGTACAAAAGATCTTATTTTCAAAAGCAATACAAAATATTTAAATTTTTTTTTCAAATCTAGAATAGACATTTTTGAATAAAACATATATATGTGCGTACAGTGAACTGGCGATAATATAAACTAATATAAAACCGGATCAGTTCAGATATGCAAAAGGCCTCTTCAAATACGTTTTAGTTTTATTGACTACTTTATACTACTTTATTTCATTCCCGTTCCATTCTTTAATGTCGATATCCGTAAATTCACCTTGTTTTTTATGCACATTTTCCAAAATACAAACATCAGCTGACAAAGTACTTGTAATATTATTTGCAACAGATTTGAAATTAATAAAATTTATTGTAAAAGTGTATCTAAAAATACTTGAAGGATTTGTCGCCATATTCAAAAAAGATATTTATGATTCCAGCATTCACCTGACATATTGGCCTTTACAGTTTCCCAAGCAGATGATAAAATTATTATGTCTACTTGAAGTGCAATTCGTTCGCTTTATAGACTGAAACATTTTCATACGAAACTGAGATTTACAGCGATTTACGAAAGTAAACTGCTGGGGGAATCCCCCAAAAAATTATTATGCAATTGCATCAATATTTAACTGCTACCCTGTGGCTTTAGATTCCAAAACACTTTAGAGTGCAAGTTTGGCTTTTAGAGGGATGAGTGGGAGGAGAAAAGTGTTCATGTTATCGCGAGTGCACTGTATAAATATATTTATGTGTTCAAACATGGCATTATAGATATTTACAAACCAATTTTTTTTTAAATAAATCCTTTTATGTTCAATATGGGGCAAAAACAAGAACACTTGGCGGAAATGAAGAGGAAAATAATTAGGATACGTTTGCGCGTTAGGCCGCAGTAAATGAATATAAATAAAAATTTATTCAAGATCTGTTTAATAATAAATATGAAATTGTTTATTAATACTTCCTTGTTCATGCAGTAAATTTGTTTGTATGGATGCATTAATTGCTTGTTTTCTGTTATGCATTATGGGATAATAAAGAGCAAAAAATTAACAAAAAAATAATTGTTGTGGGAATGATCATATTTAACAAAGGACGGGCAGGTTCTGATTTAATAGTATTGTAAGCGTTCGGAATGACCATTAATTTCATTGTACATGTCGCCGCACTTATACACACCAAACATACTTGTATATGCATGCATAGGCAAGAAAGTTCGGTTCCAACAATTATCATAAATTAATTTAATTTTCCAGGAAATTATTGTTAAAATTCATCATTAAAATAAAAAGAAATTGTTAAACGAAACAATAGAATTTGGATAAAATAAAACAGAAAGCGTGAAACAAACAATTTAATATGTGATAAATTACAAAAATTAAGAAAATGCCCAGTAAATTTAAATTGAAATTACAACAAAATAAAATTATTTTACATATTTATGTTTAATTAAAATTACTCGCCGGTGTTTACCCACTGCTATAAAAATTCCTTAAAAGTTTATCACAATGCGAAATTTCTAAATGAATTAAATTAATAAAGGAAAAAGTGTGTCGCGCCGTTGCAATTTCGCATGTGACGTTTGTGTATTCAGTTATAAATAAATTTAATTTTGAAACACGGCTGTTTTCAAGAAATATTGTGTGAAATTGAAACGACAAAACGTGAAAGTGCTATAAAAATATTACATATTCATGCAAAGATTCATGCATCCATACATACACACTCATAGACGAGCGCCTAGAATGTGTAAAGCGTTTACACGGCAAAATAAATTTGGGAAAAAAATAAATGGTAATTTACATTAAATAAAATAAATAAAATAAATAAAAATAATAAAAATTATAAAAATATATAATAATTATAACGGTGATAAAAAAATACATTTTACAACCCAAATGAAATTGCCTGCATCAGTTACACACAAATAGACGAGCCGATTGTTAGCAAAATGTCAAAAAAACCTCGAGGGAACATCCATAAAATTCGGGAATTCGAGTTAGAAAAGGTAACTAAAAATATTGCAAGAGTTTAGAAAAATAATTTCTTTTTAAATCAAAGTTATAGATTCCATTACGATTTTCCTCAGGAAGTATTTACACTGAGAATGACATTGTGCAATAAAACAAAAATAAATTCTTCGCATGTTCTCTTCATAATTGCTTCATATTCGTAAAGATCTTAAACAATTAATAAAATGAGGAAACAATAAAAACAATTAAACACGATTCTTCTCATGTAACGAAATAAATAAAGAATTTCGACTTGCCGACAGCCACCACAATAAACTATGTATTTACCAACTAACTTTAATTATTATTAATTCCATTATTATATTATCACTGTATCTTAATATAACAATTAGCTGTAGTGACCTTGAAAATACGTCACCTGCAAATGGCCAAAGACGTTGCTACAATCTTTACAAGCTTTTCTCATGTGCTTCAATATCTCCTCTGTTAATTATTGTGCTAATGTTTGACGGAACAAAAATATCATTAAGCTCTAATGCCTGAGCGCTGTAAAGAAAAACTACTCCGTCTTCCCAAATGCTCCTCTTAGTTGCGGAACAATGCATTGCGTTAGTAACGACCATATATATGAATTACCGATATAAATTCCCACTTTTTGCTCCTAAAAAGTACCATATATTTCAAATTGTATCATATTGTAACCACCACGGTTTACGCGAGACTTTCTTATTTGTAATACAATTGAATTACCCCTTCATAAATCTGCTTGAGACCAACAAGTCACTTCTTTATATAGAAACTCTTTTAGTCACAGCCAAACGTTCTAGTTTCTAGTACATTTAGATATTTGACAAAAAGGCTCGAAGGGACTTTTCCAATATAAATTTGACACCCCTTTAATTGAGAAAAATGTTAACTCGTTAGTTATATCTTTTTTATTCCTTCTTCAACTTTATAATTTCGTAAAAAGAAATGCCCCCGCTGCATTTTTGGCCACTATTTGCCACTGATGTGATTATTTTCTTTTTCATTCTTTTTATCTTTGGGGAATCCCCTAATACATGCTGCAATGCTGTTGGAAACAAATTTTTTTTTCTACTATGATTCTTCACACGGAGTCAAAGACGCATGCAAGTACGAGTACATGCCACTGTATGGAAAATCTCTATAAGAAGATTACTTACAGATAATCAGATAATGAGCTGAAAATAAATGAATTCACAAGAAGGAAATCTTCAAAGTATGGAAGCTTCAAGTATTCCTGCTCACAATTTGTGCAGAATGCGCGCGAAATTTTTGTAATTGTGCAATTCCGCGCGCATTCGTGCTATCACATTTTCCTTATAAAAAAACTAAACAAGTAAGCGGCGAAGAAAGATATGGCAAATAGGTAAATATATCGATTCTTGTTCAAAATAATAATATAAATTTTTGTTTCTCACGAATAGAACGATAAAACTAATTTTGGAAAATTCTAGAAATTCATGCATATCGCTGCTTTAATGACCGAATGTCATAAGTCGAAAAAACTAGTCACACAGAAAAAGATTTTAAAGTTTTAATCAATTCCAAAACGAAATGCCAAAATGCTTATTAAATTAAATAAAAATTGTTGTTAAATTTTTGACTTATGGCAATTTGTGATCAAAGGGCACACATCCATTTACATGCCTGCATACATATGTATGTATGGATGTGTCTGTACAAAACTATAGAAACCAAATATTAATAATATATATTCAATATGTTTTGACATGAAATTTATTATGGCTTTTAGCCAAATTCACACCACTAGCAATACAGTGGTGATCGATAATGACGAAATGCGCGCGACCGGTAAATTTTTCCCCAAAGTCGTTATGAACGGAAGAATTATTTTTTTAAGAAATAATTAACACATAAAAAATAAAGAGGACTTCAAATGTAGAGTGCAAGAGGGTGAAATCGCCTGCTCAGTGTTCCATGGGGGTTATCTTCAAGAATCCTGAACATTGTTTAATGGTCATGTGCAAAAAAATAAATATTTAGTTCAGTTTCCCTGAAGAAAAAGTGTCCAAACAAAAGGGAAATGTGAAAAAATCGAGGGAGAAAAAATTATTCACGTTGAGGCGTAAATTTTTTTGCAAATATGTGAAAAGGGAATAATTTTCGAAGGCGAAAACTTTTGCGAAACTTGTGATTACAAGCTGGTTTTTGTGTTTTTTGGAAGATTTGGAAGATTTGGAAGAGGAAAACACCAAAAAATACGGGGTACTAATGGGAATAATTAGTACTTTCGGTACTTTTTCTCGTAAATGTCACAAAAGAAGGTGGCAGGGGAAGATTCCAGCCACACGTAAAAGTTCTAAATAATTTCTAAATGATGAAGTGTGATCAAAAAAAAAACGGTATTTTTAAATTTCGTAAGTTACGTATGTTCGATTTTCGCATTTCCTTTTTCTGGTATGTTGGTACGCCTATATTTATATATTTTGGCAATATCAGCCATTTTGGATTGTCAGTTTGTTTTTGACAGATGAAGAGGTTAGTCGTGTTTTGATGTGCTCTTCGATTTTTCACTGGTCGGAAAAATGGATCAAAGAAACTGGATTAAGTTTTGGGTAAAACATGAATAAGTGTATTATAACTGAGTGGGGTTACTTTGAAGGGCACAAGATAGTTATTGCTGAATACTTTTAAATAAATACTTTTGGAAATAATTTAAAATAACGTTTATTTTTTGATCACACTTCGTATATCTATAAAGTATCATATAATGGGCATCTTTCGATGCAGGCTATGAGTTCTGTTCCAGCTATCATGCGCACTTTTTGGTATACAAATAATCATATATAAATATTTTATTGGAAAGGAGTTTGCGTGCAGTTCATGTGGCATTGCTTATTGTATACAAATATTTATAAATAGTTAAAATTGGTAAATAATTATCTTTACAGATACATTTAATCGATGAGTTTGATATATTGCAAATTGTTGGCGAAGGATGGTTTGGCAAAATATTGTTGGTTGAGCATCGGGCCTCGCATACCGAAATGGTGTTGAAAGCAGTTCCCAAGCCATACGTATCATTGAGAGACTTTTATAGAGAATTCCATTATGGTCTACATTTGGGAATACACCGAAATATCGTAACAACATACGATGTCGCCTTTGAGACAGCCGGCTTCTATGTTTTTACCCAAGAGTATGCACCTTTAGGTAATCAAATATTATATTTTGTAGTAAAATAAAAAATGTGCTTAGTTGGTTTTTGGTTTGCACTGAATTTCCAACAACTGATATTCAAAAAGTACAAAAAATTAATAGAAAAAACGCTGGATGGGCAACACAGCTTTACACTTATAGCTGCTGTTGTTTTACATTTGTTTCCTGTTCGTTCCTTATTTTGCATTTGAGGTGACAAATATCAGTAAATGTAGGAGAGTGTATTTAAATAAATTTTTCGATTTTGTTCCAAGCTCCCAGTTAAAGATTCCTTAAAGATCTTCTTCCGAAATAATCCCTTCTAATGCACTTTTAATATCCGTCTGAATATTAGTTTTTGGCAATTCAGTGCAATTTAAATAATAACTAACTACTAGTTGACGCTTCCCGTAATAAAAAAAACACATTAAAATATGTGCTGGTGTTGTTTTACTTTGCCATTTAAGGTGATCTTACGTCAAACGTTACTGATACGGGTGTTGGTGAAGTTTACAGTAAGCGAGTCGCGAAACAAGTCGCTTCTGCTTTAGATTATATGCATTCAAAGTAAGGCAATTAGTTGCTTAAGTATTACACATTTAATCTTATTTTTTAAAGTTCTTGTAATTTACTATTGACTTAAACAGAGACATAGTACATCGCGATGTGAAGTTGGACAATGTGTTAATATACCGTTCCGATTTTTCACGCGTCAAGTTATGTGATTTTGGGGAATCATATCAGACTGGTACAGTGGTCGAGAGACGGAACGAATGGCTGCCATACAGCCCACCAGAAGTATTAGATATTAAGCCAGAAGGAACTTACAAGTAAGTAAAGATTTACATTCACCCAATCCCTAGAAACGTAACAGGTCTACTTGAAAAAAAACACAAACTACGTTCAGAAATATGCATGCGCTGTCGTAAAAGAGTTACGTCAAATATGTGTTTTATTTTTATTTTATTTTTTTATTATCGTATTGGTTATTTTAATGTGCCCATCGATCCAAATTACAAAGTCAATAATTATACATGTAAATCAATAATATCCGTGAATTTACGCCTTGCCATTCCAAAACATTCTATTACAGTATTTAAATATGGCAAGTGTGAGCTTAGAGGATATGGGGAAGAAGAGCTATAAACTGCGTGTTGCCGAAATGTAGCTTCAAATTTCTTTGGTTAGTTGAGCCAATATTCAGATCTAAATAAAGATCGAAAGAACGTAAAAGACCCTACGAAATGTAAGAATTTATAATTAAATATTGAAGGAGCAATAGGAGCAAAGTTTATCGAAGGTGTACTAAAAGTATTTCAACGAATTTGACTAACATATGATTGACTGATCCCATACGATTACAGTGATGTGGCATTAAATTTATTAGATCTGTGTGTGATCCAAAGGACAACTGCGAAACGAAATTGTAGTTTCGTCTGGCCGATCTGAATTTGAGTAATTAATAATTTTATAGTTCAAGAAATATCAAGTTACGTTCAAGACATCATAAATTCATAAACGTTGAAAATAAATTGAAGCGAAGAAGTAATAAAGTTTAGTAATCATTAAATAGTTCGGTTGTATTGTGATTAGTTGTTTGAGGTTTCGGAAAATATCATGACATTACTTTTCGATTTAAGTAATGTTAATAAAGATCTTTATCTTAAACTGAAATATATTATTTTCACAACAACAATTTTTTTTTATAGAGCGGATCCAGGTCACGATGTATGGCAATTTGCAATTGTTATATTTGTATGTCTGACGGGGTGCTTGCCGTGGCAAAAGGCTGCATCAGATGATCCCCGATATGTTCGATATTTAATTTGGCAGAATTCAATGATGTTGGCCATACGACGTACACCAAAATTATTTAAACTTTTATCGTCGAAAGCGCAACGTATGTTTAAGAGGTTCTTAGAGCCAAAGGCAGAAAGAAGACCGAAAAATCTTACCGACTTACTGAAATATATAGATGATCGTTGGTTAGCAAAGACTGCAGAGAAAGAAATGGCTGAATATGAAACTGATGAATTGTGCCCATCAATGTACTCATTTCATAGCAGTCCAGATGAGAAAAATCGTTTGCTTTATAACTTAGCTGATTGTGGTATTGAGACAAACGTTGATAGGCATACTAAAAAAATGCGCATTAAGGAATGGATTGAATCTTCCGTAATAACAGAAGAAGACGAGGTATACATTTTCCTTCTGAGATTCAAATAATATTGCATTCGTAGATTTTTAATTTCTTTGAACTTTTCTTAGGAGGAGCTTGATGAGAATAACTCGGCCTCATCGCCCTCATCTTCAATATCACGGGAACCGGTCCGAGGGCATATCTCGTCATTACGCACTTCATCCGCTGAAAACACCAAAGACATAAAAACTACTCTAAAAGATGCCAATCAAAAACATTTTGATCCACGTACAGGAATTGTGCAACAAGGTCCAAGTGAAATGGGTGTTGTTACCAGGCCAAAATATGATAATACCTTTTCCTCAACCAGCGACGCCTCTGCAATTAATAACGACAGTTTGGCTGGTAGTATTTTCACATTAGATTCACGTCCAGACTTATTAGCTAGTAATATGAACATTTTCAACTCCGCCAGCTCAGATCTACATCGTTTAGGTGAGCTTAACGGTAGCAACGATCAAATGTCTTTCCACACGCTTAGCAATAGTAATTTAGAATTAACCCCAGGCCAAGGAAATAATTTTGTTGTTGCTCCACAACAGTTGTCAATCACTAAAAACTCGATTGGTGTTAACACGGGACATTCTCTAATACCTAATAAAAGCATATTACAAATCCCAAAATACAATACAGTTAGATCTGCGCTATTTGCCAGCAGCCCAAGTTTAGATAACAAAAATGGCATTGAATGTAATACGCCTATTAAAGGAAACTCACAACTTAAAAACAATAACAACAATAAGTCGGTTACTTTTATGGGCTTGGCTAATTCCTTTCAAACTATAGCACCCATTTTAATGCCCTCAACAAATATAAATATGAATAACGCAGCTCTTTCAAATACTAATCAGCTAGCAATCACTCAAAATTTAAATATACTGCAATCAGTGCCACAAACTCCACATAACAACAATAATAATAACATAAATACTTATTATGCTTCTCCAGTTAAAGACAGTGCTTATGGTTCTACCGAACTTCACAATGACTCATCTCACACTTTCAAGGAACCATCAACAAATGGTAATCTAAATGGTAATGCAGGGCCACTAACCCGACAGAATACAACATCGTCAACGGTACGAACTCAAAGCTCACAACAACAGAGAAGCTATGCGGGACCATCCCCAACAACTATGAAAGATACAGCTTATGACAGAGCAGCGGCGAGTAATGTTAGAAGAAACTACATTTAAACTGTCGGTTTCGGTATATAAAACTCAAACCCTATTAATTATTTAATTACTATTATTAATTTAATATTCTTAGTTGTATGCTTTCTTATTGTTAGTTTTTAAATAAAATATTGTTCAACAGATTTTGTTGCAAATGAATTTTGTGTCGTATAAATGAAGGATTTGTGCAGTTACCACCATTTTTTGAATCACCAATAATAATTTTTGTGAAATAAGTAGAGAAACCTGTAGTGATTATCGACGACGGCCACGGTAGGAAATTAAAGTTCACATTTCAGTTCAGATTTACTGGGTACGCAAGCCAAATAACAATAAGTAATAAAACTGGCCTTTAAAATAAAGAAATATTTCTTTATTTTTACCGATATCGTTCTAATTTAATTCGGCATTAAATTTATAACTTTTAGGGGGAAAAAATAAAAAAAAATGTGGAATTAACGGGTTAATCTATTTATTAGTTTTTTATAGTAAATTCTTCATGATCGGTATAACATCACTGTGCTCGCCTATTTAATTTTCGACATTCTTCCTCATTTCCAGTTAATTTACTTAATCGATGCTCAGATTTCATTGAAATTATTTTTATTTGATTTAGTTCAACTTTACGAAATATGTCAAATATTTGACACATCCGGCTGATTTATTATATAGGAGATTGATGGAAGGAAACGATGGTATATAAATATATTTCATACAATGATTGCAATAACGCCAGATTTGAAACAAAACAAAAATTATGTTTCATATCCGCCTAACAGTCAGAAACTTAACTTAAAATGTGCCTATTTGCTAGTAAGATTTCAGTAGGGAATACTTTGTTAAAGTAAACACAAGGTGTTTCTGAGTAAATTTTTTATTAGCGAGCATTTCATGCTATGTTTACACGGGTATGAGACACCAGATTTGTTTTTAAAGGCGTCTTTTCACTATCCAACACAGTCGTACGATTTGTCAAATTTGGCATGTGTGCTGCAAGAATGAAATAGCGTGACATAAAAATGTGAGATTTTTATGAAAAGCAAAAGTTTATGAACATTTTCATGAAATTATACTTTTCGTATAATCAGAGTTGCATTTGCTTCAAGCAGCTTAACAAAGAATTATTCTTTTAAGAAGCAAATCAACACTTTTTTTTCTACAATACCATGATAGTGGAGTCCAGCAACATTATAATGCGATTTTTTAATAAATCGTACGACTATATAGGTAGTGAAACGAAGCCATAAGACATTTTTTGCGATTTCTTTGCAAATATTCAGCCAGGTTATTCCTTCCATAGATGTACATATCTTCCGCAATCATTAATGTGGTTCTTCGTTATTTTTCCTCTTGTTCAGATAAACCAGCAATAATCTTCCAAAATTGGTCGCTGGAAGATATCTAGTTTTCTTTATAAAATTCCTACAGCATTCTGGATCCTCCAATTGAAGTTCATTGTCGACCAATCCGGAGAAGTCCTTCTCGTTGAACCATCGCACCAAGCACTCTGGACATTAAAATCTTTTTGTCCTCTTTATTCTTTTTTTAATGTATATACCAAAAGCATTATATTTATATATAAATTTTTTTTAGCTTTGGAAATAAACCTTTTTTACAGCACTAAATAGAATAAATTACTTTGTAACAAACATAAATCATACGCTTTCCTAAGCCATTTAAAATATGGTGTAACACCATATAGAGCACTTTTATTTGATTTCGCAAAGTATAAGGCTAGCACTACCATACTTTCGTATGAATGAGTCGTTCATCTGTGTGGGATAATACAACGAGACCTTCAAAATATTCGTGTGATCATTGTATCATGGGAGCACTGTTTTGACTACAGTGCACCTTTTACTTTTCTTATTGACGGATTCTTTAAATAACGCAATAAAGTGAAGAAAATAGAACATTTCACTCAAATCCACCTTTCAGTGAATTGCTAACACGGCCTACTGCAGTTACTTTTGAAATAGATAAATAACCTAGTAGTGTCAACATTTAGGAATGGTATTGTAGTCCTCTCTCTACCGGCTACATTAGCAAGCATTGCTTCAGAATAACAAGTTATTTAAATAACTTTTTAATTTTTCTCATGTTATTCATTTCTAACAGTACTAACCTCCCGTTTCTTGATTTATTTTTAACATCTTGTTGAAAACAGAAATTGGTTGATATATTGTATCCCAAACTTGACACGTTATGGACTCCTCGAAAATTATCTCACAATTTCTGCAAACTTGATAAATCATTTTACGAAAACACCAGCACACCACTCCCAATTCACATTAACATGCTTATACACGTTTGATTTATACTGTCTTCCTAAAATGTTTTATTTCTTATATTATTTCATAACCACTCATAACATAAACTGTTGTTGTTTCAACGGAAGCAAAATATATGAAATCTACTTCAGTGGAATAAATCTGGAACTGTGCGTAGCACCGATACCGGGGCGACCGTGCTTGACGGGTTTGTAAGTCAATACAAATTCACCCAAATAGTGGCCAATCATTTCGGGTTTAATTTCAACTTGACCGAAATCCTTGCCGTTATAGACACCGATAATAGAACCAGTCATTTCGGGAACAACAATCATATTTCTCAAATGAGTCTTAACAATTTCTGGTTTCTCATTTGGAGGAGCTTCTTTTTTAGCTTTACGCAATTTTTTGATCAAAGCCATAGGTTTACGTTTCAAGCCACGAGAGAAACGTCTGCGTGCACGGCTATGCATCAATTCAACCAATTGGTTGCTAAAAATATAAATAAACAAAACTCTCGTTACAATTCCTTGATTACTGGTCCAAAATTACTTACTTGGGCATATCCAACAATTGATCTAAATCGACGCCACGGTAGGTGTATTTTTTGAAGGTACGCTTCTTTTTGAGAGTTTCATCAACCTAGAAAAGTCGGGAAACACAATCAGCACAATTCCATTTGCACAAAGTAGAAAACACATTTCAACATTAAGTTTTAATTCAATTCATTGAAATCTTATTAAGATGTCTTATAAATTTTAAGATTCTTTTGAAAAGTATTTACCTCGGCCATCTTGACGTTTCAGTCTTCAGAAAGGAAAGAAATTTGCCATGAGTCAATATTGCCATATTCTTTAAATGTAATTTTTCAAAGTTGGTACTACTGTCCATCGGACGGCCAGATACAAAAAAGAAAAGAAACTTGATATGGTAGCACTTAACTAAAAGTAAATACAGAAATACTTGATATGGTAGCACTAACTGAAAGTAAAATACATAAATTATATATGTGTTTTGACAACCACACTATTTGTTATTAGTAAAGTGAATTGTTATTACAATGTGAGGTGTGCTGTGCTTATTGCAATATATTTGCTGCACTATAACCAAAAAAAAAATTCCACGATTTTCGTTATCGATTACCAAAAAATCAATGTCAACAAACAAAGGAAGTAAACAAACTGTGAAAAGGAAAATCATATTTTAATTATTGTAATAAAAGCCGTCTCGAGTTGGTGACGTTAACATTTATTATTCAACAAAAAGCAAAAGTATATAAGTAAATTGTTGGTTTTGTTTAGTTTATATTCGCTCTTGAGGCCGGTACAAAATATAAATATACAGATGTATGTACTTACATATTGCATATATGTACATATTTAGATAGTGCTGTAAACCCCATTAAAATAGTTTTTTATATGTACGCGGAAAGGATATTTTTTTGCAGTTTATAAAAATTTATGCAAATGCTGTGCAAAAGTGATATTGGCGCGATTTTTTACGCATATTTATGTTAAAAGTGAAAAGTTTAACAACCTTTCCAATGTAAAGTGCATTGGCAGCTGAACCATTTTTTCCCAACTTCTGTTATACTTCCACTTTGTTTAATTCATAATAGCAGACATCGCACGTTGTAATCTAACCTTGAATGTAAAAGATGTTTGCAAATTCGGGTTATGTGATGACCTTGGCCAACAGCATAATTGGTGTTGGCATACTAGCCATGCCCTTTTGTTTTCAAAAGGTAAGTCAGATGATTTTGTCTATACCCAAACTGTTCACAAAAAACTAAGATTATATATGAAGTTTCCGAAGATGTTAAAGTTAATCTAGTACGAACGAATTAATATCCTTAATCAGCAAAGCTGGCAATTGCCATACCGGCTGAAAGATCGTCCTGCATAGAATCTTGTAATCTGCCATGTATGTATGCATATATATGTACATATGTACATACACACATACTTATTTCTAGGTATCCTTAATGGGAAAATTAGAATTTCTCGAAAAGCTTGTTTGATTGTTTATTAGCTAATATGATTGAATTGGAGGATTAAAAGCCTTCTTCAAAAATTTGTTACTAGGCCAGTTTTCATTGGTTGCTAAATTTAGAAACAGTAGGGCAGTATCTTCTAATTTAATAAATATGAAGGGCTGCACTAAAATCTATTAGCAGATCGAAAAGGATAAAAGTTCAGTTATAAGTTAAAAAATCGTAAATATTCGGGAAATTTAGTAGTGTTCACCAAAGTGTCATTTAAAATGCACTGCATACCAGGCAAACAAAATCAATTAGAAGAGAGATGATGTATTTACAAGAATAACTTTGTTTTATTTATTTATTTATAATAGCTTTTGCAATATATTCGGAAAATGTCAGATGATATTTCCAATAGAAATACCCCCTAAATATTTTTTTAAACATTTTTGTATTAGCCTGCAAAGTTAATGTTAAATCTGCTTTTATTTAGTGTGGAATTATTTTAGCAATTCTCTTACTGATTTTAAGTAGCTGGGTGACGCGAGTTTGTTGCCATTATCTTATAAAAGCATCATTACTTACGCGGAGGAAATGTTTTGAATCTCTGGGTAAGTGCTTTTCTAATATAAAAACTAATATTATCTGATACCTTATTATTTTAGGCTTCCACGCTTTTGGTACTTCTGGTAAGCTGTTGGTAGAATTGTGTATTATCGGTTACCTTTTGGGAACATGTATAACATACTTTGTCGTTGTTGGCGACTTGGGACCGCAAATTGTTACGAAAATGTTCTCATTGGAACATGAACATCGACATCTGCGCACCCTTTTGATGTGTGGGGTCACATTGTTCTGCATAATACCTTTAGGTATGCTTAAAAACGTTGACAGCCTGTCAGCCGTCTGCACAGCATCTATTGGTTTTTACATTTGTTTAGTGATGAAAATTATATGCGAATCTGAAATGAATATAATCGCCAATAACTGGACAGAAAAAGTGATTTACTGGCAACCGGGAGGTGTGTTGCAGTGTTTGCCAATATTTAGTATGGCTTTATCTTGTCAAATGTAAGGCTTTTATAAAAAATTAAATCCGAATCGTTTTTTATCACATATGTCTTTTGCTAAACTTTAGGCAAATTTTTGAAGTATTTAAAAGCATTAACAACCAAAGCTTAGATAAATTGAATGGCATTGTACGAAACGCTACTTGGATATGTACGCTGGTTTATATTGCTGTCGGTTTCTTCGGTTACGTGGCATTTTGTACTCAAGCATTTTCAGGTAACTTTTATTGCATTAGAATTAAGAGTATTAAAAATTAATTTTTGGCCCCTATAAAACTAAAAGCAGTTTGCTTGACATTTCTTGTGGAATATTGTGTTACATGCAAAAAGAATATAATTTAATCATTTCCCGCTGAAATTCTTGTTCTAATGCGTCTATAAAATTTTAATTTGCCACGACTACATAGAAATTCTATTTTTCTGAGAAAATTCTCTTAAATTTTATGCATACTCGTGTTTAAACAACGTCTTAACACAGAGAGATAATTATATCAATTTCCTTTCCGTAATAAAGTCATTTGATATAACTGTCGTCAGGCAGCGTTCATTTTGCTAAAATATAGTAAAACGAGCGTCATTTTAGAAAATGCAATTGATTCGTAATTACAGTTTTAAAATATGCTAAAAACTTATATACGACATTGCGACTATTTTTGAAATTGTATAATGCAACAATGTTAGTTAGAAACGACCCCTACTATGGCGGACCAACGCGTCTGCTTTAATTAGGGGGAAATGATGAGATGGAAGCATTTCAATTTATCAAAAAGCTTTTCATATGTTTTTCAATTATTCAAAGTGAATGATTGTCATACATTAATCGAAATTTCTAAGCATTAAACCAGACTTTTTCATTTACATTTTGTCGATCTCATATGTTTTGCACTTTTGAAGTATGAAAGCATATCGGCTTACTGAAATCTGTATGGATAATTCATATGAAAATTATTATATGAATTAAAATTCATCATGATATTAATAATTTAGTTGATTTTTATTCCAGGCAATATATTAATGAATTTGTCACCATCGTTTGGCAGCGATGTTATTAAAATTGGATTTGTCTTATCTGTGGCCTTCAGCTTCCCCTTAGTTATATTTCCCTGCCGTGCCAGCTTATATTCTTTGCTATATAGAAAGGTAATTAAAATTAAAAAAAAAACTCACCGTACTTCGAAATTTCACATCAAAATATTCTTATATTAAATATGTAATTGTAGGGGCAAGGTGATACTGCTGTCTATATACCTGGGACAAGATTTAAAACCATCACTTTATTTATTGTTATTTTCTCTTTGTCTGTCGCTCTAATGATACCTTCGGTGGAGCTAATTATTGGGCTTGTGGGATCCACCATAGGGGTAGCTATTTGTATCATGTTTCCTGCAGCTTGTTTTCGTAAAATTATTAAAAAAGATACGACTGAACGAACTTGGGCCCAATTTATTGTAATTAGCGGCTTCTGCCTAATGATATTGGGTACATATGCCAATCTCTTGGCTATTGATACAGAAGGTTCGGGAACTCATTTAGATGTAGCTAAAATCGACGAAATTGTCGTTAAGCCTACTGAATTTGTTCAACGATCTATAGATGATAAAATTAAAAGTATTGAAAATGCTCTTAAAGAGAAAGATAAGGAAAAACAAAGAGCAGACGCGTTTAAAAAAGATTCAAATTTAAATGATATGGAAAACAAATATTTTTTGAATCAAACAAAGATTTTGGTTAATGAAAAGCCCGTAACTGTCGATGATATGCATCCAGACATCAAAAATATTGTCAACTTCCTTGAAAATCCCACCGAAAAATCGAATGGCAATAAACAAGCAGAAATTTTAAATGAGGTTAAACCAGTAGAAAAAGAAATAGGTAGTAAATTATCAAGTAATTTGGCGATTTCTAAAGGAACACAAAGTGATCCTCCTCTTCATGACAAACAAGTGGGCGATAAAAAAAGTACAGGTAGCGTTGCAGAACATGAGCCAGAAGTTATTGATAAGGATGCTATAAAACAAGACTACAAGCAAGCAAATGAGGAATTGAAAAAAACCCAAAAGGAACTCGAAAAAACTAAAGATTTACTTGAAAAGAAAGTAGAGGAACTTAAGGAGGAATTGGTGAAACAAAACCAAGAAACGCAACATTTAGTAGCTGAAAAATTAGGTGAAGTTGTCGAGAAATTTGAAGCTATAGAGCGTCAAGTGCAACAGAAAAATGATGAAGTTGCACCAGTCAAATTGGATATAAATGCAAACATTACAGGTAATGAAAACGAACAATTTAAAGCGAATAAAAGTTCCTTAATCACCATATTAACTGATAAAAGATCTTTAAATAATAAAACGCAAACTTCAGAAAAAGTCTATGAGCCTCTATCCTATAAAACTGGTGAATTAATGGGTAAGGCAATTGATGCTTCTGTATTAGAAAAACGTTTGCCATTACCGTTGCCACTTTTAATAAATGCTTCTCAAGGAAAGTTAAATGAAACTCTTGCAATAATCGGGCAAACTGGTAACAGCTTAAATCAAAGGAGAGAACAAAACCTACCCCTGCCAGCTATTACTAATCACAAAGACACTGAAGTTAAGAACCGAAAAATGTTACCCCTCAATTCAAGCTTAGCAAAAAATTCTTTAAATGCACCAAATGATGTTGATAATTTGCCAAGTCATAGAAATAAGCGTTCCTGCCAGTCGCCAGAAGGAATTGATAATTGCCATACAGAACCAAAAAACGAAAACATTATTGCTTCAGATCTCAATGCGGAACAAAAAATTAAAACTGGCCGTGATTTGAAGTGAAGAATAGAAAATATATTATAAAAAACGACTAGATACTGAGACCATTTCCAACTACCGAAAAATTGAACGACTAAGAAGTAATGTCCTTTTTTTTGCATTTACTACTAGTAATAGAAGAAGATATTCATATTTATATATTTTAAATGTATTTATTATTAATTTTACTATTGTTAAAGTTACTGAAGAATTCAATTTTTTTATGAATTCCGTATGTAATAAAAGAGTACCTTTTGATAAATGACAAAGAAACATTATCTTATTCTTAAAAAGTCATACTGACAAATCTATTGATTAGATATACAATAGATTAGGTATACAAACAAAACAAAAAAAAAAAATATTTCCCAGTAAAACTAAAATATCTCTATAACCACACGGAAACCTGAGACTTTAATACCATGAAGTGGTCACAAACATGAACCTTTTATTTTTCATTGGCTTCTCTAAAAAGTATTCTTCAAAGTGTTAAGAAATCTCACAGAAAGCATCCTCAAGAGCTAATGATAATAATCTTCAGCTCGTCCAAACCTCACTAGAATGCTCTCTTTTATTTTAAAAAATTATTTTTTTTCCTTTGTACAAAAGACATGATTTCCTTTGTTTATTCTTCTTTCCACAAAAAAAAAAAAAAAAAAAATTATAGTAGAAAAAACTCTGGTAGTTTATATTTAGCTTTAATTCTATATTCAACAGTGCCGAATCTTATATAGCCTTATTCATGGATATGTATGTAAGTTCTCTCAAAGAAACGGATCAAAAAAATGAGCTTAAATTTTTAATATGTTATACTATATTATAACACAAACATATTACATAGATCAATAAGCTAATTATTGTTCATGTTAAATAATTGCAAATGCTGAAAAAAAACTATGACGAAGAAAAATTTTTGCGTTCACACACTTTATATGCGACAAGAATATACAAATGAAACTACACATTCCATTTACATTTTTAACTACAAAAATGCGAAACCATTTTTTGGCTATATTTCTTTTATTTATCGGCCGATTTTGCTGATTTTTACATGTGAAAAATCGGAAGATATTGAAGCAGATAGATTTTTAAATATTTGATTCCTGACGAAATTTAAGGTCGTTCTGCCCCACGACAAAATACAGAGGACAGACATATCCGGTATCAACTTATTAATACAATATTAATGAATAATAAAACAGAAGAATACAATTTACAAGAAAAAATAATTTCTGCATTTAAAACCGAAGGACAGGATGGATCTTTAGCAACTTTTACCATGCAACCTTTCAATATGCATGGATATAAAAAAAGGAAATATTTTTAAAATGGTTGCATATACATTTTTACATTATTTACCGCTTTGCCCCCCGTCGAACTTGTGTTCAATGTTGCATTTTGAAACCCTTTTTGTCAAATATAACAAACGAATTTTTTTTATTTTTTTTTCTTTAATTTTGGATAACTTTCAATCAAAATTTCACGTATTCAATTTTTTTCGATATTCTATATAATTCTTTACATACATACATACATATCAACGAACACATACATACGTAAATATTTGCAATAGAAAATGTTACCTGCAAATGTAAGTATTTCAAAACTAATTTAATAAAATATCAAAGAATAATTAGTTTAAATTAGTTGTTTGGCACTCACTTTGATAACTTGGAACTTTACCCACGAAGAAGGGCTACCGAATTTTACTGCGATCCTCATCCGCCTGAAGAATATCAAAGTCGGCAAAGCGAACATCCTGATGATAAATTGCAAAATGCAAACAACTTGCAGGATGACTCGGAATTGAAATTGGATAAAGCACGGATAAAGCCTCCACGAAATTCGGCTATGCGAATGTTTCGAAACAGTTACTTTTCTTAAAATATTGTTACACGTCCATCTGTGCACATATATATGGATATATATATATAAATACGCATATGCATAAGCAGTTTCTTTGCACATTTGCTTTTAATCAATGGTGATTACTAAAATATTGGCACGTTCCATTCAATTGTTCGAAACTTTAAACGCAGATAAATTTCGCAACTACAGCCTTAATTTTATAAGTTGCAGCAGGATAAATTTTTTTTCTTTACTTTTGAGAATGCAGTGCAATTTAAATAGAAAATAAATCCTAATTTTTATAATTTCTTTAAATCAAACATTAAAATTTTTAATTTATTTGTATCTCATATTAGAAAGATGTGATTTAACCAATAATTAATCGAAAAAGAATTACTCGCCCCCTCTACAAAGAGGGGCAATTGGCGTTTACAGCATATACATTATTAAAATTTTAATTTTTCTTATTAAAAATACACACCCAAAACATCCAAATATAATATTTTAATACTAAAAAAGTGCTAAGACTGCTTGCTGAACGTCATTGGCTGAGCCTTATGAGCTTCCCAATACGTGCTAATGTACATTAGCAGGAATATTTAATTAACTGGCACATTGAACTATGAAAATTGAAAAAATATATCGCTCGTACCATATTGCGAAGGTTTTTATTAGGTTCTGTATGTGTAATTGCAAACTTTTTCATACATGTTTACACAAAAACACGAAAAGTAGAAGGAAATCCCATCCGTGCTTTAGAAAATTAAACAAAAAATACATCTAAATTACATACGTAAATTATAGTAACAGTGATCTTGTAGATAACGAATATTTGATTAAATATATAAATATATAAATTTTGAATACGAATTAAACACTTTAGAGGTATTAGTTTGTAATTGTAACGACTTTGATTTAAAAAGGCAGCATTTCACAAACATTTGATTAAACATCACCACCCAACGCGTGAAGGTCATGAAGTACCTACATTTGAAAAGAAAACTGCAATTAAAAGCAGATGTTGCAAATATTTTAAGAAATGTACCTCCATTATGGCAGCAATACTCCAAGCTTGAGTGCGGCATGAATCTCTACAATAGGAACCATTTTCATTGGTTAATTCGGGTAAACCGCGCCAATGGGAAGTTTGTACCTCCTTCAAATGGGCCTTTAATATATTCCTATAAAATCATTGATATATATTTAAAATAGAAATATGCATATTTGCTCCACTGAAAAGTTTTAACATACCAGGTTTCGGCCACAGTTTCATTAAAATGGCCACATTTCTTAGCGAATATTAGACGGGCTCTTAAATAGTACCCAATAGGCCATACCCATTCTGGGCCCTGATGATAATTTGCTCCATGAGCTACAGTACAGTCGTTGGAATCGTTAGAGTTATCGTAATTGCCACGGTAATTCCAATCGCTGGGATCTAATGTCTTCATGCCCAATGGTCCTAATAAATGTTCTTTTGCTTTTTCCAGAGCCATCCAAGCATGTTTTGGATTGAACATTTCGGGTGCGACGACCATGCTTATAGGAAAATTGCATCGTAATTGATAATCGGTCCATCTTTGAGTGGTACCATAAGAATCTTTGTAAATGTTTTTCCTATTCGCCAGCGGTGCTTTTTCGGTTTCAGTAACAAAGAAATATTTTTCAAAATTTTCAGCAATTCGGTTTGCCCATTCCTTGTAGGACCACATAGTTTCTTCGCCTTAGAATATAGCAATGAAATAATTAATATATGTACATACATATGTATAATAAAGTTTAAAATAAGACTCACCATTCGGGCCCTTCCGTGTTACACTATTATAAGTAATAATGCGACGTTCCGAAAGAGATTGCATAAAACGCAATACCGCCATCTGCAAACCCACCAATTCAACTGCTGAACCATCTCTGGGAGTATTTGGCCTTCCTCTATTACCAGCCTTTTCTGAAGAACCCATTTTATCCATCCAAGTACCGCAATTCCATTGATTGCCGCCAAATACGAAACCAGTTTCTGGGTGCACACCAATTTGATTGTTAAAGCCATTGTCTGTCATGTGAGCATCAATTTCGTAGCCAGCATTACGCTCTCGGTATTGCAAGCCTTGGAAATGTACTTGTATGGCTTCTTGCATGACATCAATCAGAACCTGATCAAATTGCCCAGGAGCATGAGATTCGGAATCATCATACGGAAATATACGCGAAACTTTGTCTTGCAAAATATCTTTGCCATGAGGTACCTCTTCAACATATTGTTTAATACTATGCAACCACCACCAAACGGCGTCACGGCAATTATAGCGTGGCTTAGAACCATTATCCAGGAGATTTGGAATTAAGCCATGACGCATACATTGGCCAAAAGCCAAAATAATAAAACGAGCTTCGGTGTGACGGCCAGTCAATAATAACAGAGCACGTAATGAAATGAATGTATCGCGGCCCCAACAACGCATGTATCCAGTTGAGAAATGAGGCAAGCCTGCTGATAAAGTAACGCAATTCTTTGGTGGCTTTGGGGGCGCTAATTCCGGACTTAACGCTGGTAAATTTGCTGATTTACAAACAGTCAAGAACTGAAGACTTGCCAAAGCCAAAATTTGGACGAAGTCATGCCCGTCCCGTATAAACTCCGGCATCATTTGATAGACATGCTGAACTAATACGTTATAAACTTCACTGACAACAGCGTCAAAATAACAAGGTACTAAATAGCGTGGAATATTTTTAATAGGCTCAAATGATGATTTTATCCAAGCCGCTAAAGATTTAGTGCTTTCACAATGAAATAAACGATCAGAAATGTAATCTAAAAGAGATTATGTAAACATAAATAGAGATGTATATGAATAAGAAAGTAGATATTACCCATCATCCAATCACCGCTTCGTAAATTATTACACAGTGGATGTCCTAGATCATTGCGCGGAGAAATTTCTGTTAAAAGTGAAATAAAACCTTGCAGTCCGCAATAAACGATTGGACCAAAGTCTGGTATATCATAAGCTGCACCGCCGTAACCAGAATCACGTTCTTCTTGATCGCAAGTGAAGAGAACTTTGTTCATGTCGTTCAGATCAAGTTTTTCTACAATTTGTTTCAGTTCATCATACGATGGGCCTTCTCTGTGACGGAGTGAACTTGTCAGAGTGTGTAAAGTTTCGAAATGTGTGTGCAATTCTGGTTTCTGGGAAGCTCTAGAATTACATTTTGCAATTAATGTAAATATTTTCAATCAATTATTCGTATGTATTGTACCTTATAGCCACTACTGAACCGGGTTTCAAATTAACAATTTCCAATTGTGTAACATTTCCATCAATGTATGGCACGGTGCGGAATACTTGTGATTTTGACAAGGGTATTCTTTCTCTTAAAGTTAGTTGCAATTGATTTAGGCCATTCAAGTAATTGGCGCTCTTCTTGTGAGGTGCAGGACGATCAAATGCTTTGCTATTACCCTTCATGCATAATTCAGCTTCTAAAATAATTTCATCCAAACAACCCTCAAAACGTAAGGGCCTAACAAAGGTTGGGCCAGCATTGGGATGGGGATAACCAAAAACGGTGTGGGCAATTAAAATAACACTTTGGTGGGTATTAGGATTGTGACGTGTTACAGCAACGATATCTGGATTCATTTGATCAACAAACACTTGTGTATAACCTTCTTCAGCAAGTTGGCCATGCAAAAGATTTAAAGCTCTCTTGGCAGCTATAATACCACTCTTCAAATTAACGTCTTTGCCCCATTCCTGATATGGACGCTCTTCATCAACAACATGAATCTATAAATATTATTAAATTTTTAATATTGCTTAATGTATGAAATATGGTGACATGGTGTGAACGGTCACACTCCTTTGTAATGGCTCAACCGACTTTCTCTTTGCACTCTTTTCACTGTCATGATAACTTATTTAGCAATTTTCTCTATTTAAGGTGTCTCTATCCAGAAAACTTTTGAAGCCTACTTTTTAATTTCGCACCATCATATTCTAACCTAAATATTTGTTAATGTTTTAACAAATATAGAGGAAACTAAATTTATAGAGTTAATTTTCTCTAACATACAGAAATATGCACTGTCACCGTCACCACTTTACTTCCCATGTCCCATATTACTTTTTCTATAGAAATTGTCAGTGTAACGTAAGTGGCATTTATATATATAAAATATACGTTAGTGTATAAATGTATAAGATATACAAATATTCTATTCTGAACTTACGTGATGAGGTACCAGTTCATCGTAACCACGATTGCTCCCAGTGGCGCAGCATGCCATTGATACTAATGCGGCCGTTGGTAAGAGATCATAGACGGATCTTTTTTCTATTGGAGACTGATTGTCATGTGTCAAGTCCATAAACAATGCGTGAGCTATATTGGGTGCTAAATCGCGATTAGGACTAACTAAAAATGCACCCACAGGCTCACCGCCATACCGATATACTAAACGTCCCTCTTCATGGGAATCCCAAGCTGATAAAGCTTCCCTTATCAGAGAAGTTATACCTAAGCGATTAACGAAAACATTATCCGTGGCATCAGAGTTGGTAAAGAGTTCAGCAACAACATATAAATTTGGATTTACTTCTCGAGCAGCATCTAACATGTATTCGGCCACATGTAACGGGGTTGAGTGGCAATTATCTAGTCGTACGCCATCAAAAATTTTAGCAACTTGTTCAACATATTGTTTCATATGCCCCCACAAATAAGGGCTTTCGGTACAATTGCGACCATAACGTAATTTTACGCTGTCGCCCCAAGATATTAGTTCTCTTTTTAAATAAACATTCGCATGACCGGGCTGCTTCTCAGCAAAATCTTTTAAAGGATCACTTTCTCCCATAACCCAGCCATTGTGAGCCATAAAGAACTCACCCATTTTACCATACATACCCTCTTCGATTTCTAACAAACTTCTGCCAATTGTATTGGTATGTGTGAAATATTGCATGAACACTGGATGCTTTTGGGATACTTCAGTAACTCTGGGTCCATCTTCCTGAACACGCTCGTATCTTATACCCGACAAACAATTCTCCACAGCAACATTGAGATAACTTTGAATTTCACAACGAACTTGTTCGTTCAGCCACTCCAAATGACGGCGAAACGAATCTGAACATTTTTTTAAACGAGATTCCTCATCGAAACAGTCAGCATGAAAAACATTAAATATATCCAAAGCTAATGAAAAATCAATGGTGGCTCCCAAGCGCCTATAGTTAGGATCTGTAATTAATTTTATTTCCGCAAAGCTATCATGTTTTGCCACATTCGGCGAAGGTAGACGTAATCTCGACTCTTTCAAAAATTGCTCAACATATTCCATTACATTGCATTGATACAATTCGTGTATATTGACTTTTTGCAAATATATATTGTAAAGTTGGTATCTTAAGGCTTCCAAATGATGCTCATGATTAATTACTTTGGGAACGCCGTCTCCTTCTAAGACGCCATTCGCAATATCATCACTGCAATGAGCCAAGAGAGCATCAAGAAGAAAGGCTGGTCTTAGGTAGGGAGCAGTTGCGCAAGAATATGTTGCATCAGGATATTCCAACAGCCAATCTGATTCATTGGCTGTATGATTTAAAACTATATCGCATATAGAAGCAACCTTTAAATACAAAAATAATATGTATTAATAAGTGCATAAATTGCGCGTCGCTCTAGTGTTTGTGAAAATACTCCATTTAAGGAAAAGTAATTTACGAATTCTGAGCATTTGTTTAACTTTAGAATTAGATTTCTAAATTAAAATATGGAAATAATGAATTGGCCTTCATTCGAAAGATATTTTTGTTTCTACAGAAATGTAATCGCAGAGTTCAATGGCCGTTTATCTCTTGTACATCGGTGATAATGCGGCGAATGTTGACTTTTTATAACCCCAGATATGTAAGTTACATCTCATGATGCTGACGTGAATGCAAAGGTCGATTATGTGATATTACTTCATTCCTAACCGATCGTTTCACATTATTGATTTTTTCAACTTATAAAGGACACTAGGCAGACTTTATCATATTGCAATGGTATTTCCACAATAGTATTATAAGCAAAAAAGAAAGAGTTATTTTAAAATGCGGAATCGACAACTATCGCGATTTCAACCTTTTCACGAAATATTCCATTGCCAACTGATGTTTGTAACGACGCAAATTAAACCACTTTCTCCAAACCTTCCGCACAGCTGCAACTGTAGAGGAGATAAATTCAGAAAATGTATAAATTAAACTTACGCCCCACTCTTCACGCATTTTTTTAACAATAGCAGCAACATCATCGAATGTAATTTTAGCTCCTTTGGAAGTGGCAAACTTAGGATTAACACGAAATTGGTTACGCAAAGAATATGCTGACTTTGAACCGCCCAATTCATGAATTGGAGTAAAATGCACCATATTATAGCCCGTCTCTTTCGAAACTTTTAATTTCGGCTCCCAAGTATTAATGGGTCCCAGCAGTTTCGATATAACCGTTTGACAGCGCACCGCATTTAAGGGTATGATTTTTTGGTTGTCTGGTGAACCAACACACAAATTGGGCTCAACTTGTATGTATAGACAACCAGCAATTTGCTGCTTTATACTAAAATGAATTATTTCTTATTAAATTATGATAAAAGGCTTTGATTTCATATATGGCACATACTCTTCTCTAAAATGATACCAAAATTGAAATGTGCCGGACATATCCATTTTTAATTCCGTATAAATATCCGTATCCACAACATGCAAAGAATTATATTTGTTGGATGTTACTTTCTTGCCACTTTTTAAACGCCAGTGCACTATTCTGTATTCATTACGAGCAAATTTTTTTTCTGTAATTAAGAAAACCATTGCATTAACTGTCGTAAATATTTGAGATACTCTAAATTAATATTAACCTTTATAAGGGCAGTTTGTGTAAAGAACAATTTCACGTCCCAATAGGGCAGCATCTGGATGAACGTGTACAATGGAGCCGCGTTTAACACGATATAGAGTGTGCTCAGCATTGGTTCCCTCCGTTAAGGGGATGCTAATGGCTTTAGCATTTTTATCCATACTGACGCTCTGCAATAAAAGATAATTAAAATGGAATTAATATATCATTGAGATTATGGACAACTTGTTCTCGACGGCAAACATTAAATGAGATTAGTTAGATACTCAAATTATAGACACATTACAATGCTTACTTGCTTACTTAGTGTAAAATTACAACTTTGTCGTTGGATGATGGCTGAGTGTACGTTTCCTTGCGGAAGTCAGTTTAATTTTCAATAAAGATATACAATTGGCGTATAAAAATATTCTCTAGAGAACGAGCTGCAAGGAATTTTGCGAAGAAGAACATTGCTTTTTTACAGGTAAAGCTGATCCATATGCTACTTCTGCTACTTGATCAACTAGCCGTTTACATAAAACACTCTTCAATATAACTTAATAAAAAAAAAATTGTCTTCGACTTCAAATGCTTAACCCTCCCGATCAAAGTTCTTCCATGTTTTCCCTACTATTAGTTGAAAAAGCTCACACATGCCATATTAAATCATACATTTAAAATTAACACTGACGACTTCCCAGTGAAGAGAAATAGAATAAAAAGCAGTCGGAAATTGTTTTTGTTAACCAACGTTGAATGAAAACCTTTTTAAAGAGAAATAAATTTAATCATTAGCTTGTCTAAGTATGTGTGTATAGTGCTATTACGGTTAATCTGCCATCCTCATTGGTAAATTTATAGCTGCGTATTGGCTATTGCACTATTCCGTTATAGTTATGGATTAAGCGGGTGGAGTCCCAGACACGTTCTGTGACTTTCAAAAGTAACAGTTGTGTGTTTTTACTTTTACTTGTCATGGCAAAACGCGATATGCAACAACAATTTCAAATATTTTACATGTAAAGCGAACACACAATTCAAAACAAACAGACATTTCAAAACTCTTATGACAAATTACACACACACGTTACATTTAAATAGATTATTTACTTTACATCATTTTACACATTACAGGTACATGCATTTCACATATGCACATATGGATGTATGTATGTACATATTCCCTTGTAGAGAACACCACTACACACAATCAATTTACTTGTTTGCAAACAATATTATTATTAATTAATTTTGATCACTAATTTTGCAACTAAACTTATCACAACAGATCAGTTAATGAGCCCATTTAGAATTTTACGTTTTTCTATTAAAACGTACCTCCACACTGAGAGATTTGGAAGTTTTACAACCAATAATTTTAAATTGTTTGCTCGGTAATGAATGTAGTTCTTGCTTCTGTTCTTCCGCCTGTGGCATGTCACCATTCAGTATATCTATTTCATCCAGTATAGCATTACTAATTACATTATTGATTGCCCGTTCGTTGCTATTTTTACGTTTGTGTTCGGCAAGTTTATTCACATCTTCCGTTGGTTCTGATAGCCGTACGTAGCATCGATAGACCAAACGAACAACATACGTACTCGCGATAGCTGCCACAATAGAGGAGAAATTTTGTAGTGCCGCTTTGAACATCCACTCGAGAGCATCCTGCCATCCCATTTTTTTTTAATGATTTAAACTATAATTTCTTTACTTTTAATTAGATATTTAATTTAATACATATTGCAAATACAAAAAAAAAAAAAAAAAACAATATCTATATCTATATGTATGGATGTACAACAAAATAATTAATTTAGGACCGATTTTGGCACCTGTTCACGCTCCAAAAGCGATATTTCAAATGAAGTCTATGAAAAATTTCAATGGAAATATAACTGAAGTAATAAAAACCAGGAAAATATAAAAAAAAAAACAATTGAACAAGACATTTCCAAGTATGTGCATACATACATACATAGGTAAATACACTGACGCATAGAAGTGAATGCACTCTTCCCTGACTTGTCCCTTTTGTAGTACAAAATATTGAGTATCTAGAATTCGTTCGTTATTTTATTTCTTTTAAAAATGATAAAATTTCTGGGCATTTTCTTATTCGCTTAAAATATTAACAATATAATTCAACATGTTATAAAATAATAATTTTAAAATATTATTTTTATGCAAAAATATAAATAGATAAATACAGTAATTTTTTGTGTTTCTTAGCCTTGTTTAAATGTGGTACAATTGAAACATATTTCTATTGTAAGAACTCAATAGAGTGAGGAATGGCAGGCATGTGAATTTTGATAAATCGTACGATAATGTAGCGTGCGTCGACCCCTTTAGTGCTTCTAGCGGTATCTGATTCATCACAAAAATAAAAATCAGAGATCAAAGCAAGTACTTCATGTCGCCTTGTGAAAATGGTATTTATTTTAATTTAATTGAAATTCAATTCTGAATTTTTTCCAATCAATGCAGTTTTCTTAACAAATCAAGAAAAAAAAATTCTCTCAAAATATCTTCAAGTTTTAGCTTATGTTCTACGTAGAGGGAGAGGGAAAATGCAGATATGAACGTAAGCTTTTGCAAACCAGTGTATGGATGCATGTGTGTGAATGTATGTAGATGTATTACGGACAATAAATATTTTAATAAAAAAAATCCGAGTATGGAGAGTTGTGATCTAATTAAATGCGCTCGCAAATGAATTCAAATCGAACATTTTGAAAAAGGCTTTACGAATGTTTTTTCTTTTTATAAAAATATCCGATAAAATTCAAATCCACAAAACCAATTCTTATAATTGCAAATTTCAATTAGGAGTAAATTTAATTAAATGTTTTTAAAAAATTAGTTAATACATGAAGAGTTATTAAAAGTGCAAATTCAGGTAATTGTGTTGATAAGCATTATTATTGAAGCAATAAAATTTAAATTTTCTCTTACTCAGTCTTCAAAGTACTTGTTAGAAAACATCGTTTCTTATTCAATTACTAAATTGATTGAAACTAAATTTTTGTTAATTGATTTTTATTGAACAAATTTTTAGAGCAAATATGAGAGAAAACGCAATTATGTCGAACGAAATGTATGGGACAGGACATAAAGGACTCTATAATGGATTTGTCAGTTCTATTAGAGGTGTACGAGTATTTATTCTTAATAAAAATTTAATATATGTAAAAATTGAAACTGTAACGACACGTACGAACAATCCGCGAAAATAAATTTTAAAATGAAAATTAAAATTGTTAAAAACAAAAAATATTAATAAAAATAGGAATTTTTCTAACGTGAAATTTTCGCAATTTCCGCTAACATTTCCATTCACGCAATATTTTTCGAAATTATTATTAAATTTGTGGAAGTTTCCCTGACGGTGTTTTTATTACTTGCCTGCGATAAGCATGTCAATAAAAGTTTAAACAAAATTCTCTTTTCAAGAAATTCTCTTCTCTTTAAATAAAATTCTTCTCTCAAGAGTTTACTGTACAATAAGTGTTAAAACAGTAATTAATGGTTAATTTCGCATAAAAGTTACTAAACGTCATGATTCACTATTCCACACAATCGTACCATCTGCCAAATATCGCTTGTGTTCTGGAAATAGTTGAATTAGCAAAGACATAATTTGTTTGCATCACGATAGGATGGCACCAGCAAAGCTATTTTCATGCGATTCTTTACAATTGGATGGTATCCCATCCGATTTTCGTGTCAATGAATCGTACAACTGAGGCGTGAACTTAAAGAATACAATTTTTATGAAATAAGTTTTAGTTGCTCTGCAACATAGTTTTTCAAAAATTAAAATTTTAATCAATATGGTTGATCATCCGTCAGGGAACGACGTACGTATAGAAGTAAAAACTTTATTCCTATACTATATAAAAATTATTGAGCAGACAGTATTAGATTTTAGAAGACAAAAGCACAATTATATTTACATATACATTTATTTGTTTAAAATTTAAAATTAAAATGTATTTGGTTTTTGGTGCATTATATAAACTATTATTTATTATTTTATTTCTGATTATTTTAATCTCTGTTTGCAGTTTAATATTTCAATTATTGCTTTTAGGTTTGACATGTTTAATTAAGTCATTGTTCTCTTGGGGAAATAAATTTTCTTCATTCGTCCGCATGACTGACTTTTCACTCATGTTGGAAAGTTTAGCGATAAAGTTTGCAGATATGAGCTCAGCAATCAGTCACATTCTTCCAGTTATAAAACTATTGCGGCAAGAGGAGTGTTCACAGTCTACTTATATGAAATTTTTAATGCGGCGCACAAGTTTCGCCATAGACGAGAAAAAGCAAATCTATTTTATATTATTTTCATGTTAAGAAAAAGATATATAGATATATGAATGTAAATTGACAAATAAGCACACGTGAGAAATGTCGGCTGATCCTTGCGTTGTAATTAATTAAGAAATCTGTATTATGCAAACGGATAAATAATGCATTCTGGTGTATACGACTTATTTGCAAGCAAATAAGATTGTGAATAAGATTGCGGATTTTCTTAAAATATAAATCGATCTTTAACCTCTATTTCATTTATTGACGTGCTAGTTTTGGCAAAAGTATTTTTCTATTTGTTTTGATTACTTTATCGAACATTCTTAATAGATTTTGTTTATCTCTTCAAGCATTTACACCCCCGTCCTTTAATATTCGGTTTTTTTCAATATTTTTGCTTGCGCCATTTGTTGTTCAACAAACTATTTCTATTTCAACTATTTTTCACTCTTTAATCGATTACCTTTGATCAGGTGTTCCGTGAGCAAATGATTTTATTTTAGTTTATTCCATTTCATTTCATTTAATTTCAGTTTATATTTGATAAAAATGAAAATAGATAGTGATTGTTAGGACGACTCTACATTCCGAGATCATTATGAACATGAATTTTTTAAAGCAATTGTCAAAAACGGAACTGATTTTAGAAAATGTGGGAGGCAAAAAAATATACATATGTATGTTTGCATGTAAATTAGCCAACTGAACTTCTTGTATAAAATTCTTCTAAAGTTATTAATATTTTTTGTTCTAATCTTATCTTACAATGTTCATTCGCAAATTCCAGAAATGCTTTAAATTAGTTCACTTTTGCTGGATTCAGTGATATAACTCTGTTTTATGCCACTTTAGTCCGCGTTGCACTATCCCACACAGTCGTACGATTTTATGAATCTGCTTTAGTAGCCTAAAAGGATTATTATTTTCTGATTTTTATTTTGATTTAATTATTAATGGTAAAATTAAACTCATCAGAATTCCTTCAACAAGCAATTTTGAAAAAGTATTTATTCCAAAGTTTGTTATCTTATACAGATACAATATTCCTAAAAACCAACTGAGAATTACAAATAATAATAATAAATTCAGTAAACGCTCAAATTTTGCATATTTAACAACCAATTGTGTACTGACTATAAGAAAAAAATATATATATTCATATAGAATAACAATTGCTTGTCGTCCAGCTTTGAAAAATAATAATAAATTCGGTAATAAATTTGGAAATTTGGAAATTTCCCCACAATCTGTTGCCAGCGGCATTTTTAACAATTTCCCCCTTTTGGCTTTTTGCTTTCTGCTTACGCTTACATGCATGTTTGCAATTCCACGCATACTCTTTAATTAAGGTTTTCCTCACTCTTATGATCGTTATTGAAAATATGTAATTAAAAGGTCTACACAAGAGATATTACAAATTTCTAATGAAGTTGTTACAAAGTGTTGTTGTGTTGTGTGTGTGTGTGTATAATTTTGATATTTGTGCCGGTCGGCGATTGCCTTTTAATATCATGATTCGTTGAATTTGCAAGAAGCGTAGATAAAAGAGGAATAATTAAAAATCAATCAATTAGAACATATACATACTTATATGATAAAAAATATAAGGTATGTAAATGCATATTGCAGTGTTTACACCAGCCAGTCACATTGCCATATGCTCCGCCGTTTCATCTATTGGCACATTGCCATATACTTCGCCGTTTCTCCTATTGGCGAGGATGTTGATGGAAATAATTCGCAATAAGTATGCGTTTGTAACAAAACAATCACCAAATTTTTGGGCATTGTTTCCACTTATGTTGGACATGAAATGAGCGTCATTGGCTTAAGGTATTGAATATACATATATTGCCTTGAGAAATGGAAAATCTACTAAGCGCATCCGGAAAAGCAAACAAAATGTATAAATATATATGAATGAAGTATTAAAAGGCTTATTCAAAATTTTTTATACTACAGATCGGCCTTTTTGTTCCTTTGCTCTACAATTTTGAATTACTTTCATGTAGATTTTTTATACCGATATTCAAGTCCTAGAGTTCACCTGAAAATTTTTTATATACGTAGAGAATTTAAAACGAGATTCTTCAATTTACTAAATTTACCTTTACATATAATTTTCTATTGTATTTAATTTGCTTTATTTTCATTTATACATTGAGCTTTCAGCACGAGGGCTATAGAATTCAAATTAATCTTTATCAACTGATTGCGATGATAACATTTAGCAAAGGTTAGGATCTGATATTGAAAGGAATGAATTCATTATAGCTAAAATTTAAAAATTTTTTTTGATAAGATATTTCATGTATGAATTTATAAAATATTGTAATGTGTATGGTAATGTGTTTATTTACACATACACATAAATTTTAAATCTTTATATTGTTTATGTATGAATAATAATAATTAATGCTTAAGCCCTTCAGCTTACCGGAAAAATGGCTTATCCAGAGAGATCTTCCTGTTAATCGCCCCATTAAAAATCAATGGTATTGTGATATTTTACTTTTTATGTAAACTTACTATATTTTCCATAATGTGTGTGATCTCAAATTTTTTAAAATTATTTTTAAAATTAAGATAAATTGAGAAAAGATATATATATGTATGTGTTGTAAGCTGTATGTGCATATGTCGGTTTATTCAGAAAAAGTAAATAGTGATGTCGGATCAACTGAAGGCATCAATACAATGCATTTCTCCATTAAGAACTCTTTATAGTGTGTAAATGTAAAGAATTAGTCTTGCGCAACCTGATAATATTATAATTCATTTTTGAAACAGGTATCAAATATTTTTATCTTAAATAAGTGCACGTATTTCATAATTCAAAACTCTTTCATATCTCGAAAACAATTTGTTTGCAAATCTTAATTGCAAACAAAAATTTAATTATTAATCTGAAGAAAAGTTCCTCTAATCATTTTTCTGACATTTTTCGCAAGATTAAATATTTGCCATCGATACTTCACATGTTAATTTTAGCCGATTTGGCACAAACTTATATTGTCTGGTTTTAGAAACCATAGAATAATAAATATTTGGCTGTTTCTCAGATATGCACTTAAATATTTCATTATTTTTCTTGGTTGCGCATGACCTCTAATATTACAGATAACTGACAGATAAAATCCGGTCGTATTCGATAGCTACTGTTACCTGAAAATTTTCTTAATTCAAATAAATAATTAAAGGGGTTTTTTAAATACAATTACAATTCATGCTTTATCAGATTTATAAACGAAGTACACTTAACTGATTTTTTTTGGTCTGTCTAGAAATGTTGTCCTACTTATTCTTTATTTCTATATAAAGTTACAAAAAAAACTGTATACCTTCACTGTCTTATTTCCCGAATAAAAATGAATGTTCCAAATGTAGATTCTAAAGAAGAGGAGCTAAATTTGCGTCCTCATGACACATCTCCCAAAAATGTCAAAACAGAGATGAAAATCATAAAATATTTAAGTATGTATTAACATTGCCAGTGCCTAAATACATAGTGAGTTACTGGTGCGAGCTGGAGCAGAGATTTAAACACACTAACTAATTTAACACCACGAAAACCCGATTGGAAAAGGGAACGTAGCAAAAACAAATCAATTCCCTCCATAAATATTGTTTTGAAAAAAATTTTTTTTAATACTTTTCTACAGTCCAGATGGTTGAGAAATTGCGTTGATTCTCTAAAACTCCAATAATTATTTACCGAAACCCACACATTTACATGAGCATGTTCGTAATGTGTTATTACTGTCACTATATTGATTAATGTAAAATTTTACTAAAATGATTATAATTTTTAGCATGTTCAATGAATGAATTCCTTCTCATAACTGACTTTAACTTTGAATTGCATACAAAGTGAACTTGATGAAATTGAGGTTATACAGTGGATTCTTACACAAAATCCGTTATATTTTTAATATAATTTTAAAAAATTTGCATTGATATTTACACATGTAAACGTTTTTAGTTATTTTTATTACATTTATTTTCTTTACACTTTTCATACACAACATATTGACGTACGTACGTATGCATGTATGTATGTTGAAAGTTTTAAAAATTTTATCTAGCTGTACACACAAATATGTACATATATATGCATGTATGTATTTATGTAGATGCACAATAAATTCTTTTTATTACAAACATGAAAAACGTTTGTTTAATAAAAAATAAACACTTTTAATTTTTATAACACGCCTTCAGTGGCCACGCATATATAATATTTATTTAAAATAATTATTTTATTATGCAAAATATTATTAATTACCTAAATATTATTTAAATTACGATGTTTTTAAGATGCAAGCAGAAATCGTTTTGAATGAAATACGAATTTTATATGTTTCAAGGTGACCTTTTGAATGAAAATTCTGTTTGCATTCCCTCCTTTTTATAATCATCCCAAACTCACTAACGTGCCTTTTATTTGTATTTTATTTTATGTATGTTTTCTGTTTGGGTCAACCATTCGCTTGCTCCGAATACATAACATCAACTGAACAGCTGTTTTCTGTCTTTCCATATTTTCTTCATCCTTTCAATTATCTCACTTGCTTTGGTTCCATTAAATTATATATTCATGACGTCACATGTTTACTTGAACTTATGGCTTACACTTAATTCTTATATTTTGTTATTTCCTTTGCTTACTTTATTTGACTTTTTGTGTCATCATGTCTTATTAAAACAAATCACCGGCAAACTAGATGTAAACAAAATAAAGCAAATACATTATTTATTGTGGTTTAAAGAAAAACAAACCAATAAAACAACTACTTAAATCAATTTTAAACATACAGCACACCTTTTTAGATAGTAAAAGGAAAGCTTTTTGGAAAGCTCTTTTTAAGGTAGCCGAGATAACTGAATAATGCTACTAGGTGGGGTTGCCAGAAGGTTTGGAAAATGTATTAACCTAAAACTATTTCAGTTTTTAATAAAAAATTCTAAACAAATAAAAAAAAATAAATGAAAGCAAGCTAATTAAATAATAACAATGAAGTGCCCACATCAATTTAAATTTATTCGAAGATTCATTGCAACAGCTATAACAATTTGCTTGCAATCCCCAATTAAGAACGCAATTTTCACCTACTTATTTCTATAATATTGAATTGCGATCCCATAAAGTATATATGTATATTCTGAATTTGAATAAAAAGGGAAGTTGATTGAGTACTGTCGGTCTGTGTTTCTGCACTCTAGATTTTAAAATCAAAAATTTTAAGATTCATTTTGTTCAATTTGTTCTCAATTTTTCCTATGTAAAAATCAGTAAAATCGGGTGATTAATAAAATAAATACAATCCAAAATAAATTTGTATAGATTTATAGTTAAAGCTGTAAAAATATAAACATCAATCAAACCACTCTGCCCGTAGCACGACTCGCTGCTTATATTTTTTATTTTTTGTATTTTTTAAACCAACTCAACTAGCGTATCAAACCCGGAGGCTTGTGTCTTGTGGGTTTTTAATTTCAGAACACAGTTGCATGTATTACTCGTTGAGTTTCTGTATGTTTTTTTTTATATATAGGTAGGCATGTTTGAATGAGTCCATGCAAGTCCATATGTACGAGTGTGTGTCTTTATATGTATGCCCCATTATAAATTTTTAGGTCCTTATTTTAGGTCTATGTGATTGAATGTGCAGTTTTTCCTTTTATAGATTTTTTTCAGCATTTTTGTACGTATGTATGTATGTATATTTGTGTGGATGATCTATGCAATATGTTTGTAATATTATATAAGATGTAAAAAATGTAAGGAAATTTTCCTTTTCTTTGAGAAAACATATCCATGATGAAGGGTATATAGGATTCGGCACAGACGAATATAGTGCTATTAAAATGGCAGTAAAAACAAATAAAAAATGAGAAAACATTGGTTTCGTACACACAAGTTTTTGTAATTAGGTGCCGTGGCCGACTTTTTCATAAAAATGTGTCTATTCGAATAATCTATATAATATATTTCTCAAGCAAAACACTAAATTAAATTTAATTAATTTATTAAATTTTTAGCAAATACTTTCATTCGGACTACTTTCTGAACGAACGCACTTCTATGCATACATTAATATATGTGTACACATATTACGAATCTTGCGGTGAATAGTATATTCACTCTTATATATTCGCTCTTACCAGTCTGTTATGGTCTGTGATATATACGCTTTACTAACTATTAGACAATATAATTAGATAATAAAAGATAAGTATGTCCTTTAGTTAATAATTTAATTCCATTAAAAAAAGGTTTAAAAATTCCTAATAATCTAATTTTATTAAAACCTTTACGAATTTGAATATAACCTAATACTTTCCGTTCTAATAAATTTAAACAAACGACTCACTAAAGCAAAAATTATTAATAATAAGCGAAAAAAATATACATAAAACAAAATATATTCAATAAATCTTAATTGTTTTGTATACTATAATTAGGTTATTTGTTAATTTTTTTTACATTTATTCCACAGCAATATATAGATAAATTTACTTTCGAAGTGTAGTAAATATATTTTAAAAGATATGACCACAAACCATAACAGACTGGTAAGAGCGGCGCAGCTATACGTTTAGTTAGATGAAATCCGTATCAAAGTTTTCTTAGAAAACGTCTGCTAATAGAATTGCAAACCAATATACTAAAGGAGCTGACGGTTTGCAATACAGCATCCATACCGCAATCACTTCTATTGATAACACACATTTTTATTCAGAAAACAAATATATTACTTTTATTTCAAAAATATCTTTAGTTTTTTCAATTATTTACACAAATTCACGAAAAAAATATAATCTTAATTTCAAATTCCAGCAAATGTAATTTTATTTTAGTTTGTTTCCATCATCACATTCGGTGTACAATCATACTATTGTTGGCTCTTTCTAAAACGGCCTGTCCTTCAAAATTGTTTACAATCGGAACTGTCACTTTTGACATCTCTGGTATACTTTGTGCTTCTTACTTTGCGCCTTTGAGAAAAACAAAGCGTAAACAAATCACCGCAAAATTTGTGAGCGATTGGCATTTTACTTCGGAATAAAATATACATTTTCATACATTTTATTCAAGGAAATTCATCAAAAATAGAAAGTCCCAAATTATAAGTGAAAGGAACGAAATGTCTACTTTGGAACTGTGTCAAAAATATTTTGATACACGTGATGTGTATAAATTATTTAAAATTGAGAAGGCTGCAGTTGAAAAGGATATAAAAAAAGCATACCACAAACTGTCACTCCTTGTGCATCCAGATCGTGTACCAGAATCACAGAAAGAAGCAGCCACTGAAAAGTTCAAGTTGCTTTCGAAACTGTATCAAATGTTGACCGACAAGGACAAAAGGGCCTTGTACGATGAACAAGGCATTATTGATGATGACGATGATTATATGGGAGGAAAAATTAATAATTGGTTAGAGTTTTGGAAAAACCTCTTTACGCCTTTAACCGATGAAGCCATAACGAATTATGAAAAGTCTTATGTCGGTTCGGACTTAGAGAAAGCTGATATTAAGAAAGCATATTTGTCCGGTAAAGGATGCATCAATCATATGATTAGTTCAGTGCCATTTATGAAAGTTGAAAGCGAGGCGCGTATGCAAGAAGTTGTCAAAGAAATGATAGCATTGGGTGAGGTACCAGAATACAAACTATTTACAGAAGAGCCTCAACAAAAACGTAAGAGACGTCATCAGAAATATGCGCGGGAATCCAAGAAAGCTGCCGAAATTAAAGCTAAAATTGATGCCAAAAACAAAACGCGTAGCAATTCTGAGGGTGCTAATTCTACACCAAGTGGGAGCAACTTAGAACAGGCCATTATGGCAAGACAGAAATCACGCAATAATAGTTTTAATACTCTAATGGATAAGCTACTAGAAAAATATGGCAATGAGGATGAAGATGATGTTATAGACTTAAACAATTTAGATAAAATTAAAAAACTAAAAAAGAAGCCGAAAAAGATAGTCAAAAAGGGAAGTGATAGTAGTCCTTTACATGCTCTTAAGAGCGGGAAAGTTAAGAAACGTTAAGATTAATTTAAAATGAATTCATATACATAGATACATACATATATTTCATTTCACTTAACCCGTTGTTTTAATACTATAGCACTGTGAAGATATATTAGCAAGGGATTTTTTCCACAAATAATAGTATCAAGAAGCGTTCTTGTCAGTCAGTAATCTTCCTCAATATCCTGACCGATAAAAATGTCGAGAATAGTTTAAAATTATTACAAAACAACGACAGTGAATTTATTTATCAATTCAAAAAGTTTAAATTTTAATCAATATTAAACGATTTTTAATTACCAAGTAGCGGAGTAATATGCAAAATCTATATTACCAATATTTTTAGTTTATTATATATTTGGTTTTATGTTGTTAAAATCCTTGCCATAATTTCATTTAAACTAAGGCACTCAAGTTTAGTCAGTTCTCTGCTATGAAGATTGAAAATTGTATCCATAGAATCTATTCGATGATTGCGGTAATAGCGTTTGCGAAATGTGGAATCAAAAGAATAGTTACTATTCTTGTCATGCTTTAATCTAGAAAATCTATCGTGGCAGTAAATTAATACAAAATTTGTTACACGCCGGTTTTTTGAGAGCTTTGTTAAAGGAAATTAGAACTAACATATACACTTACATATGTTACATATCTTAATAGAAATCCTTATTTTACGAAAGCTGCATTCGAGGGCAACACGGCTTTTGAACATCAATATTTTTATTCCGTACTTCGTTTCACTTAAAAAAATAAATATTTTGGGATCACATATAATAATAAAAATATAATACATCTTCTAAACAAGAAAATAAAAGCAAATTTTAACAGCCATTCTTTAAATTTGACGCTTGTCATGTAAGTATGCATATTTGTGTATCGAAGGCAACAAAAGTGTTATCAATAGCTTTAATAGTTTTTAGTAAGAATCTGGCAACCCTTTAATAATAATAGAACTTTTGACGCCTTTATGTAAACAAAGCACCACAAAGTATATGGTCTGTGCATACAGCACACTTCTTTAGATAGTAAAAAGAAAGCTTTTTGGAAAGCTCTTTTTAAGGTAGCCGAGATAACTGAATAATGCTACTAGGTGGGGTTGCCAGAAGGTTTGGAAAATGTATTAACCTAAAACTATTTCAGTTTTTAATAAAAAATTATAAACAAATAAAAAAAATAAATGAAAGCAAGCTAATTAAATAATAACAATGAAGTGTGCCCACATCAATTTAAATTTATTCGAAGATTCATTGCAACAGCTATAACAATTTGCTTGCAATCCCCAATTGAGAACGCAATTTTCACCTACTTATTTCTATAATATTGAATTGCGATCACATAAAGTATATATGTATATTCTGAATTTGAATAAAAAGGGAAGTTGATTGAGTACTGTCGGTCTGTGTTTCTGCACTCTAGATTTTAAAATCAAAGATTCATTTTGTTCAATTTGTTCTCAATTTTTCCTATGTAAAAATCAGTAAAATCGGGTGATTAATAAAATAAATACAATCCAAAATAAATTTGTATAGATTTATAGTTAAAGCTGTAAAAATATAAACATCAATCAAACCACTCTGCCCGTAGCACGACTCGCTGCTTATATTTTTTTTTGTATTTTTTAAACCAACCCAACTAGCGTATCAAACCCGGAGGCTTGTGTCTTGTGGGTTTTTAATTTCAGAACACAGTTGCATGTATTACTCGTTGAGTTTCTGTATGTTTTTTTTATATATAGGTAGGCATGTTTGAATGAGTCCATGCAAGTCCATATGTACGAGTGTGTGTCTTTATATGTATGCCCCATTATAAATTTTTAGGTCCTTATTTTAGGTCTATGTGATTGAATGTGCAGTTTTTCCTTTTATAGATTTTTTTCAGCATTTTTGTACGTATGTATGTATGTATATTTGTATGGATGATCTATGCAATATGTTTGTATTATTATATAAGATGTAAAAAATGTAAGTAATTTTTTCCTTTTCTTTGAGAAAACATATCCATGATGAAGGTATATAAGATTCGGCACAGACGAAATTAGTGCTTTTAAAATGGTAGTAAAAAAAATAAAAAATGAGAAAACATTGGTTTCGTACACACAAGTTTTTGTAATTAGGTGCCGCGGCCGACTTTTTCATAAAAATGTGTCTATTCGAATAATCTATATAATATATTTCTCAAGCAAAACACTAAATTAAATTTAATTAATTTATTAAATTTTTAGCAAATACTTTCATTCGGACTACTTTCTGAACGAACGCACTTCTATGCATACATTAATATATGTGTACACATATTACGAATCTTGCGGTGAATAGTATATTCTACATTGCAACCTGTTCTACTTATGCACTGGAAAATAAACAGACACTAGACAATGACTGAATTAATAATACTTAAATCGCTTATTTCAAATTGTTTACCGCCATCGGATGAAAAATTCTTTAAGACATGTAGACTATCATGCTTTAGTTATTATCCGATTTTGGTGATCTTTATACTTGTCGGACGGGCAAGGCTGAATCCACTTTACAAACATATATATATATAAGCTTCCATCCTTTTTATAGGAGAACATTTAACATTTATACATTTTGAACAATAGTATAAAAACCAACTTAGAGTAAAAAAATATATAAGTTTGTATGAAGTTCCTATAAAAACGGAATGTTTGAAAAAGTTAACAATATGCTTTGGCATATGTACATGCCTTGTTTTGAAAACTTTTAAGGAAATCTGGAACGCAACAGAAAAAATACTTTTGTATTTAATATTTTGATGCAAAATATTTATTATAAATAATTATTGGCGAACCTGTAAAAATAAAAAAAAAAATTATTAAATAAAAAATAAATCGGCGCAAGTAATTATCATTTCAAAACGCGATATATCTAGTGTTGCCTGAAAACAATTTCTATTTCTCTGGTATTCGCGCTACGCGTTTAATAAAGCGAATTAAACGAGCGAGTTCATGTAATTCAAATAAATCTTTCACTTTATTAACATCTCAATATATTTGAATGAATATTATTATTATCTTGCTTTTGGTCTTTGCAGAACACTTAACTATCTTACAGGTAATTTTATTAAATGTAATAAATTATATTAATAAATATATTTGTATTGTGATATAAGGGTGTGTAAAAATTGCACGTACTCTGTAAATGTGTGTATGTATTTGTGTTTACTTTGTCATTGTAACAAATAAACGAAAATAATTACAATTAATTAAATTTAAGAATTCTATTAAAATTTTATGGAAAAATATATTCAAATTTAAGACTTTTTTAATTTTACAATACACATACATACAAATTCGTCAGACTTTTTGCACACCCATCAATTTATTTATACTTAAGCCTTAGATTTCATTACTACATTCACTCAATGTTTATTCTATGAGCGAATATAGTTTAATTTTACTTGTGATTGTACATAAAGGCGGAAGGATGAAAGCGATACTGCATTTGTAAATTCTCTTTTGACATTCTAAAGTAATTTAATCATCTTTCATGTATGGATCGGATGAAATGCTTCTTTTTTCATTTTTTTTCTTAAGTATTACTTTTTCGAGGACATCTCGTAAGTTCAATGAGAAATTACAAGAAATTATTTTATTATTAATTAATAAAAGTATAATTTTTCCAGACGGTTGGAAAATTAACGAAAAGTTAACATTCCATATCTGGCATGCTATGCAACAAAGTGTTAAAGGTTATACGTCACGCAGTTAGCAAAAATACATTCGTCACTTAAGTCTCATGAGTGCATTAAACATTTTAATAATAAAAGTTTAATGACTGTTCTCAAGTATTCAGACAAAAGTTATAAAACACCACAGAATTCAATTCAGGAAATTCGAAAAATTTTCAAGATTATAATAGCGTATATGTATGTATGTGTGATGAAAGCTATTTTCGAAGAATCTCAAAGTAAAATTGCTGTAATAGTGCATGGTATTGCACCATTAAATTACTGTAAAATGCAATTTAATATAAATTGTTTTCTTTTATTTGAAGAGAGAATAACGAAGCTGAATACTGGGGAACTCTTTTCGCCACCTTTCGTTTTTCACTGATCATCGAAATGACCACTAGTTATTGCTGCGTTTTTAACTGATGATCCATGAGTAACGGTTACAGTCAATTATAATACAAGTGTAAAAAAGCAATAATAAAACTCATTGCAGCGTTGTTGCAATTTTTCTGTTTCTATAGTACTTGTTTGCATTGCAACCAATGTAGTCCTTCCAATCTTCCATTTGCATTATAGGGGTCGTCAGATGTTTATGAAATACTGGCATGTTGCTAAATGGCAAAAAGCAAGTACTTTTCCGGTATATGCAATTGAGAATATCAAAGACAATATAAACATGTCAAGGTTGAGTATTTAAATTATTGAAGGAATTTATGTAATAAGATATATATTTTATTTGAATTTGAATGCATCTTCAGGAAATACGAAATACTATATTATAAAAATTATGAGTTGATTTTTTTTTGGTTTTAATACGCTGTTTGCCACTAAATACAAACTTGGCAAACTTTGGTTTATTTTCATGAAAGTTATATTGAAGCATCCTGATTGGCTTTAAATTATATTTTGGCCTCATGCTTATGGGTTTATTTAATGCCATAAAAAGTTTCAATCTTATCACTTTTTTTTAACTTTAAAATTTATATGCAGTCCGTACTCAATGAATATTTAATGTTTTATACTGATTGCGGTTAAACGTGTGAGTGAAAACCGCCTTTCAAGAGTATGTACTCTCTTCGCCCTAAAAAGTGATAAGCTTATCAATCAAAAGCCCTGTAGCGAAAAATCGCCAATGTTCTTATTAATATGTACGTACGATTACGAGTTTTATTATCTCTTATATATATTTCGTCAATGGTTTTGTTATTTGACATTGTCTTTATGTAGGCGATTTATATCTAAAAAAAATGAAAAGGAAGAACCTTTAGAATGAGGCGATAAATTTACTTATGAATATTTAAAATCATTGATCAGAATTAAAATGTATTTGCAAAAAAAAAAAAAAAAAAAATACAACCTGCTCGTTAAATATGATGCAAATAATCAAATAAATAAAGAATTTATAACGATATCGACTATCATTTGTGCACCGTAAATACTAGAGGAGCCGACTCATCTTCTTGTAATTGTTCCAAAAGTGTTGTGCGATTTATTGGATTTGGTATAGATATATTATGTTGTTGTGATTCAATATCATCATAATCTATAGACGATGATCGCACTAATTTAAGTTGTGGATGCCCCTCGGTTTTTGTTAAAACCAAAGAGGCGGGTCGTGGACCTGCAATGAAATAAAATAATAAAATGAATTAAAACATTTTAATTTATAAAACCATTCTTACCTGATGGATGCTTTCCTTGTCTTTTTCTGCTATTACCTATAGAATTTGTTGTAGAAGCTTCACTTGATATTTCCGATACAAATTCAAGATTTGAGGCCGTAAATTTCGAATTATTATTTGTGGTGTTCGGTTTGATCGACACTCGTTTTTCCGTTTTCACACTACCATGGTGTTTCAGAATGGAGTCTCGGCGTGTTTGAGCGGGAGACGGCGGCAAAGTGAAATTATTATTTATTAGATTAGAGGCATATATCGTAGGTGGCCCTTGTATTTCATGGTCTGTAATGAAATTGCCCGTACAAGGGAAAAAGTGGGTAGGATTAATAAGAACAAAAACGAAAAAAAGAAAAAAAGAAAATAAAAAAGGGGATGGCAAAAGAAGATAAGAGGACGGAATACAGACAGTGAAACATTTATTTTGTAACAAATATTTTAAAGCACACACTTGTTAATATTGCACTAATATTACATACATGAAATTTAATGACATGAAGCAAGTAAGCATTTATATTCTTCCACTAAAATCTTACCTTAACATTATTTTACATTATTCACACTGATAAAATGCCATTACGGCCGCATGAATAAAAATATATGTATTTCCGCAATGGATGAATAAAATTATCTTTCAGAAATTCTATTATGTCATGGGGAGAAAGTTTTAAAATTGAAAAAAGTCGTAATAGAAATTCTAATTTAGGATCTATATTACATACAATAAATTCACAAAATTTATTATTTTATTTATAATTAATTAGTTTTTTTGTTTTTGTAGTGAAACTAGTCTTGTACAAGTGTATGGCTGCATTTCATTTGGTGCAAACACAAGAAATCACCCTCAGTTTTGAAATCTTTTTCAAAATTATCTTGTTGAAGAATGACTTAGTTTTATGTCACACAGTTTTAGGAGTATTGGGAAAAGATTGCTACATAAAGCAATCAAAATATTTTTCCCCCCTTTTTCACAAAATAAGTCTCACATCTGAATAATAGTGTAAAGCTTTTCTTATTTCACTGATCCGATTTTTTTAGAGGCATTAAATACTTTTATGTCGAAATCGAGCTTTTGCATACTTTCGCAGATGGTTCAAAAGCCGCCACCATTTAAAAAAATCACATAAAAAGTACCAATTGCAAAACATAAATATTGGAAACCTTCTTTGCTCTTCTTTGAAGGAAGCTGAATCAGCATTTGAGGCCTTTTTAGCATGTGCGAGTACACGAGAATACAGAAATGAAAAATGTATTTGAAATTTGGCAGACATGCATGCTCATATATGAAACATGTATATATATTTGCAGTGCACGCTGGATGACAATTAATAAATGAAAATGAAATGAAATTAAGTATTAATATATAATAATTTCAACTAAAACTAAAATAAACTATACAAATCATGCAAGAATGGAGTACTAAGTGTAGAACCGACACCAGGCTGTTTAATTTATACGAGTACAAAAAAAATTAATTCCAATAAATATTTATTAATGATTTTAAAGCAATTGCTCTTGAAGAGTATTTATGATAATAGAAAAAGAATAAAAAAGTCCAATGTTGTAAAGTTATTTTTTATTTGCTTATTATTTTAATATTTTACAATTATTAATTTGGTGAAATTATATTTTTACTATGATATAAATTATTTTACCACAATATCATTTACATATTAGTAACATTATGCACTACATGCCTTTTACGAGTATAACAATTTCATTTCCTTGATCATTCTTTTATTTTCTTCATTCTGTTATTTCCCATAATTCGATTTGGTTAATGCTAAATAAATTATTTTACTTTATTTTTTTTTTATTTATTTTTAATGCTAATAATACGTACAAATGTATAAGATCCTACAACAAAACTTTGTTTAGTAACATACAATTTAATACAATTAATTAATATTTAATTTAAAAAAAATGCTTACGAATATAAAAAGGCAAATAAAGCTCTGCAATGTTGTATTTAAATAAATAAATAATTAAGCCAAAACTGCACAAACCATTTAGTGTGCGTACAAACACAGAAGCCATTAAATAAATAAAAATAATATTCAAGTATTTGCAAAAGTTAGTGTTTTAAAACATTTTTTTTTTCTTGCAAAATTGTGAGTTTGATAGTTTATACTTATGGGGTCATATAAGGGCAACGCTCAGGCAAAATGATTGGTAAAACTAGCAAAAAAATATATGCTTCCTATTTTTATTTTAATAAAATGTATAAAATTTTTTAATTGAAGGTTATAAGAAGTAGCAACAACAGTAGCAATACATCATTTTCTCCTAGTGGGTTGCGTATATATTTTTTCCAGAAGGAGTTCTTTTTGGAATCCCAAGAATTGCAGTTTCCTAATTTTAATTTTTTCCATTTTTAGTAATTATTGTGGGATACTTATTAAAACGATTCCGTGATCTGGGCAAAGATCCTGAGATTGAATATCCTTCCTGGCAACAAACCCCTATTCTAAACTATTTCTATTCTGACATTAATTGTTTTTATCGTTATTTGTGACATTATCCGCGAAAACTAGATGCAAATAATAAATAACGAGTCCGAGCCATAATGTTATGGAATCGGATAGCTGTCAGATTTGAACTCGCCAAGAAAGTTCTCATCATCTGTCTGCCTTTTCTACCGATGATTTCAATACGTGTTTTCTTTGCATTTGAATAAAACTTCAAATACCGCTGTTTCATTATAGTAATTATATATAGTATTAATAATAATCGATATTCAATTCTGATAAATGACAATTCTACAATAACCCTGATTGCTTATGTGGTGGTGGGTGTATTTTGTTTCTTTGTATTTTAGTTTTTATGTAGTTTCAGCAAATATTACTAAGCCATGAAAATCTCGATTTATATTCTGGATTTTTGCAGTTATCCATACGCATGTTTCCATGGTTTCATGAAAGTGTAGAAACAGTCGCATATAAAAAAGTTTCAACTTAAATTTAATGCGTACAAAAGTGATTGATTCAAATTTATTGTATATATTAATGTTATATAGTACATACATATACATATGTATGTATGTACTCGTGTAATATTATGTAATGTGTTAAATATTTATGATTGCATGAAAATGTTAAATTAATTCTACATAAACTAACTTGTTACTTTTAAATTCTTTTAATAAAATCGTGTGGTATACATTTTCCCCCCTTTTTTGGGAAAGTTAATTGGTGGTCTTACAAAAATTGTTTCCAAGAGTCTAAATACATACGTAGACGCCAGAATTAAGAATACCTGCTGCAATATGTTGCGTTGCTCAGGTCAACGACAGCAAAATAAAAACTAAGCCTTTCTATCCTGAAAGCGCTTTCAACCCCCAAAGCGGCTACGCCGACCCAAACAACATATATAAATTATGAACTTTGAAGTCATTGACGTTAATGATTTAGGAGAAGATTCTTTTCAAAATATAATAGTTTTAAATGGCACGTGTATAAGGATTTCTTTTGAACGTCTAAGCTTTTTCTTTCTAATTATTGGATTCTACTTGAAAATATCTAACATATAAAAATTGTATCTATATACGTATATATATATATATTCAAATAAAGAGATTGAGTTTCTATCACACGATCGTCCCATCTAGGGTGCTTTTTATCATGCGACATTGGCACACATTTCTATAACTTGCACATCGGTATTGTCAAAGCAAATAGTTCACGCTGTTTGCTATATTTGAAGTCCAGTTTCCGCGGAGCAGTTGCCAATAAAAATTGAAGCATGTTTGATACCTTCATTGTTATTCGCTGTGCTCAACAGTGAACAGTGTAGGTTGTTTTTAACCCTCGAAGGTGCACACGATTCCGCGGTCACATTATCAGCATATGAAACTGTTACCATCAAATGATAGTGTGATGTCAGCTCTAGATTTCTATTTGTATTTGTAGAATGATTTTAATGGAATAGAATGTTTTTGTTATCATAATTGAAACCAACCCTTACCCAACCAATTTAAATTCTATAACCTAGTGTCATCAACAATATGATGAGTGATTTGATCACCATTATTATTTGGTATAACAAGCACGGTGGGTATACCAGAATTAGAATTGGAAGTTGGTCGCAATTGCGATGCAAATGGTTGGCAAAGTAAATCATCACCAACCGAGTGATGGCGCTGAGCTAATCCACGTATACTACTGCTGCCATAGGTAGTTATATTAGAAGCAGATAATAAATGAGCTCCATCACCAATGCTGTGACGTAAATTATTGGGACTCAGATTTATATTGCCACTACCACTGCCTCCAACAACACCATTACCAGTACGAACACCTGTATTAGCGGTTATTGTGCTATTGTTAATACCATTCGCCATATTTATATTGCCACTAAAAGTATGCAATGAATGTGAACTAGCACTGCGATTGTAGGCAGTGCCAGTGGCCTGCAGTTGTTGTTGTATCGGTATAGTATTAAAATTATTGCTATTATCACTATTGTTGTTGTTGTTGTTGTTGGAAACATATGGCAATAGATTGTTATTGAATTTTTGCTCATCGGATGGTGAACCGAATTCCGATGATTCTCGTATGGGTGCTAAATGCAATTGTGCGGCTGCAGCTATCATCTCACCTGTTGGCAAGCCGGATGGGCTCGGTCTTTCACTACTGGCCACATCTTCAAAGGCATCCTCGTTCAGCGTTTGTAGCGCTCCACAAATCATTTGCTCCTCTAAAGTAACCTATAAATTTAAATAACTTCAATATGTATGTCTAATCGATTTGTTGCTGGTAATTAATAAAAACAAATAAATAAAAAGTTTAATCTAAATACCAAGAAGGTTAACTTTTTGTATAGAAGTACTAAAATGAAAAGATAGATTAATAAAATCTTAAAATATAAACTTTTAATCCAACAAATATAGGGTAGGTAGAATAAAAAGGCATAAGCAAACTATTTGGAAGCAGTTGAATACAACAACACAAACGAATAAAAATATATAAAAATAAGTATGTATACATACATATACAAAAGCACCTGAGGGTATGCTTAAAACAAAAGAAAGTTGGCCAAATGACGTTACTGTGATGTACGAGTATTTCAAATGTCCGAGCGGTTTAAGCCCTTCACACTACAAAATTTTCAATATGGAAGTAATATTTGCGAAATTTACATGCATAATTACATATACTTAAAAAAATTTGTTTGAAACGAATTCCCAAGTTGTAACATTTTTATCACTTCCAGTTGAAATCATGGCACAAAAAATCAATATAAAAAATGCTTAGAGCATGGAGTCCATTGAGAAAATAATTTACATACATATTTTATTAATAACTTATATTTTTTTTGTTAAAATGTCTAATTTGCTCTTAAAATTCCTTTGCAAAATTGCAAATAAAACGAAACAGATGTCGTTTCCACTTGTAAGTGTGTTCTTTTGCCGATTCTACGTTGCGGCAGTCATTCTGAAGAATTCAGAAGATCCTCCTCGCAAATCGATTGAAAAATTAGTACTTTTTAATCAAACGCTTCGCCATTTGCTTCTTCACCCTTTCAGTTGTCAACGACTGTATCGAGAAATCGGACATCGGCACATTACTAACGACGTGCAAGTTTATTTCGAATTGCTTTTTTGGTATAATTTGGTATAATTCCTGCACCTTCATTTTAAGCATTTATTCATTGAATTATTTAATTTTATGGTTTAGCAATCATGTCATGGACCCACGTAATGAATAAATAAATAGACATCTACAACGCGTTTAAGTTAGTGAGCAGATTACGAGTACATGAAGCTTTAAAATATCAAAAACAGCAGAGCAGCTGTTAATAAACTTTTACTACAATATTACGAGAAAAAATAGTTCGGCTTCTCGAACAAACAAAAATAAATACGTGTGTAAGTATTTCAATAAAAGATTTTACCAGCGGAAATTTTATAATTTAAATATTAATTATGTTAAATTGAAATTAAATGAAACATTCCTATATAACGTGTTTCCTAATTAAACAATTATTAACCTGGTTAATTTAGTTATAAAAAAAGGAATAAATTACACAGTTACGAATATTACACAACAATATTAGAACAATACGACAATTAACTAAGAAAGGAAAAAGGAGTTGAACACTTTTTTTAATTTTTTGCGTTACCTGTAGAATATCATAATCATGTACTTTAGACTGATTTTTTAATATTTTTTTTGTGATGCATAAATAAAATTTGGATAAACAAACGATAAATAAAAATAATTTCATTTCAATTAAATTGACATGACAGTGGCAATGGTGTAGTTCTTCATAAATGTGTCATTTTGAAAATAAGCTTGTGAAAAAAATTAATGTAATGAAAACTAAAGTGATAAAATAGCACAAATGAGATCGATAATAAAAACGAGTACAAAAAAACCCATATAAAAATTTTATTTAATTTTGCGATCATATTTTTTAACCGCGTAAATGAGATATGCGTTTTTTTGCTGCATGTGTTGGTGCATGTAGTGTATGGAGAGCCTAATTTGGATAAAAGCAACTTTTTGTTGGAGAATAGCATTCCCAGTATTCTGTTTTGTAGGTAAAATATTGCTCTGTGGACTTGACAATTTTCATTTACAGCAATATATGAAATTGCTTCACTTAAATTCCTGTCAACAAAATTAGATCATTTTAAAAAATTGCTATTTCAAGTAAAAATGTTAATTGTAATACCACGTTAATACTTCTGCCGAAACATTTTTATGCTGAAGGTATCAGTAACGTGTGTTCAACATACGACACTTTTAAAAAGTTTACGAATTGAATACAATTGCATTTGGTCATAGTCTACTAGACAGAAAGTTCCACGTTCGATTTCTGCCTAACTATATGGACCAAAATCTTTGCTGAAAAGTTCCCTTAATCAATGCCTGATAATTGATCCTAAGTTATGACTTTCCAAATATAGACTCTCGATATATGAATGTAAGCATTTATTTTTTTAGTACTGTGTACTTAAAACATTTAGGTATTGCTGTCTAGTGTAAATAAATAAATTTCTGTTCTTCCAAAGGATTTACTTGATTTTACCTGTTTTTCCATGTGAGATGTTGTAGAATTTTTTCTCGAAAGCGCTGGAAGTGGTGCTAAATTATGTGAATCAGTTTGCTCTTTCGTAGAGGATGCCACTGGCTTGGATTGTATATCTCCTATAGCTGGTGCGGGTTTAAACTTACGTTGCATCTTTTCATAATCACGCATAGTAGTAATAAGTAAACGGAAGAGTTCCCAATGGCCAAAACTTAAATTTAGAATCTGCGAATTAGATTATAAATCGTTTGATTAACTTAAAAAATTAATTTGTATATCAATCACATCGTTTTTAAAGGAATAAACAAAAATTAAGGGGACGTTTGTTGGAAAAATTATAAAAACAAAAACCAAGTATAAAAAATGTGTGCTCTCTAATCGGAGAGCGTTGTGTTCGAATAAAAACATAATTTTAAGGATTTACGAGAATATAAAATGTTAGTTCTGCAAACTATAATTTTACCCGTAACTTATTTTCAATAATTGAAAATATTTTTTATGAATTTTTATGATTTTTTGGCCTTAACTTAATCTAAAATTTTATTAATATAATTAAATTTTTATTAATTCTATATTAATATAAAAATAATAATTTTTATTAATTAAACGTTCAAAGAGTTTTATTAATTGAACTAAAACCTAAAGGGGGGAAAATATAAATAATTAAATGAATTAAAAATATTTTAATTATTGATTAGTAACAAGAATGATTCACTATCCCACAAAGTGGTACGATTCATTCATACGAAAATATGATGTATGGAAATGATCATTTTATGAAAATGGATAATGGCAATAAAAAACAATATATTTGTGTGTACATGCTACCTGCTCACCTGCTTTAGATCGCTTAATTCGCAGTATTTTAGAACACGTCCATTTACCGAATTCTCCCTTAAAATTGGAGCTAATTTTGCTAAAGCGGGTTTTAAATCGTCGACACGTTCAATTACACTTATAACGCCTTCCACTGTAAGATCAGACAATTTTGTTTGCAAAATATCGTCCTTAATTTGAAGAATTAAGAAGATGAAAGTGATATTAATAAAAAATTAGATTATTTTTTTCCAACAACTTACTCCAAAAGAATCTGCAGGCGAACTTAGTAAAGGGCTAATGGGAAGTTCGGTGCTAGAGCTTACGTTTCTTTGTCTCAATTCCTGCATGGTATATTCATTCTGCAAAAGTTGATACGGCGGATACGGAACCAAAGGCGAAGGCACATAAGTGGTGGGTGTTGCTGGCAAACGCATTGTTGTTTGAACACTGGGGCGATTTTGTAAAACCAATGAGCATTCGTCTTCAATAGATTGTTGATCCTCTAAAAACCATTGTTTATAACAAAAAAAAAAAAAAAAGAAGAAAAAAAAATTAAAGTAAAAATATTGTAATAAACTATAAAATAATTTACATGTGTGTACCTTTCAACACTTTTCTTAGATATGGATCTAAATTAATGGTAAACGGAAGAAATATGCGTAAATCTGCTACTAAAAGATCAGACTTATGCAACTGCAAAAAGGCATCTAATTTTCGTTCATCACGATCTAGTTCTAGCAGGGCGGCAGCTTCACGTAAACAAGCCAACTTAGGTCTTACTCTTAAACGCCATAAACAATGTATTAAAATTAGTTTAAAATAATTTAATAAGAATTTACTTCTCATAAACGGTTTGAAGCGATACGCTGTCATCGAATTGATCCATGAATTGATCGTGATATAAGACTATCATGCTGGCACGCAAAGGCCATTGCTCGGTTAAATTAATCCAAGAACTTAAACGATACCAACTAAAATCAATTTGGAATGCTTTCAATAAACGCACTGAAATATAAAAATATATATTTAGTAACTTTGGATTACTTTCGCAGTATATTTCTAAAACTTTTTATCAGTAGAAAATTACAAGTTCTTCTATTTGTCTACATTCATTTTGTTTAGGGTGTGATAGTACGCCCCTTGAGATTATAGATAATGAGGAATGAAGTAGAATGTAATCAAGTATATGATAAAAACGATTTAGATGGAAAACAATTTTTTAATGTCAATTTCAAAATGGAATTTATCGTATCAAAAGTGTCATTGCTACAAAATTATAGCTTCACTTTAAAATTGTTTTTGAAGTAAATTGTCGGTCTGTCGATGAGTTAACAGATTTGGCTACACATTTTATTGATTTCACTTACCAGTTATGTATATTACATTCATTAAACGTCTCATACTACGAGGATTGACATCGCTAAAATAGTCATCTGTCAGCATTATCTTTGACATGTCTAAAGCACCTTGTGGATTTTGGCCCAACCGATGAAGGTTAGAGCCAATCGAACTCGCCACAGATTCCGACAAACGTAATTTTTTACCTGGGCCTGCTGTACGACCACTAGAACCAATCGGTCCCCTTAATTTCTCCTGACTTGACATTATTTCGGATGCATTCGATAAACGTCTTGCCGAAACTGAATGCCCCAATGTAGGTGCATCATCACCTTGTATTTCTCCATAATTTCGTTTGAATAGCAAGGCCGTCATTTGAGCTCTTTGAACTTTACGCAACCCCGAATTTTGTAAATATACCGGTAGATGTACCAAATTTCTTAAAAAGTCGTGACCACCTATGCCACCTTCGGTAAAAAGACGGCGACTATTTGCTTCCGCCGCTTTGGCAATAACATGAGGATCAACGGCAATGAGTACAACAAATGGTCGATTTGGCGAAGAAAGCAGAGTTTGTACAGCATTCAGAACAGACAAAATTCTTTCGGTATCGCAGGAATCCAAAGCATCAACAACGCCCACTAAACGACTCTGTTGACTGATGAAGGCATCCAAGCACTAAAAAAAATTAATTAATTTTCAACAAGAATAAATATAAATCCATTCATTTCCAACTCACTTTTACCATGTCGGTCATGAGCGCTACTTCAGCCCCTAAGGCTGTTAAGGGAGCACCCTCATTGGACCGTACAGTCCGTTTTAAGTGACGCCCTTGTGATACAAACAATGAACCTACGGCTTTGGCCAGCACATGAAGATTTGTGCAAATTATGCAAACAAACACTGCACATATTACATATATGGTCACCAAGACATTATCACGTTTTATATTGGAGCCGTGCGCAAAATAAGCTACTACCAGCGAAAGACCAGTAATTAATGCTAGTAAGCCGATCTCAAATATTACCACTATAGGAACACAACACATACGACGCCAACGCCAACCGGCTGTTACTTTTAAAGGTTTTGGACGAAACGCTCTATAAAGTCTAGTCGACAGCCAGCCATAATGTATTTCAATGGCCTCGAACAACGAGGCCAGCATATGAGCAACAGCACCTTCTCCTGTGGGCGATGCACTACTTGCTTCGGCAAAATGAAATCTTACAGGTTTCGCTTGTGTGTCTGCCTGAGCACCGGGGGGATGACAGAAGGCCACTTGTAGTATGAGTCTTAGACGCCCAATACGCTTTAAAATGCCATGATCTATTGAATAAGCCCAGTACATGTCCATTTGATAGTTACAATAACGTATTATCGCTAGCAGAATATAAGCAAACATCAAGAAACTAATACTGGCCACTCCCCCCCACATGGACGACCAAGTGGCTAAGCCTACTATAGTGCCCAAAATTAAAGCTAAATGAAAACATACCAAAAATAATAACCCGCCAGTTTTTAAAGGAGGTTCAGCCCATTGCCGTGCAAAATTTGTCATTTCGTCTTTAAGCTTATTTAGCAGGAATGATTTTCCACTGCCCCATTTCGCATATAAGCCAACTGTAATGGGAGTGGTTAAAGTGGGGTCACTCAAGACATCAGCTAAAGCAGAGGAATACAATTCATAGCCCAGCATGCCTTCTGAATCTTCGTTTGTATTTAAGCGCCTCGAACCAAATACTTGACCCAAAATTGTCTTTTGATGGGAGGTATCAATAACATAAGGGGTCTCACCTGACTTATTAGGTCTATACAACAATTGACTATTTTTTGGATTTCTTAATAAAGCTTCTACAATGGCCTTCGATCTAGCACGCATGGCAATATGAAGGCAAGTATCACCCTTTTTATCACTAGCACCAACTTTTGCCTTACGATCTAATAGCATTTGTACAATTTCTAAATTGCGATTGCGTACAGCTTTTAGTAATGCTGTGTCGCCATCTTTGGTAGCAGCTTCTAGATCAGGATTAGTTTGCAACAATATTTTAACTATTTGATTGTGACCTTTTTCTACTGCCGTATATATGGCTGTTTTACGATCTTTCCCCTGTATATCAACATCTGCATGTTTCTTCAATAAAGCCTCCACAACACTACGATGACCACCTTTAACAGCATGTATAAGAGGAGTATCACCAGCGCGATCTTGAATATTAATGTAAGCAGCCGCTGCAATCAAAGCGGCAGCAATTTCTTGATAACCTTCGCGAGAAGCAATTGACAAGGCAGTCATGCCATTTTTATCGAGAGCATTAACATTGGGTTTCTTTTCCAGCAAGGATATAACACAATCGGTGTGACCTCCAGAAACGGCCACCAACAAAGGTGTCCAAGAGTACATGCCTGCTGTATCCACATTGGCTCCAGCTTTCAATAAAGTGTCAACTATTTCCACGTTGCCCTTCCGACAAGCCCACACTAAAGCTGTTGTGCCATATTTATCGCCCACATTAATTTTTGCACCACGAGTAACTAGAATCTCTACAATTTCCCTAAAGCCACGCCCAGCAGCCCACAAAAGGGGCCCCAAATGATAATTTCCATGCACATTGACATCGGCACCTTTATCTAAAAGAAAACGCACCAATTCCTTGTGACCGCGATAAGCTGCCCACATTAAGGCTGTCCACCCTCCCTAATAAATTAATAAAATTATAACAAAATTAATACAATGTAATAATTAAACTCACCATGTCGCGGTGTTCAATATCAGCCCCATTATCCAAAAGCAATTGTACAATATCAAAATGTCCAGTTTTGGCAGCGCACAAAAGAGCCGTCCAATTATCGTTATCCTCGGCTTGAATGTCAGCTCCTCGCGCTAGAAATTCACGCACGAAAGGTGTTAAACCACGTGTAGCCACAACCATGAGAACGGTGGTGCCATTTTCATCACGATCATCAACAGATAAATGACGACTGTCTAAGATAGCACGGAGCCCCGATATATCGTTTGAATCGACATACTGCAGAAGTGCTCGATGGCCCAACGAACCCATAGAATCTCCAAAGCGATTTAGGTTCTAAGACAAGTATAAAAAAATGACACTTTAGTAAATCCTTGTAATCGCAGAGCAAGACAAATATTTTTTCTAAAAACCAATAGGCATGTCACGCATTCCAATCGTTCTGCGTACATTTATAATTTTACACCAAAACGATTTTAATAATTTCAGGATTGATATCAAAAATATTTAACAAGCCAGATTTAACATAAAGCTTGCATTATAAGTAGAAGCCCGGGGATAAAATACTTCCTTCTTGCTCCTAAAAATATGCATGCTTTTCCCAATTTTAGTTAAAATGAAGAGGGGAATTTGTGCTTCTCTCTTTCAGAAGAATTAATATATGTACATACGATTGAAATGGTATTCTGTGACACGCCTGAATAGTTTTATTAAATATTGAATAAATTTTGTGCAATAGTTAGAACAATAAATATACGGTTTAGAACATGCTTTAATATGCGTTAACTTTCCAAAATAGTTTAATAAAAAAAAATTTTTTTTTATGCAGTTGCAACAAATAATCATTCATAACAAATTGCGTTTTATCAAAACTTTGCGCGTTTTAAGCTTTCAGGGTTTATGAGGTTTCATTCAGGGAGTAAGTAAGTATAGTGTTTTATTGAGTTTTATCGTAATCCGCTTATAACAGAAAAAGCTTTTCTTGTATTTTATTTACATAATTCTGTTAAACAATTCTATAGTTTCAGCCGATATACACGATGGTTTTTAATTCCTTCCGCCGTTCTCCAATATTTTTTTCCACGCCTTATGCTCTTTTTACTCTCATTTGAAGTTTTGTTGCTTCATTTCGTTGCGAATGAGTAAATAAAATTTTTTTTGTAAAATTAGGCATGCAAAAAAACATGGCAGTTTTTGAAAGCAACTTTAAGAAAAAGAAATTAAAAAAAAAAAAAGTCTTAAAATTCATCGTGTAAATCATCGCTTTGTAAGCTTTTTAATACAATGTTATATTCACTTTTTCCTACAATATGCTTTAGAAGCCAAAAACTTATATATTTTATAAGTAAGCTAAAAGCTTTTTGGTATAAAAGCTTTATCTGTATAAATATATAATTAAAACGGTTGCACCAGATTTTTGTTGAAAATTCCGGAAACATCCAACAAGAAAATCTTATAATAGTTAAGTTTTATAAAAGCACAACATTTGGGATTGTGAAAAGTACTAGAGAAAATAATATTGTAAAGTCATTACTGAGAAGCTGCAGAGAAGAAAGCAACAGTGTTAAGAGAGAAAAAGTTTAGTAAATAAAGCAGTGATTTGTAAACATTAAAAGAGAAGCAGACATTTCCGTGGATGGAAAGGATATAAAAAATAGCAATATTTCTAAAATAACTGGGAGTAATCGCCATTAAGAATAAGTTTCAAAAGCTTTTGCATTTCATTTGCATTCTTTTTAACACCATCCACTGAAGAATTTTATACTCGTATAACCAATAAGACGAATTTACTAATTTAAAAATTAGTTACGCCAGATAACTTACATTACATTATAGCTGATGAATTTTCTACGTGTTCTGGTGCATGTACTTTTGTTGTGCAGTGTAATTGAAAAATGTGATGCTGTTCATAAAATTCCAAAACACAAGTGGATCTTTCACTTATCAGAGGAATCTTACATACCACACATACTTTGTTTCGTATAACCACAACAGATTATCAATGTCTTTTGGTAAATTTGTAACGTAAATAGACTGTAAATATGCAACGTCAGTAACTTAATTACCACTTAATGTTCATTTAATTGTGAACGTAAAAACTTAATTTTGTGTTTAAGTAAGAATTTAAAAATAAACAGATCAAAAGAAATCTCTTATGAAAAATGTTAAAGAGATGACATGATCGCACGCGCTAACTCGACTGATTTAAAAATAAATATTTAAATTTTTAGCGATTTTTTACAGTGAACTCGCGGCAATATGAACCGTACTAATCAATGCGTTTTACTCTATCGAATGTGTTTGCAATTATAGACTCAGTCCATTACACAATTCGATTGAAAATGTGAACACTATCTTTTGATTTGATACTGCTTTTCGTTTCTTTCGTTTTGCTGATTAAGGCAGCTCTCATTTATTATTAGTCATATCATATCAGTTGTCACACAGACAATATGTTTTAATTGTCAATCCAGAAATAACCAGCAATCAAGTTTAGTTCTATGAAATCCAAAACACAAATGATACTTATATCATTACAATAAAACTTGTTATTTGAATATCAAGTAGGCAGATCACAAAAATTGCGATCCGCTTCTGTATGTTGTCCTCTATTTAGAGCTACTTAGTGCACTGTTTAGAGACGTAAACAAAATGCATGATGTTCATAAAATTAGATAGTTCACTATAGTGGCGGTTTACTGTAATTTTCTTTTAATTTTTCTGTCAGTTCTATACAGCGAATTTCTTTATCAAAAGAAAAAAAATACTGAAAAAATTTCACTTCGAGGCTAAATTTTTTATTTTTTTTGTTAAATATTTTAAAAATAAATATTTAAATATTCAGATTCTAAAAACTTTTGAGAGGTTTGTCAATAGTCCAGGAGAACACATATAACTTTTAGTTCCATAATGATACCCAATGGTTCAATTCCACCTGGAAATTATTTCCATATTATAAATTGTCAAATTAAGGAAATCAACAATATTAAAATAACTTTAAAAAGATGAAAAGTTTAAAAAATTGATAAATTAAATAAATTAAAATAAAAAATTTGAAATTTAAAAATCGTCAGGGGTTAAACAGCTGCATGAAGAGAAAAACTTTAAAAGAATTTCAAAAAAATTGGACAAAACTACTGAAACAAAAACTCTTAAAAGCTAAATTAAAAATAGAAATCCGTAAATTAAACTAATTAAAAATTAATAATTTTAAATAAAAATAAATTTCGCTTGTATAATGAATACTTTTATTTTATTTTAATGATCATGGAAGCATACTGAGTTGGCCTATTTTGTATACTCTTCTATATACTTGAATATACATAGATGTACTATATTTTTTTAACTTTTTATTATTATTATTATCATTATTATTATTATTATTTTATAAATATTGCAATCTTAGTGTAAACATTTATAGTACAAGGCAGTACAAATGCTACCAGGTTGCGCTGAACATGAATGTTGCGATGGGCTGCATTTACGGGCACATGTTAAACATGCTTGCATATGCCTTAATTTTGGGCATAAGATGTACCCGAAGCCGAAATCAAAGTGCGCTCTATTTCAATGCGTGGCGTAATTTTTTTTCCAAGGCGCCACAAAAAAAAAAAATATTGAGATCAGTGAAATTAGATTTTGACACTTTGATTTTAACGGTTTATTTGAAAATCGAAAGCTTTCCTAAGGCAATTTTGCGAAATTTGTTGGTTGAATGTTCGTTGCAAATGCTTTATAATTTATTTGACAATAAATAATTTTTTAATGCCTTCCGCCAGCAAACCAAAGAATTGAATAAATTGTAAATTAATATAAAAAAAGGCAGAGAAAACGTAAACTCAAACAATTTATAAATGATTGATAACATTTGGAAGAATCAATAAAAAAAAGCGGACATGCTCTTATCTGACATGGGAAGAATAGGGGATGTAGAGCCGTCAAGCTGTCATTCAATTTATGACAGTAAAATGATAAAAAGTTATTACCAATCTTTGTTTAAAGTTCGGAAGCGCATTTGTTTTTAATTCCTTATAATATTTTTTTTTTCATTTCAAATTGTTCTTTATAAATTGTAGCGCAGAATATGAATGAGACGAAAGGAAATAATATGCGGTAAAAACGGTACATTTAAGCTATTTAAATAAATTTTAATAAATTATATTATTATTATATTATATTATTTTATCAAATTATAGTGCGATGCTTTTGAAATAAATATGAGTTACAACTACACATGTGTGTATGTATGTATGTATGTTATGTAAATATGAGTATCTGTAAGATAACGCGCTGCTTCATATTATTTCAAGTTGACTAATATCAGTCAGCATTTCTTACTGCTGTTCTAATTCCCACGACACAAAAAAAATCTTCAGTAAGTACAATTCGGCTTGCAACAGCTGCTGATTCAGCTGTTTTTTATGAATCTAGTTTTTGCAAGTATTCCAGGAGAACGCACATAGCCGGTCCTGTATTATAAGATTGTTGATATAACATTTATTATTAGCAATCACTTTGGTTACTGTTCCAATTTTGTTCAATACGTCTAATGCATTATTGTTATCTTTTTGGAATCCTCTAGTTACATAAATATTGCTTACGGCCTTTTTAGCATACCATGATACAGATTTTTTTCAGTGTACCTTATTATAAAGACACAGAATGCACTGGCAATGCAGCGAAAAAGTTGGGTCTTTGAGGCAACTGGATTGCAAACAAGTCCACTATAAAAATGCTCCACTGTAGCGGCGTCGTAAAAATTACTGGAATACATGTTACTATAATTACACTACTACATACATACATGCATACGCTAATAAAGGTAAATATTTTATAAATTAAAACTTTTTATCTGATACATTTTTCGTTTTAATAACTGTGTAAGTAAATACCAGCAGTTCCCCATTAACTTCTTATTTATTCGCTTTTAGTAAATTTCAAGTTTAAATAAAGTTTTGCTTATTTCTTTCACTTATTTTTTTAATTTTCTTACTAACATTTTTACTTTTCTTTTTGCCGGGCGTGCGTAAATTGTTCAAGCTTAGACGCGACGCACTTAAAATTAACTCATCCCAGCTCTTTGATAATTTCATACTAAGCGCGTTAGTAGACCGTATCACAGCATTTATATACAAATCAAAAAAAAAAAAAAAAAAAAAATTAAATATTTTCTACGAAACTATTTCACGGAAAGGCACACACACGACGACGATCAGTTATCAAATTTCCGACATTGCAATTCTTTTTAACTCTTTTCCTTTTCGTTTTTTAATTAATGATGACAAATGATGCGCCTGAAATTCTTAAAGTTGACAGTTTGGAGTGTCTTTCGGAGCGCAGAGTGTTCCAGCGAGAGCTTCAAGTGTCTTTAGGATAACAGTTAGTTGTTGGTTGCGCACAGTTCATTCAGCCGCTTTAGACAATTTTTAACTTAATTTATTTAATTTTTTTAACGTTTCGTGTTGAAAAACTGATAAAATTATATAATTTACAAATACAAATACACATGCACATACTTATTTGTTTAACTGTTTTGTTTTTAAAGACGTCATTTATTTTCATATGAAGAAAATCTCTTGGGATACTTTTGATTGTTTTTTATGCCATTTTTTATAATTATTTTAAGTCCAAATTTTTTTTCTCTCTCTCTAGAGCATGGCTGGCGGCCGAGATAAACAAACAGTAAGGTAATTGAATTCTAATGACTGCTTGTGTGTGATCAATTTGAAATTAATAAACGCTTTTAACAACGTGGCATTCAAGTGTTTCGATTTGAATTGTTTTTTAAGCTAAACGATTTAGGCAATTTGGGAAAATTCAATCATTTTGCAAATCAGGAGCGTGCCACTGACTTTCGATGTAAGTAATACATTAATCCAAATAAATTATTCAAACCAATGAGCATTGAAAATCCAATCACACGATTAAACGCTTAACACATGATTGGCGAAATGCGTAACGAAAAACTAGCATAAGTGAATAAAGTCAACTGGATTTTAAAAACTTGCTACCCATAATTTGGAGTAATAAATCGTAAGATGGAACGTTTGTGCACAGCGGTTTGTGAAGTTGAATTATATGGAAGGACATGGAAAGAGCCAATTTAATTAATCGGAGAAGAGATAATGACAAACCCGTTATCCGTATGGAGGCCTTTAGCTAATATGCAATTCTTTTCGTATTTGCAGTGTAAATGCGTTTCCAATTAGTTGCGTGTTAGAGTACGAACAACTTGGCTTACTGTCATCGTGTTCGAGTAATTTCAAAATCACGATTGAATGAGAATTGTATGAAAATAATATTACGCTTTCATTCAGACGCAAGAAAAGAGTGGGGTATGAAAAGAGTAGACAGATCCGACGTTTTAAGAAACAAATGTGTTCACTTCAATCTTAATATCTAAATCATCCAAAGTTACACATAAAGCAACACCTTGTTTGGTTATGGGCCTACGTAGGACCCCACAAGTCTGGCAAGCATTAAAATCAGCTTTTACAAAGTGTTGCCATATAAATGGAAAATTATGATTAGGATTGGGAATAAAATGCAAGGCATTGAATTCGAAACCGGCCAACGGAAGAAAGAATCTTGGGAGATCGCATTCATAACGAAACTTTTAGTCGCAAAAAATAAATCATTTAAAAGTCAAATGATTGATAAAATAGTTAGATTAAATAATTGCTAAATATCTGGTTAGTATTAATATCATATAACACATTATATTATATAATATGTAATACATACATGAAATACATTTGTTATAATTTTTTTAAATTTAAAAAATTATCATCTGCAACTCTGTGCTGCACTCTCAAAATGCACCCTAACATTTTAGCTTGCATTTGATTTTTCATGATTTAATAGACTCATGTGCGCTTAGCGTGTGAAAAGCTCCAAAGTTTATTTAGAAAACGTAAACAATTTATCAGAAATCGTTTAAACAAGTTAATTCTATTTTAGATTGTGTTGAGATGAATACTATTTGTGCAGCACGTTTTCTACGAGTATTTGATTGGCAAATAAGCTGGATGCTCCAAACGAAACAGCAAACATCAGTCCACAATTCAACGAGAATGAACCAATTTAAGCAAAGACAAAAACTACTAGACGTATGAGCAATAGATAATTCAAACATGGGGCTGTCATCTAACCCAGGGATGGCAACGTTGATATAATTATTCTTTTCATTTCGATTTCTAAATGGTGAAACAGAATAATGGAACTTCGGCAACCTCATATCAAGCTTGCACGTATTTCGGGCAGTTTGTGTGAACTGTTCCACATAAGATACAGCTTGGAGATCTTTCCTGTTATCGTGATAATATTACTCTAATAGACTTATGAAATCAGAGAGTCCTTCATTGATGTATTCCGCCGATGAAACACTGCTATAGATCGCCGTATGTCACCAGAATCATTTGTAGTAAAAATTATCACCGATGTTAGCTGTTTGCTGGTAACTGACAAGCAACTCGTATTTAATCAAACAAAAAAAATTCATGAGAATATCCTTTTTGGCTCTCGGTGGTAAAGATGACTCCCCACGACCTTAACTATTTGCAGTCGACACATTTACCAGTTCAGCCACGGCTCACCATAAATAGTACAAAAACTAATTTAATTCCCCAATTTCGAGTTATTGCCAATCACTTCCCTTTACAGTTACTTCCATTCCAACTATCTACCGATGGACACCTTCTTCCAAATAAAATACAACAACACATGTTTTTTCACGCAAGTCCTTAATATGAACAAGGAATGGCAAGTTGCTTGAAATATAAAAGCAGCAGTCTCTTGACAGAGTGAAAGTTATTAACACACTGTATTTCATATTTGTACATCACAGGTATCACAAAATGTATATAAATTAAATTAAAATTTTTAATCTTATTTACTATTGGTTTTAGGACGTTGACTTTCAGCTCCAAATGCTCGCACCGAATCTATTAATAGCAAAGTTGAATTTCTATAACTGACAATTTTCATTTCCTGCACAATGTTTGCTTATTACTCTGAAACTGCATTTGATAGCTAAGCAAAAGAGTCGATTGCATAAATAATTTGCTTTGTTTTTTTTTTCTTTTTGGGGGAAAGGATAAAAGAGTGTGGAAATAATATCCAGAGCAGGGAACCCTTATAATTTCTAGTTAATGAAAAACATTAACAAGACGAGATGTACGTGCGCAGCATAAGATTAAATTTTGTTTACAATTCAAACTCGTTTTCAAATGCATACAAGCGTTGTACCTCTCATGACGGTTTACCTGCGGAACTACAAAACCAATTTATCTGGCTTAACAGACAAGTTTGGAAGAACTTTACGACCAAAAATTTATTGGTGTTTTTTGTGCTGAGATAAATTTTAAAATATAATACAACACGCTACACCAGAGGTGACAAACTATAGATAATTATCGATAGCTGGTTATAGAATATGAAATGTCAGAAAGCCTTTCGATATACCGACGATACTACATAAGGAAAGTTATTATAGTTCTTTAATTTAAAAATGCAATACAAAAATTAAATAACAATAATATTTTAAAACACAAAACACAATTTCTTGGTTCAATAAGTAAAAAAAAAAAACAATAATAATAATAATGCGATAAATTATAAATATGCGATATTAATGTTCATTAATATACTCATATATATATAAATATATATATAAAAATTTGATTTTAACGTTAAAATTCATTTTGGCATATAAATGAACGGTTAAACCGATCTTAAAAGCTTTTTTAATTAGTCTTAAGCACTAAATTTGAAGACGAAATAGTAATGGATACAGCAGCAACTACAGGTTATTTTTTAAGAATCTGCTTTTTGATTTTCTTATATCTAATAAAATAACTCCCAAGTACTTCTTCACTTTTCCGCAATAATATTTATAACTTTGGTATCGAATTAATAATTAATTAATTTTATTTTTAAAACACATTGAAAAAAAATCTATACAGTTTGTCACATAAGTAAATGCATTTTTTTAATCTTATTTATGGGATTGACATTCTTTTATAATTCAAAGAGAGTAAAATCTCAAAAATTAAATTTCACTTAATGCTGCAATGAGCATTTCACCTCATTTCAATGTTTCTTCGGGGAATCTTTAACCAAATTTTTTCTTAGAACAAGGGGAGATTTAAGCAACTTGCGATTACAATTAATCGGAAAGTTTGGTAAATCAAAGTTTTAACAAGAAACACAAACAATCAATTCAATTGTAATTATTTTGAAATATAAATGCTGTTATGTTTAGCGGAAATTTATTATGCATTGCGTACAGGTTTATTAAATAAATAAAGCTGACATTTGCAGGCTAAAAGCAAACTCAAGATCTTATGGTTTTAGAGTCTAAACTAAGTTTTTCTTTTAGTTGGGAAATTATAGTTTTTCCTTCAATTAATTTTTTTCACAAAAAGTTTTGCTCTCAGTCAGCCTGTTGTAATTGCAAAGTATTTCTATTACTTATTTTCCCGGTATGAATTAAATTTTTTGCTTAAAAAACAACGACGTTGGAATAGTGATAATTCTCGTTCACTTCTTGAAAGTTTACACTTTTTTTATTGGTTAACATAAAAAAGTTTGTTTGAAGTTACAGAGAAGACATTTACAAATATTTTCCGCAGTTTAAATTAATTTAATTATTGAAAATTAAAAATATAATTGAATATTTTCATATATTCTTTTTTTGTAGAACTAAAGAAGAACTTTGCTTGGAAAGTTATAAAAAAGTACACAAAATGTGAACTTTTTTTTAATACAACTGAATTTGTAGTTGGATGTTGAATTTCTAGATGTGAAAAGGAGGAATAAATTCTTTGCAATAGCTGTATGTGCTAGTTAAAAAAGCATAATTATATTAATAACAGTTTTCGTAAACAATTCAACCTCATAAAATGCAAATTAATTCAAAATAATGCAACTAAAACAGCAGCAATAACAGCAATAAAAACAAAAATATAAAAAAGACTTTTTTATAAGAAGCCTACAATCAATTTGCAACAAATTAAAATCAAAACACAAGAAAAACGCGTTTTCATTTCGTTGTTCAAAATTAACCGTTTGTTTATTTCAAATTGTATATTTTACTGTTTTTTTTTTTTTTTGCATTTATTTAAAATCCAGTAGTGTGGCGTTAATTTATTTAATTATTTGCAAACACATTTTATAATTATTTTCAATTTAAAAGAAATAAATAACACAATTTTAGACGGCGCGTAAAATTTTCAGCATTTTCATAGCGCGATCACGCAGAATATTTAAGCGTTTTCCGTAAACGATCGAGCAACCAACAAGTTGTAAGACACTCTTAAAACTAACATTTTGCTAAATCTTCGTTAATAAAAGACCAAATACAAATTTTAATATTTTCTTTCTTCCATAAGGCTTAAGTTGGTTTGTAACTCAGGCATACGGTCGGACGAGCAGGCAAGCTGGCAGGCTGCATCTTGTAACGACTGCACAACGAAAGCGCATGCAATTAGTGACCAAACGACCGACCGACCATTGGCCTCTAAAAATATGTACATGCATAAAATAAAGTCTTGCTTTGCTAAGCTCTGAGCGTTGTATTTCTTTTCGTTCAAACGTTTGTTAACATTAAGAACATAAAAATACTACACCTGAGGCTCTTGTGGCGAATTTTGAGATAAAATAGTTACAAAGAAAAAAATTTTAGTTCATAATATACGAAAATTCATCATATCGGATAAGAAATGGGGCCTTACCACCCACCAGAAAAAAAAATATCGGTTCATACTAGGAATTTTTTTTTTTTTGATGCGAAGAAAGGAGACAATGAAGGACAAAACATAATATCCTTTTGTTTTTTTTTTTAGTGATCCTCAACATGGAATTTTGCTCTGCATTTGCTTCCGTAACAAGGGCATTGCCGGTTATCGCTTAAGTTTTCGTTTTCGATATTTAAAAGAAAAGGAAAAGTAATGGGAAGAAGACATTGTAAAAAAGTAGACTCTATTCAACACAATTCCTTCTAATGGCACAAAAGTTTAGATCAGAATTAAAGAAAAATTCTGTCAGAAAACTTGCGTAATGTGTAGTACGTGACGTTTTCACATACGAGAGAAGAAGAATATATCAGAACACTCTAACTTTGAACGAGTTCACTTAGAAGATTATTCAGTTACAAGATTGCATCATCACTTAAAAATTTAATTAAAATACCGGCGATCACAATTCTTAAAAACATTCCAAGACTGCGAATTTTTTGCAAATTTTTCAATTTTCTATTTTATTTAAATATATATAATAAATATATCTTCGCCATTTGCGCACTTAAAGAAAAAAGTGATTTTTAATAAATTCCTGGATTTACTTTAGGCTTCTCCGATAGGTATTACCGCGATCGGTTCGTTACACTCTTACCGAAAAAAAAAATTATTTTGTGTGCTTTTCCGCAAGTGAAAATAAATCCACGTTCAGTTTTCTTATTCATCGGAGCTGTTGTCTTACGTTGTAATTCTCTTTAGACTCAAATATGTTATGAACACCAGCATAACAGCACTCACTTTACGCTACTAACTGCCATTTGTTGTAAAACGAAAAAGAAATCAATTTTTCATTGCGAAAAACACGCGAACAGATTTCACAACAGATTAACATTTTTTTAATATTGTACGATGAATGTCACCGCGAAATATTGGCCGCTCGTCAGCAAATGGATATCCAGTCATAATTCGCATAAAAATTATTGAATAAAACTCGTTTTGCAAAATTAATCACATTCTCTGCTGACCCCGTCAGTATAAAGTAACATAAACACACGCAACCGAAAAATATATTTTTATTAACCGTTAAGATAATTTAATCTCGAGATAAAAAAAAGTGCTTAGGGTTATTCGTCTTGAACAAAAATTTCAACCTTTTTTTACCCTGATAACATACTTTATCTTTAAAATATCGCTTCATAAAATTGATCTAAGCATTATTTTTGTCTTCAATTGGAAAATATGAATTGAAATTTAATTTCTGTTGAATTTTTATTTGCCAGATATTGCATTAACGTCAAAAATCATCAAATAATAATAATGAAAATAGCATTTGCTGCCTCCACACTATCATAAAAATATGATGCAAATGAATTTGTTCTTTGTAGCTTGAAGTAAATACAACTCTGATCGTGGGAAAATTAAAGTTTTGCAAATCACATGACTTGTCAAAAGATCTTTCACGCAAAAGCATTTTTAGGTGACACTATTATAATTTTCCAGCACACTTGTCATATTTGACAGACCGTACGATTGTATAGGGTAATGAATCATGTCCTTAATAAGCCATGAGTAGCGGAATAGTTCCTATTGCATAAAAATTGGTCATCTGCCTTTTTTGTCGAGTTTCTCAGTTTTAATATATTTAATTCAAAAAAAAAAAAAAAAACAACATACAGAAGTAGAGATTGTATAGAGTGGGAAGTAATTAAATATGTTGCCAGGAGTAGGTCACATTGACTGAAAATGGCGCAGAGAGCCATGAGGTATTTATCAGACGACGTGCTGCTCAATTGTGGTACCACTTATGCACGTGCTCTCCGCAGAATATTGTTATAAAAGACTTGACGACTTTCTGACTTTCTCTTACAAGGAATGGCCAGTAATCTGCGCATATATGTATATCAAAGCTTGAGTGGCAACTTTTACGCCACAGTATTGCCATCTAAGGGAACTTTTTCTAAGCTAACATGCTTTTAGAATGGCGACTAATAATCCGATTCAAGGATATTGCAGAGAACAATAAAAAAAACAAAAACAATTAAACAGTTAGAATTTGTTTAAAATTTTCTGGCAACCTGGCTGTCATATTTTATAACAATTAATTGAGAATTCCTATGAATATTTATAGATTGCGGTTTGCTCATTGAATTTACCATTGTTTTTCCAAAAATCGATATTACCTTCAAGTGTTGTTTACAACTTTTTAAAAATAATTTATCATATATTTTCACTATTTGTTTTGGATAAACCTAATTAACAAAATCAAGTTTTTTTCTTTTTTTTTTTAAATCAAACAAAAACTAAACAAAATAATTTTTTTTTTTGTTTAAGTTTTATTTTAAAATTAAACACTGTACCTAATAATTTATAACACAACCAAAACTTCTTCTAATCGTTACTGTTCCGAATAAAAAGCAGACAAAAATTTTAATCAGCCATTAACTTTCTAAATGCTTATTGATTTTTAAATATTCTAGATAGATTAAAATTCCATAGGTGGTGTAATATTTTTGAAAAATATTTCATCGATATGTATGTACGTGTGTAATTTGATGGCAACACATAATGCGGTGAAGAGCGTTTTTGATTATTATTTTGATTACAATTTGAAAAAAATATGGGTGATTGCATTGACCTTTAGAGAAGTTCATTTGCAAAACAAATTTAATACTTTGAAACTGCAAAGTCATATATTTGGCAATTAATCAATTTTATAATTAATTATGATTGAATCTTTGCTGTTGGAACACAAAAGGTTTCATTTTGAATAATTTCGCAATTAGGACTTTAGATAAAAGCAATAACATCAGACGATTTCGAAAGAAATGATGTTTCATGTTTATATTTTAACAAAATATATTTATTAACAAAGAAGGGCACTTCAAAGTGGCCACTTACAAGGAAAAAGGTAATAATAATAATAAAAATTTCATGCGTAGGAAGAAGTTTCCCCTAATGTGGTGCTCTTTATTTAGTTATTTTTCTAATTTCGGTTCATTATTGATTTTAGCGATTTTTTATTTCTCTGCTTCACTTCAAACGATTTTTAAATGTTGAGGACTACGACTCTTTTTCATTCTGACAATTTTTTATATTTCAAATATTTTATATATTTTACTGAAAAGTAGAAATCAGTTATTATTTAGATAACAAATTTCGTTTCATACGATACTTTACAGTTACAATCAATTCTAAACTTTTATAGTACTCTATAATGTACAGCACTGTTTTGAGTAGCACTCCAGATCACCAGAAAACTAGCGGTACTTTTGCATAAAACGTGGTCCTCCACCACAGTCCTTTTACGCTGAATTTCTACTCGACACTCAACCACGATATTTTTTACAAATAAGAGCCGAGAAAATGAATTCATATCGATAGATATTGCGGAGCCTTAGCTAAAACTTCTATAATGTGGAAATCAGTTCCAAGTTATCAAATATTCATCTGAAGCCGATTTCGTTAAAATCACAAATATATACTGCCATGGCGCTTATCTATATCCTTGTAGAGCATAGAATCTTGATGTTTCGTCACACAAGAATCTAAATACAAAATAAACAATTGCTATAAATGTTTAAATTGCATATATAAAAAAAAAGCTGATAAATTCATATTCTTTCATTCGTGACAAGTGCAAATAAAAAAGTGGTCAGACAATTTTAATTCAACATGCACACGATGTAAAACGAAATATATTTCTTAAATGTCCTGAGGATGGAATGAGAATGAAAAGAAATTCTTTTCAAATGACAGCAAATCTTAATTCGCTCGACTGCCAGTATTAAATAAGTTCAAATGGGTGTGTTTTTAATAAACGCAATAGTAGGCAGTGGCAACAGTGCATAAACCAAAACTAAATAATGAAAGAACAAGCCATCAAACAAACACTACCAACGACCCAAAAGATCATTCAACTTTGCAGTGCACGGATACAAACAGCCAATAGCAAAAAATAAAAAAAAAATTGCATTGATTCCACCATAAGGATCAACATCTTCAATATAAGAAATTAAAAGACTAAACATAACAAACAAGGAAAAATGTGCCGTGATGCACACATTAAGTTACGTGGTTATAAGACCGATAATTGAAGGAATTAAATCTAATGGGTATAAAGCTAATCCCCATTACAGCTTGCAGGGCATACGAAATAAAATACAATCTCAGATCATTACATGGCGATCACTTAAATAAGAAATTTAAAATATTTAAACGAAATATTTGGCGAATTACAAAATGTCTGAATTTTAAACTATAGATTTCAATTCCATGTTGGGAACGATTTGGATTTGGAGATAATTTATTATTACTTTCTTTCTAGTAATCTGTAATAAAAATTGAGGAATAAATTTTTATATTTCAAACAAATTTTCCAGGTTCGGCAACCATATAAAAGCAAAGGCACGAGAGCAGAAACAGATGTATACACTTGCTGGAAAAACTTCGAGAGTTGTGTCAAGGACATGAAAGGATGCAACAAATGGGCATGCGCAAGTAATATTTTCGAAACTTATATGAAAACCCATTCTTTAAAAATATATTCCATACCTATTTTTGTGCCCTCCAATTATATCCGATTGTTGTGCTTTTCATACTGGATAACTTTGTTTTTCAGCAAAATTTAAGCCCTATTTGCACTCCGACAAAAATGCCGAAGACAGGCAAATGGACAGACGGACAACCTTCTTTCTTATATGGATCCAAAGTTTATATACACTATAGGGTAGCAAACTAATATTGCAAAAATTACCATTTCCATACTTAACCCATCCATTCCTTTTTGATTACAAATTTAAGAAAATAGTCGACCAGGCGACTCCAGGTTATATTTGCAGACGGAAAGGGAAAGTGGTGATTATGCCATTGATATGTAGCGTAATGAACGCTGCTCTAGAAACAAAACATAGCCAATCAGCAAATACTTTTTTTATTTCACAGAATAGAAAACTTCTGACAATTCTATGCCTTAATATTTTTACCGAAATACCAAAAAAAATATGGAAAAACGAATAATCAATTTTTAATTTTTATATAAAAAAATCATTTCTATCATTTCTCACAATCAATTACTAATCTTTATGAGAAAAACAATAATATTTATGAAGGAAATACATAATTTTACTTCACTTACAGTTTTTCAAAGTTGCTTAATAATGTAAAAAGTAAATGAGAAATTTTTTTTGGTTTTTATTGGCTTCTTAGCTATTAGGAAATATATTTAATATGTGACTGTACTTGCTCCATAAAAATAATGGCAAAGGAAGCTGATACAATAATATAATTTGTTGCTGAAGAATTATTCAGAAACGAGCCAATACTTTTTAGCGACTGCATCTGGAATATGAACAAAAACGTTAAACATCAGTATGAAATAAAAGAAAAAAGCTTAATAACCACAATTGGCTATTTTTAAAGATAAAATAAAAAAGCAACTGGAAAAAGATATATGTTTGTATGTATGCACATTGTTCGATCAAGAATAGAAACATAGAAAAAGTCATGATCATGATCATGTCATTATTGTAGAAGTGCATCTATGAGGGACGGGTGCATAAAGTTGTGAACAAGACAACTACAAGTCAAACGTTCAGAAATGGCTTTACGAGTTGCAACTTAAGTGAACCCTTGTGTAGCTTTTAATTCAGTTATTGCTCTAAACACTAAGAAACAATTAATTCAAAGGAAGAAGGGGAAAAGGAGGCGAAAAAGCAAGCCCATCAAAAGGTGAGAGAATAGAAAGATGCTTAAGCCAGTCTTAAAGTAACTTCACCAAACACATACTTGTTAGATCAATATAGTTAATTATTTAATTCTGTGAATATTCCAAATGATAAATTTGGAAAAAAAATTTCTTTAGAAATGTAGAAAACAAAATGATAGAAATATGTTCTGTGTAAACATAAAAAGAATAGAACAGTTTCGAGGACTTATAAGATTGTTGTTAAGAAAACGCAAAAGATACTGAGAGATATCCTTTGAGCCTATGGCCCTTACATGCACTGAAGCAAATAAAAACCGTGTAAAACGACAAATATCCGCGTTATCGGGAGACAATAGAAGGCCTCAGCAAGCAAAGTTTCTGCAACTCCTTCGAATTGATGGCAGATATACCTTTTAAAGGATAAAACAAGCTAAGATTGGAATGCAATGAAATTCTCATACTCCTCAGTAATCAATTTCAATGTGTTTTAAACAAAATAATATAATTTTCTTCGGATCTTAATTTTGGAAATTTAGTGTCTTTTAACTATAAAATAAGAGGATTTACTGGATTTCATGTGTTTTAAAGGGCGCTTAACATAGAATTGAGTCTGCTAATCAAGTGTTAGTCGGCATTGACTTCGCATGCAAAAAACAACAACAACAAAAAATAAGACGAAAAGTTGCGAAATGGGTTAATAAGTTTTGATATTGAAGAATTTTCATTGAAATTATATTTAATTATTTAATTTTAAAATTATAGCAAAGCAAATTCAGCAAAACTGTTTTAATTGTTAAAATTTGGGATGGGGAAAATTGTTAGGAAGGGAGGAGCAGAATGTCTTAAATTGTCAATACAACAGAAATAAGAAATTATTTAACAATACCGTCGCAGTGAGATTGTGAGAGAAACGTCGCAAATTAAAATTAAATTGGCTCAAACGACGTCCTCCAGCCGGACTAGGTGGAGGAGGGGATTCGACTAATTTATGTGAAGTATCGACATTGTTGTTCTTAACGGTATCACCGGCTAGATCCACCACAAGATTCGGCAAGGATGGAGGCAAGTGAAATAGATTATGTTGTTGTTCTTGTTGATGCTGCTGCTGCTGCTCTTGCTGCTGGTTTTGCTGGTGTTCGTGTTTATTTGGTAAAGCCGATTCTCCCAATGATACCACTTTTCTAGGTGAATTCGGCAAAATTGTGTGATATAAAATATTAATAGCCGAATGTATTTTCGTTTTAACTAAAGTGTCGTTTTCCGGCTGATAATGAACTGAACTTAATTTCTTAGTTTCACGTAATAATCCGTCACTAGTTGGATCACGATGAAATTTATTTTCATTTTGATAATCCATCGCCTTCTCCTTCTCAGCTATTTCAAATAAAGGCAAATGCAGTGTTTGAGAATCCTGTATGGTGGTATCATGTAATCCTCGAACTAGGGAGCTTATTGTGGGTGCAAAATAATGGTCACATCGTTTGTTTTGATTTGATTTATGAATATTTTGTTCGAATCTTATGCCACTGGTACAAGTTGCAGCCACAGCAGCATCAGCATCAGCGCCTTCTTTATCATTTTGGCAATTCTTGTGTGCTGTATGGCTTGTTGATGAAATTAATATTGGAAATAATGGCGACAATTGATTCTTGGTCAGATGTTGCTGTTGCTTTGGCTGTTCTTTTTGATTATTAATATCATCGTCATTCTTCATGATTTTTGTTATATACAAGAATATATATGAATGTGTTTATTTTCAGGTGAACGACTGGTTCGTAGAGTTTAATACAATTTTTTTTTTAAATAAATAAATTCTCTTTTCCGTTTTGACTTTTTTTGTATGCAACTCTCATAAAGAGATGGGTCATAAATTAGTTGCATCTGTATTTTTTAAGACAAAAGAAATGATCAAAAATAAGTGTGTCAATTTATAAAGAGAAATTAAGAAAAGCTATAATAATTCTATAAGGATACCCACAGTACATTTTTGTAATGTCGTTTATCTAAATGAGTATTGCAAAAGATTGCCAATTTCGAAAAAAGAAGTTTATTTTGATCATGCAGTAGAAGCTCTAATACTTATTACAACTGAAATATATGAAAATTCTTCTGCAGAGCTTTTGAGAAAGAGTTTATGCACATTAAATATTTTTGGATATATTCATGGCTATCTTATGAGATGAAAAATGAGAAGAACCAAGAGGAAAGGTATTAAAACTATTACAGATCACATTGAACTCGTATTGCGGATCGTAGAAGCATTTGCATTTAGCGTATACAATACAATATCAACTCTTAAATGTATCGATGATTTATTGACGGAAGGGTGAAGGTATTTGTGTTTCCCTACAGAATTATCACTCTCCTTTACCCTATCGTTTTGGGGGTACACGTATCTGTCTCAAATGGGGCGATGGTTCGCCTGATGCACTTATTATTTAACTCCTAGAATGTTGTAGAATACACTATGCAACGTATGGAATTGATCCGCTTGTCATATCGCATAAGATGCATTATTGTAGCATTAGAAGTGGGCTTAGAAATTGCTTCATCTATATTGCTTTATCTATTCCGAGTTCTACGCCTAATTTTGGCGTTGTTTCTCATTTTTCTTTAGTATACTTTTGGTTGTGATTTTTAAAGCTCTTTTGAAAGCATGGCAAATAATGTTGATGCTTTTTCCTTTCTATGTAACATCCTTTAATTAATAACGCGCCATAATTAAAAATGCACATCATATGTGAAAGTATTTTTAATTACCTTTTGATTTAAAATAATTGCAGACATTATAAATTAAACCGTCAGTATCCTTTGTGTTAGCATGTGCTTTGAGTAATAAAGTAAATTTAGTGACACTTAAGAAGAAATCGTATTTCAAGCGGACAATGGAAAACTACAAAATATGAAATTAAATTAAAAACAAAAAACATAATCTACCTCAACATTCTATATCTTATCTTAAGTTCACAAATAAATTATTCAAAATACTATAAAAATATAGTATGCAAGTATAAATGTATTAAAAATAAAACAATAAAATGTGATAGTACGAGTATAAAGTGCTTAAATTAATATTAATACAACAAATGATAATACATTAACTTTATTCTTTTTAAACACACTAACAAAAACATTACCGTGTGCTCTTTCATTTTTCAATTCTTATGAATTTCTTTCATGATTCTACGATTTTCTGCTATCATGTCTAAAATATTAATGATTATCAATGCGGTTATCATTCTATCATTATCATTCTATAGTACGATATGCTGGCTGCTTAATAATTTGTTTTAGCAACAATTCTCCGCAATTAGTAGTCTTTCTATGAAGTACCCTTCAACATACAGCTAATGGTTCAATTGGCCTACAGCAATACGAAAGATACTTATGATACTTATAGTGCGGACGACTTCATAAAACAAAGCTGGAAAAATCCGTATGAATTTAAATTTGACATTTGTGTTTCCTTCTCCATACAATTGTTTCTTTATTATTTTTTTGTTTTCATTTTTTATTGTTCGCTACAAATTAACCAGTAACGCAAAGGAAAACAAATGAATTAAAATCAATAAAATTATGCATCAACAACTAAATCAATTTTATTTGCTTTTCCTCTGTGAGTGTGTCCGTACACATATATTTGGCACAATCTTAAACATATGCATATATATATATGTATGTTCATATAAAGCAATATAAAACGCATTAATACAATATTGTGTCAGGTTAAGAATCAATATGGGTATTCACTAATTACAGTAAACGTGGTACAACCTGTACATTATATACACAATAGCACAACTTTGAAGGCATTAAAAACAACAAAAGAAAGCAGACAATAATAAATTCTTTTCCAAAAAAAAAAAAAATTTATAAAAGTTTTGTAAGTGAATGGCATTGAAGGCTCCCCGTTTGCTGCCTTGAACCACACGATAACAACATTTAATAGAAATCACTTCCATTTTCTTAGATAACATTCCAGATCAGTTTGCGAAAAGTTTCTAAACATTTTTCCATTTTTTGCAATTTTTATAAAATAAAAAAATACACAAATGCACAGTGCATTTCGTTTAGTATCACTACACCTATTTACGCAGCAAATGTGATGTCTAGTACCTTTACGAGACAACTTCAAGAAAGTATCACAGGAACTTCAGATAAACCTCTCAAAAACGAAGAACGGGAAAATACGAACAAAAGGACTCGAATGTGCTGTACTCGAAGATTTCAGAACAATTACACATTTTTTAGACAGCATATAAGTTATCGGCAATAAAGTTTTGATAAATGAAAATTTTAAACTTTTCATACTAAAAATATAGAATTTTTTTTTAATATTTTTTAAAATACACAAAATAATGTAGAATAGGAATTCTGCCTTAGAGTTTGAGATGTATGTAATTAACCCAGCGATGTTAAAACAAGTCTAACTTACGGAACAATTTTCTCACGGTTAGTCAACATGTATCAACATGTCCGATTTCCGGTAATTGACTATTATGAATAACCAGTGGAAATTTTTTCCCCATGAATGGAAAAGTACCATTATAAATATGCCATGAATTACCCCGCGCTTCCAGCTATCAATCAATATAAAACAAGAGAAAAAGATTTGTAAGGATTTAAAATCAAACAAATTTAAGTTTAATTATAAAAACTATACAAATCTTTAATTTCAAACAAAATGTAAAAAAAAAAAAAAAAAAATCAGGGAATTATTGTTAAGATTGCTAATTGCAATTCCCCTGTTTAACATTTAATTTTACTGGCAAATAATTATTTATAACTATTATATTAAAATCATTTATAACGTTTTATATTTTATAGTTAGGAAAATCTGAAATTCTCCGAAATATATAATTTAGTTCTTTTACAAAAACATTGGCAAACAAAAGCGGAAAGTAAAAAAATTGCGAAATAAGTAATTATTTACGGTAAGAGCGATCTTTTGAGGTGTATAAAATACGAGGTGAAAATATTCATGACAGTGGTGAGTTTTAGCAAAAGCACTGATAGTAACCTTTGCAATACATATTTATTTGAGAGACTCCAGTCTGTAGTGCCAACAATAAAATGGCATATAGAAATGAATAGGGCACCCAATTTGTTAAATATACGACTTTAAACAACTATAAATTTGACAGAGATTCTAATTTTTTCTTTCTAAAATTTTTTTTTATTTCTTTGTTCGTTTTCGAAAGCTGTAACCTGCTTCTTCTTATTCGTGTTTAATCACAGAAAGGCTTTGTCAGCTAAAATGCTTTTTAAACAGGTTTCACTGAATTTCCAACATATTTATTATATTTCTAAAATTTCTTTTGGCACTTCGTTATTTATCTACACATACACACATATTAAAAGTATTTAACCACAAGGTCTGGCATACAAAATTCGAAAAATTAACATAAATTTATTTATTTTATTTTACAATATTTCACTATTTGCAAGTCTATAAAATAAAAATAACATTATTCATCATTTTTTAATTAAATAAAACAAAATTAATTAAAAATTAAATATTATTAAACGAATCAACCGCTTTTATTTTAATTAATTAAATTTTAATTTTAAATTATTCTTAATTAAAAGATCTTCCTACTATTTTCTTTATAAATATTTTGGTTTTCAAATAATTTCATTTCTTCAGAATATTCTGAGCAAACACTCAACAAAATAATATACAAAAAATTAGCGAAAACTATTGAATTTTAAGAAAAGTTGCCTAAAAATATTTTGCAGCTGTACTGATTGTAGGATTTTGAAGAAATAAACTTTTTTATCAGGTGAACACAATTGTGTTCGCGAAAGCTCAAATAAAGTTTTCTGAGTTCAATTTTATTATGTTGGAATAAAATCAGTAAAAGTTTTATCATGAAATATTTTTTCAAATACGCAATGTATTTGAAAAAATATCGTTCTTAGCTCTTCGCTGCTCCTCATGGAGAACAGAATTGAAGAACATAAATTCAAAAGAGACTTTGATACTAAAAGCCTACTCACATAAACCTAAGTAGGTACGAAAGTTTGGTGACCTTTAGAAAGGTCCCCTACTCCAGAAAATTATTTACACATGATGAGTATATTTACAAATGAATTTTTTTTAAGAAAAACTCAATTGGTTCTTGTTATGACATTTCTTTAACTATTTTGAAATTTTTTTTTTATTAATTCATACCTCAACCTCTGGCGAAGGCGTTCTTAACCGAATCTTCATCATTTTCCTTAGAGCTTTGCTATGCTCCATTCTGATCTGTATCATACGAAATTCACAAAATTGAAAACGTGTATTCAAATGATCGGCTTTGTTTAATTAAAATTTGCCAATTTCATTAAAAGTAAATAAAGTTTTTAATACAATTGAAAAAACATTTTTAGGGATTTGCTTTTTAATTAACATTTTTTATTAGTTGTTTTACTTGAGCTTACTTTACGTAAAACACTTGTTGTGGAAGCTCAGTTTTTTACGTTGCCATTAAATGCTCAACAAATCCAATGAAGGACCAAACTTTTTTGCCCATTAATTTAAAGCATATATATTTTTAAAGTAACCGAAATTTAATTAAGTTTAGAGAAAATATTCTTAACCAGCAAAATCAACAATCGATGTAGAAGATGAAAATAATATAAAAATATTTCGATAAAAAATTCAGGATGTTGGAAAATTGTATGTGAACACACTTTAGCCGTTCTTAATAACTGCACACAAATTAAACGCGTGGATGCCGTTTACAATTTATCAAAAAGAAGAATTGGTTTCTTATAAATTATTTTAATTTATTTTGTGTTCTCGAATCGACACTACAACTAAACTCTTTCCGTCAACACGATTCATTTAGACTAAAAACAGTTTGCAGAATTTCATTCTGTTGTCAACAAATAAAAATACAGTCGTCAATTAATTTTAAATAAAATAGAATATATTCTTGTATTTGTAATTTCTATTGTACATCATTATAACGATGACGGTGCTTTAGCAAAAAATAAATAATAAATAAATAAATAAATAAATAAATAGTAGAGTAATTTCGCTTTGAAAATTCTATAAAAAGCCGCAAATACTTGTATATCATTTGCTATGAAATTTAATAAAATCGTAAAGGTTTGCTTCTTTTTATCTATTCATCATGATTTAAGTCGATTAACATTTTTAGTGGCGCAATTAATTGAAGGTAGAGGACTAGAAAGCAAGTAGATACAATTTATCAACCAGAGTTAGTATTACTGCAAAGCCTGAAAATATACTATGCGCGAACAACATGGCAAAAAACATTTAACAGTACTAACATTAAATTGATGAAATGCTTTGCATGTTTTTAGGATGACAAATTAACTAATTAAATGTCGTTACATTCATCGGGATCGTATGGTCACATAACATACAAATATTAACGTACCCTCGTTACCTTAATATTAAAAGGGTCTAACAAACATTTATTGATTATAAGAACAATAAAATAGTAACAAACATTAACGTTTAGTTGTCGATAAATTTTAATTTAACTGACTCTCTTTTCTATTTTTTCAATCATGGTCACTAAGGAATTACTGTAAAGGAGTAGCATTCTTAAAATGACCAATTGGAGGCGTTTAACGTAACGACAGCGATATATCTATGTATATTTATATATGCATGAATTAAAAAAAATTTGTGGTAAATGTGTTTGCAGCAGATCGAAAAAGATCAGACATATAATTACCGTAACTTAACGTTTCCCCTTCACCACGTTTCTCTCACCACTTAAAACATATACAACAGTAAAGCCAATTCATTCCACCTAAAATCACAATGAAGTTTTCCCGAAGATACGGCTTTAACGAAAACTCTCCCTTTTCAACAGATAAAAGTTGTCGGCCTCATCGTTATTGACGCCAATATTAATATTCCTCACGCAGTAGGGGGAATGTTCTACTCGTATGGTTTGCTTTTGTTTTTATTGTTTCTTTTATCTGATAGTACTGGGTAGAACTTTTTGTTTATGGCTGCGGCTGACATCAGCGGTTTTCGTCTTTTAATTTTCTGTTTTCTAAACGCTTTCTTTATTGATTTTTTATATATAGTTTAGTATAATATATTATTCCGAAATTCAAAATGCATGTCAATACTTTACATTACATGAATGAATTAGAATTAATTAAAACCAGTCCTGGCCAGCATATATGTTACGGCAATGATATGGTCCAAACTCTGTTAATGTTTCCTAAAAGTATAATATTATTGATGTAGAAATCAAAGGAAAGTCAGTCAATCTTTTCTTTAAAGCTGATTCACACGTTTGACCTAATAGAGCCTTGCTTTCCACTGCACTTTGCGCTCCGTGGAAAGAGATTTAGATTAAATTATTATTGTTATAATTTTTTTATATTTGATTACTTTTGGCATAGCCAGGAACAGATTTCCCTACCTATTTATGCGCAGCTGCTTATCTATAGTATAATGTCTGTTAGGAGAATTTAGTTAATTTACGATAAAGCAGATAATAATTGCTATCCAAATGTTTGTGCAATTCGAATTTCATTATACTCGTATTTGTGTTTTCCTTCATACAAATATGGGTGGATAAGTGTGTACACATCTCATATATAGGGTGTTGCAATAACACGTTTTATTTTCAATAACTCGCCATTTGTACAATTGGCAGTAATCAAGAACAGAAACTATTCCATTAACTTGTAAAAAATAATTATGCTGGCAACATTGTTGTTCTGGCTCATACTATTGAGAAAACTAAGCATCGTTCATCTATCTTCTGAATTGGGAATTTTGAACTTTACTTAACAAGAGAAGTCACGCCCACCGACCTTAAATAATATCACAAAGAAACCTCATTATGGAAGACCCAAAATGTATCCATAAATATATAAATACACACACACATGTGAATGTGTATACGAGTATAGAGTCCAAACACTCTTTATGAGTCTCCTCCAAATTTTTTCTTTGTAATAAAAAAAATTGTTCACATATAAAATAGAAACAATTGAAAGAAAAAACATTCCGTTGACAACGATGTGTAATATAAATATAATTAACAGAGTCGCAAAAGATGACAATGCATGAGATCGAAAGAATTCCATCAGTACAAGTTCCCACAATATTTATGGGCAGCATTTCAGAAGAATTTATTTTTCAAAAAAAGTTATTAATAATTAATAATGTTAAACAAAGTTTGAAAAAGCGATACAGCTAAACCATATGGAATTCTGTAAGTCGGAAGACGTCTTTTCGTAAAATAATGTACATCGAAGCTTTGCAGAAGTAAATAAGAAATAAATAGCCTTCCAGTTTATTGAGATTTCAAAATTTAGCTGATATTCTATTCACTGTTTTATTAGTTTTAAATTATTTTTATAAAGAGATATTAGGGAAAAATAAATCATTAATAAAAAAGTCTTGTGCTTTGGAAATTGATTAATTTAAGAAATATAAAAGTGTAGACTTTCGGCTTTAATGCAGACGAAATATGGGCAAATTCCTATGTCTCCTATTGCCGGCATTCCTCCATTTAATAATAATACCTGCATTAAAAAGCTACTTCAAGGTAGTGAAGTTCAAGTCGTTTGCTTGCACGTATCATACTTATTATATTTCATAACAAAGTTGTTATCAGCAACAATTTAAGTGATAACAACTGATAGTAATGAAAAAAAATATGTAAATTAAAAATTTATAAAAAAAATCATCTTCGCAATGAAAAAGTTAAAAGAGCAAATAGTTCATCGTAAGACGGGTTGCGCTAAATAATATTACCCAATTCCATACAATTTTTTATTAACGAATCTTTAATGGGGACATTATTTGTTTTCATTTTGAACTTTATTTATGTTTCCATTTCTAGCCAGTGTTGCCACGAGAAAAAAATTTTTAGTAATCGAATTTCTTTTCAAATTTGCCAAATTATAGAATACGAAAAAAATTTATTTTAGCTAATTGCAGTCAAAAAATGCAATATAGTAAGCAGTTGCAGTTAATTAACTCCCAACAGTTAATTACCTCAAAAAATTAATATTAAAGTGTATATCTATAGAAAACTCATATCGGTATTCATACCGAACCAAATGCCAAGGAGGAAACAAGAAATTTAACTACGAATAATAGAAGGTAATGAATTCTTTCGTATAACTTTTCACGAATCCACATTTGTATTGTCAAAACCATTATAAACTTGCAAAGAGATGAGTAAATTTCCATGATAATTTCATTTAACCGAAATTGGTGATTAAGTCAAGGTAAATATACATGAAAATTCCATGAAAAGAAGTGGAAAAATAGAAATTCAGTAAAATAGGAGGAAGCAAACGAAAAATGTAAAACGTACATTGCCAATTTCATTTCGTCCTCACTATTTCTTGAATAAGAATTACGAATTATTTAATTATTTACCTGCAGAGAACTTCCGGATTTTGAAAACGAATTTCGTAAGAAGCCAAATGATAAGAGGGCGCCATAGCTAGACATCGGGCCACGATTTTCTTTTAAGTTGGCTGGAGAGGAGCTGGCTGCAGGTGATGATGACGCTGCTGTGTTCAATGGAGACATTTCCGAATAGGCACGGCCCACTTCAGCCAAAAATGGAGTTTTCCGCATCTTTCTTCTCGTAATGTGCCCAAATGTACACACATACACATAAGTAACTAATTCTTTGTTATATGTATAGATGGATAAAGCTATTCATCTATATACACATAAATATATGTTCATACATGTTTTGCAGCCATTAAACTGCCAAAAATATTTGTTGGAACAGTTAGCAACCATACGCTGCTTATGAAACCCTGATTTTAACCCTATTATAACAGAAACATTAAATATCTAATCGTAAAGACTTCTGTAAGTTAAGAGTCCCTTTATCATACTTCTAATTATGCATATACTTGTAGTAAGATATTATATTATTTTAATATCAGTGATGCATCCGTATTCACAAATTTTATAGTCTTACAGATTTATATACACAATTATAAGTAAATAAATGTCGCTTATTTCGGTTTTTGAAATTTAGCAAGTTTTATAAATAATAATATATTAGTATTATTGGCATTGTGTCTGGGAGCAAGGAGCAAATTACGTAAGATATTGGCAATTTTAAAGTGGCATAGAATATACAACTTGGAAAATATTCCACAACCAAAAGTTAAAAACACTATTAGCGAAGCACTATTATCTAAGTAAAAAATTTATGCATCTCAGGCGAATGAATAATATGTTATTTGCCTTGGGGGCTAACCATGGAGGTTAATGAACATCAGCATTTCTTAAAATAACTTCTTGTAGAATGAGGTCCCGCAATAATTTCATTGCAATGCTTCTTATATGCGATATGGTACCATCCTGTTGAAACCACATGCTAATCAATTCCAGACTGTCACTTTTAAGATGCAAAGGTAACTCCTGAATAATTTAAATTCAAGTCCTAGTGCAAAATTGTAGGCAAAGTGGTTTTTTAAAGACTAAGACTTGAAGACTTTCTTGAGCAGCAGTAAGTTTTTCAGCCAATCTTGCCGTACATTGTGGTCGATGCTTGCACCTATCACATACAGTCCCTCTTTCTACGGCAAAACAAAGTAGGATAGCTTTGAGTAAAGAAACTCAAGCAGCGTTTTAGTCTTTTCCACAAAGCAAAACACTAAACTGAGCACAATCTTAAACAAATTCAACTGTGGACGGCACCCCATTGTGTCAGCTATTTTGACACAATCTCCAGGTTTCATATTAAACATCTTGGAAACTAGTCAAACGATTCTTGTAAAATTCGGCAGATACCTGGGAAGCCTTTTAAACGATTTCCACGAAATTGAGCACACATTTTAAATTTTTAATAGAAGGCCACCTTGTGATTCTAGTTGTTTTTCTGTTATAAATCTCCTTTTAAAGAGAGAAAATTTGTTCACCACAAAAAAAATATTTGTTTAACACAATGCTTTGCTGCCGCTTTTCTGCTGCTTCGCCTGGCGCCCTAAGCTGAATTTCAATTTGCATTTAAAATTAGTTGGGCAAAACAAAAGGGTCAGACGTTGAGAACGTTAAGAACGTCCACAGTTAGGATTCCTTTGCCAGATATAAATTATTTTCTGTAAAGTTTCCATATTAACGGCAGTGTTCATATATTACGGCCAAAATCTTCTTTAAATATTTAATTTTTTTTTTTGTATAAATTAAACACGAGAATTTAATTTACATTCTCAATATGTTTATAATTTATTGCGTAGATGTGTGTATTTTTGTGTACAATAATTAATTTGCCTTTTAAGTTTAATTGTTATATTTTGACAAACAATCATCGCTATTAACTCTTTATATTTTTATTTATTAATAGAGCGCCAAGATTTAAACCAAAAATCCACTTTTCATAAATTTTTTAAAGACAACTTTTACACACGAGGATTCTTAATATTATTAATTAATTGAAATCTGTTACTTAATTATTAAATACACTATAATGCATGTATGTGTGTATGTCCAGTCATTAAATACTTTATAAAAAACAATTTATTTTTATAATTTAATATTTTTCTCAAAACTATTTCATTTTAGAATTTACAGCACCGCTTTTTTGAAATTGACTATTTTCTCTTGCTCTCTGCTTCAGACCAGCAACTAGAAATGACTGCTTACCAGACATGAAGAAAAATTATTTAATGATGACTCCAAATTTTCCTACAATGAATAATATAATAATAACAATTCTCTAGTACTCTGAGCACATGCATATGTGTATGTATGTTGGTATGCATGTGTGCGCATATACATACATACGTCGGGTACGAAATAGCAAACTTTATATTGAACAAAGTAAAGTAACGCGGTAACAAAGTAAACTGCCATCAATGTGATTCGTGGCAGTTGTAGCGGTTTTGCCATTTCGCTTTAATCAGGTATTATCAACCGAGCAGGAATATAAAAAGTTCTGATTTTAATCTTTTTACGGCACAAATTAAATTAATTTTGCTACATTATCACATGAGTTAATTCATGTAGAAGAATTTTTTTTTTTTTAGTAAAATAAGAAGCAAAAATTTTTTTCAATTTCTGGTAATTGTAATTATTAAAATTTCTATTGAAAGTTTTCCCAGTGAAATGGACATGCTGGTATCCCTCATCAACGAATTTCAATGTATTTTTAATAATAAAAAATTATTATGTTTCTACTGGAAACTTAAAATGCGTTTTAAATATTAAATTTCTACACCACAGAAGATGAGATTTCATAAAACAATCCTCTTAAAACATTACAAATTGTATCTTTTTAAGGGTGGTAGCGAAAACTCAGTTTTATTAACACAGGAGAACGTCGATAAATCATTCACACAAAAGTCACTTTTTTTTAAATTAGGGGATAATTAACTAAACGTGATTTCAGTTTAACGACATGTAAATTGTTAAAAATACGACTTTAATTTTTTTAAGCGTGATATCAAAATCTCACTTTTTTTTACTACAGGAGAATCTCCATAAATCCTTGGACAAAGCCAAGGATTTGATAGTCAAATTATTATATTAAAAAATATAGGAAGCAGATACTAAAAACATGGGCCGCAGCTTCAAGCGCATCAACTATTTGCACATTGTGGCTATCATACATATAACATCTTATGAACCGGTAGAGGTTTTCAGATTTATAAAAAGATAAATTGGTTTTCTATGGGGAGCACCCATCCTGCTTGTGAAAGGTTAGCGAAATCGATTCCTGCCTTGATCCTGATTTAACGCCTCTGTATTAATTTTAGAAATTTATTAGAAAAAGTAGTATTGGATTATCTTATGGACCAAGTAATTGTAGCCACTGCTAACTTAAGCGGGAATGCATAAATGATATCAAATTGTCTACTAGTTTGTATAAATTAATTACAACAATATTTATACGCCACATTATAATTTTAAGTTCACACACCACTAAACATATTATGTTATAGTAGTTTAAGGGAGGAAGAGTAAATATAATAATAAAAGAAACTTTATTAACTACAGCCAGTTCTTCTTTATATTTGTTTCTTTTAGTAACCCTTATATGATTTACAAGGACTGATTGATATGCCCTCGTAATTTTCGCATACGTTTTGACCTTTTAAATTCAAATTAGACAATTGTGATAACGCTTACCATTATATTAAGTAGAAAATTAAAGCGATAATATTTGTACCATGTATGTCGGTGTTGACATACATATGTAACCATGTGTAGGTGGCATGCACAATAGACTTTTATGAATCGCTATAAATGTTCACACTTCAACCCACCAGTTTTCTAATCATGCCCAGCAAAAAAAAAAAATTACCTGTAAAAAAGTATTTAATGCATGGTTTCGATTTATCTAAGAGCACCAGCCAGTCAATTGGGAAAGGTGTAGTGATAGAGAAGACAGGTGGTGAAGAAATAGGCAGATAGAGTAGTGTCGCAGCGCCTCCAGCATCAAAGCAGACACTGTTAATCTGTTTTATATAGTCGTTCATGTATTATTTTACCGATGAAGCACTGTTGCAGTGTTTTGTTAGATTCCAGAGCATTATAGTGTCGAGGGCAAGGAACTCATGGATAAATTAAATTAAGATTTACCAATTCACTACCTACTGATTTTCATCTCAAACAATGAGTTATTAGCGTCACGATTCATTGCTGCATGGAAAGATGTAATTGCAAAGTCTTGTGTGAAGGTTTCAGCAATTATTTGAAATGCATAACAGCAACCTCAGAAGATGTAAATTGGAGAACACATCGTTTGCCCTTCCTGGAAATGTTGAGTATATTATTGTTATCCGCAAGGATGATATCAGTGCTGTTGTCATGGCAGTCGAATCTTCCCAGGCCAGTCCTTCCAACCAGCCAACTAAGTAATAATGAATGGATGTGTATCAATAATTTTTCTATCTCTAAAAATAACTGATTCATTTGAATGTAGATTAGTGGCACTCTTGAAGACATTTTGTCAATTAATTTGCTCAAAACATTTGGAACTCAAATAAAGTTTATAATTTTCATTGAAATTATTCCCATAAGACTTGCAAGTTCCAAAGTTATCAAATGCAGCCATATTTGTTTTTAATAAAACTCTTTTGCAGAAAATGTGGCATAAGACAAGTTGATAAAATATTTTTATTTTTTGGCGAATTTTAACTTTTTACATTATATTTTTTGCAAATCCTTTCAAAGTATATAAACCTCTATTAACCAATATATATGTATACGGAGATATATATTTATTGCAGAGAAAACACTTTTCGAGAAAGACGAAAATTTTCTATTCCATTAAATTTTCAATTTCGTAAAGAATAAATATTTTAAACATCACTGTATTCTCTTATAGGGCATACAATATATATATATATTTATATATATGTATGTATATATATACATTTATATGTATGCTTCTAAATCTCATGAATGTATTTATACTAAATTTAAAATTTTTTTTAAAGGTCATTGATATTTTTCTATTTATTTTACGGAAATGTGTGCTGGATTTCTATATAGCATTCATATTGACCTTACATGAACAAACATACATACATATGTATGTTTGGATATTACACAAAATATATTCTATAAACACAAATAAACGGATCCAAAACCGCATTAACCTTCAAAACTTTCAAGATGAAAAATATAAGAAATAACACAACTGCGTCGTTCACACCGGAGTTCCAGTGCACATATACTAAAATTAAATTGCAAGATAAATATTGAATAACAATACGCATGAAACACAATAAACTGCAATTTAGGAAAAAACTTAAAAAAACACACATCATAGATTGAAAAATCATTCTTAAATGTTTCACAAAATGCCCTTATTGGGTTTTAATAAAAAAATTCCTCACGCGTAGTAAAAATATTTTACTTGCGCACTGTAAATTTAATTCATGCTGATTTCCATAACTAAAAGTAGACTAAAGTAAATAAATTTTCCGAAATTTTAGTACAAAATGTTGGTAATAGTTACTTTTCCTTTCCATTTTTATACAGAGAAAATCATCTTCAAAATACATATTTTCATTTAAAAATAAATTTTTCAAATTCGTGAAAATTCTGTTTATGCATTTCGCTCGTTTTCGTTTTTGTAATCTATTTGTATTTTTGTTTCGTAAACTTTCTATTTAAATTTGTTGGGGAATTACGATAAATTGGAGATCCGCCCTTGCGATGATTTTCCTCTCCGAAATCAATCAGAATATTATACGCAATGGCACTATGCTTGATACAATAATGTATCGATTAGACCCCCTTAATCTACATCAGTCTGAACATGCACCAAAAAAATTGGGTTTGTAGTGAATTAGCACATAATATAATTTTTATCGCCAATAAATTTTTTTTTTTCCTTAAAGCGAGTTTCGAAATATCAAATTAAAATTATTATTATTTTTTTTTTTTTTTTGTATCAAGTCATAATCATGAATTTCGTAGGAGTGTACTTGCCTCACAAGTGCAAACAAATACGACAATTATAATATGTAAAATGAAATATAAGTAAACTTACAATGTCTTGTTTTCCTGATAACACCTTCCCTTTTGGGTTGGATGTCGATGGTGGATACATGGAATCCAAAAAATACGAAATAGAATAAACAGGCACATTTTCGTTCATTTTTTAAATATTTTCAACTTATTTCGTACACAACGCTGCTTTAACACCGAGTAAGTTCACACTGCATAAACTTTTAAAATAATATTTAAAAGCAAAGCAACCTTCGAGCTCTACGAATTATAAAAAATTTACTTCGTTTTAATTCGAAGAGTGAAGAAAAACTAAAAAGAACAGTCTCTGCTCTGGTTTAAAATTGTTATCTCATTTAGCTGCTGTTCTGACATTAATGTAATAAAATTAAGTTGTTTATATTGTGCATAATAATTTCATATCTATTCTCCATTTTTTAAGTGATAATAAACGAACAATGGCTTATAACGCGGTATCAAATTTTGTACTAGTGTTATATTTAAGTTTTTCTCAGTTCCAGTTTATTTTTTGAACTTTTGTCGCCAGCGAAACCGAAGCCTGTACAGAAATCATATTTTCTTATTTTCCACTACTGTCTCTTGGCAATATTTCAAATATCAGCGCAAAAATTTATTGAATAAATTGAATTATTTCGGAGTCTTCAGCTCCTTTTCCCGATCGAATATTCAAACAAATGTTTGTAAGCTTTTTATAAATTTAATATTGTTAATGGCAATTCATTTTCAATATTAATCTGCTTACAATTTCCACAACGTGTGCTTTATTACACAGTCTACGGTTAGTTGTAAGTCAAGCTACAGAAATACATGCAGACATTTCTACAAACATGTATACTTTTTCAATGAGACCAGTTAGGAAAAAATGTGTGAGAAGTTAAATTCGAAATACATCAGGGAGTGCACATTCTAAATGGAACTCCGACCACATTTATTTATGGAATAAAAAAATTAACGCTGGCACAACACTCCGGCACTTGAGTTATTTTTATACAAAACCATAGAAACGAAGTCCACATATCAGGAGAACGGAAGGAGGAATAAAATTTTGGAAATAATACATTTTAAGTCCTCTCATGATATCTAATCAACCCAGTATCTAACATTTCCCATTTTTGATAATTTTTTTTCCTTCCATTCTCCTGGCATTCATCCTTTAATGGAATTCCAAATTTGTTTTAAGCTGAACACGCGTTTATATTACTTTTACTATTCAATTTTTTGTCTCAAAATACGAGTATATTTCTTATACATTTGCCAGTAATTGAAAAACACAAAAAATTTCGATTTTTATAAGGTAGCTACCTTAGTGATTTTGAGCCGTCCAATTCCTTCCTTTCTCCTCGAATTCCTCCTTAAGTTGAATTCTAAACGTGAAAATACCATAAAATGGCAAAAACTTAACTAAAAATAAAAAAAGATGCGTAATTCGATGATTCCCTTCTTCTGGATGTCAGCCTTTAATGGAATTCCCCATTTTTTTAAGCTGAACTGGCGTTTATATTACTTTTACTAGTCAATTTTTTGTCTCAAAATACGAGTATATTTCTTATACATTTGCCAGTAATTGAAAAACACAAAAAATTTCGATTTTTATAAGGTAGCTAACTTAGTGATTTTGAGCCGTCCAATTCCTTCCTTTCTCCTCGAATTCCTCCTTAAGTTGAATTCTAAACGTGAAAATACCATAAAATGGCAAAAACTTAACGAAAAATAAAAAAAGATGCGTAATTCGATGATTCCCTTCTTCTGGATGTCAGCCTTTAATGGAATTCCCCATTTTTTTAAGCTGAACTGGCGTTTATATTACTTTTACTAGTCAATTTTTTGTCTCAAAATACGAGCATATTTCTTATATATTTGCCAGTAATTGAAAAACACAAAAAATGTCGATTTTTATAAGGTAGCTACCTTAGTGATTTTGAGCCGTCCAATTCCTTCCTTTCTCCTCGAATTCCTCCTTAAGTTGAATTCTAAACGTGAAAATACCATAAAATGGCAAAAACTTAACTAAAAGTAAAAAAAGATGCGTAATTCGATGATTCCCTTCTTCTGGATGTCAGCCTTTAATGGAATTCCCCATTTTTTTAAGCTGAACTGGCGTTTATATTACTTTTACTAGTCAATTTTTTGTCTCAAAATACGAGCATATTTCTTATATATTTGCCAGTAATTGAAAAACACAAAAAATTTCGATTTTTATAAGGTAGCTACCTTAGTGATTTTGAGCCATCCAATTCCTTCCTTTCTCCTCGAATTCCTCCTTAAGTTGAATTCTAAACGTGAAAATACCATAAAATGGCAAAAACTTAACTAAAAGTAAAAAAAGATGCGTAATTCGATGATTCCCTTCTTCTGGATGTCAGCCTTTAATGGAATTCCCCATTTTTTTAAGCTGAACTGGCGTTTATATTACTTTTACTAGTCAATTTTTTGTCTCAAAATACGAGCATATTTCTTATATATTTGCCAGTAATTGAAAAACACAAAAAATGTCGATTTTTATAAGGTAGCTACCTTAGTGATTTTGAGCCGTCCAATTCCTTCCTTTCTCCTCGAATTCCTCCTTAAGTTGAATTCTAAACGTGAAAATACCATAAAATGGCAAAAACTTAACTAAAAGTAACAAGTAAAAGTGCTATATTCGACTGTGCCGAATCTTCTATACCCTTCTCCATGGATATGTTCTCTCAAAAAATAAGCAATATAAAGAAGAACTTAAAAACGTACCCATATCGTCATAGTATTACTTCGTGAGGAGGTGTTCACCGATTACTACTTTCTAAGATTACCTTTCTTTCTCTTTCTGCTGCTCTCTGCAGCACTAGGAATTCTTTGCGACGCCACCCACCAAATTCAAGATCTCCATTGATAACAGCTCCACGGAGGCTCTCATGGCTCCATATCGCAGGCAATCGAAACACAATAGCTATATATAGTTGGAGAAATTTTTGCAACACTGTGTGCATGCATGTACAAAAATGCTTAAGAAAACTATGATGGCAAAAAAACACTTCATATGCCAGAATACTATACAATCGTATTGCAAACACATAAAAGTATACACAAACAAAACCACCACCAAATGAATTTGCGTTTGCTACAACAAAAACAAAAAACAAAAACAAAAATTTTCTATTCATATACATAAGCATGCCGCCACGGATCCCCAGTGGCTCCGTTGCTTTACAAATATACTCAAAAAAAAAAATATAGCACATATGTCGTTCAAAAAGGGTAAAATTAAGAAAAAATAGTCGTTTATCTACCCAACTTTATAGTGAAATTTTAACAGCAAGTTTGGCTGCAAACGTAGACGTGCTTGTCAATACACATGCTCTTGGTTTGTTACTCAGCGTGGATTTTTTGCATTTTCTTCATATAAATATATGAAATTATTTTTTGGCTATATTTTTTTTATTTATCGGCCGATTTTGCTTTTTTTTATAAGTGGTACTTTTGAAAGAAATTAGAACAGATAGGTAAAAAAATTTTTGATTTTAGACAAAATTTAAGGTCAATTTTGAGCGCAACAAAATTACCGGAAGGAAATGAGGACAGACAGACAGACAGACAGACAGACAGACGGACAGACGAAATACTCCCCTTCTTATAACGATCCAGAATATATATACTTTATATGGTCGGAAATCAATATTTATTGAAATTGCATCCCCTATATCAAACTTATTTATACCCTTCCATCCTTTTTGGAGAAGGGTATAAAAAAAGATGCGTAATTCGATGATTCCCTTCTTCTGGATGTCAGCCTTTAATGGAATTCCCCATTTTTTTACGCTGAACTGGCGTTTATATTACTTTTACTAGTCAATTTTTTGTCTCAAAATACGAGCATATTTCTTATATATTTGCCAGTAATTGAAAAACACAAAAAATTTCGATTTTTATAAGGTAGCTACCTTAGTGATTTTGAGCCATCCAATTCCTTCCTTTCTCCTCGAATTCCTCCTTAAGTTGAATTCTAAACGTGAAAATACCATAAAATGGCAAAAACTTAACTAAAAGTAAAAAAAGATGCGTAATTCGATGATTCCCTTCTTCTGGATGTCAGCCTTTAATGGAATTCCCCATTTTTTTACGCTGAACTGGCGTTTATATTACTTTTACTAGTCAATTTTTTGTCTCAAAATACGAGCATATTTCTTATATATTTGCCAGTAATTGAAAAACACAAAAAATTTCGATTTTTATAAGGTAGCTACCTTAGTGATTTTGAGCCATCCAATTCCTTCCTTTCTCCTCGAATTCCTCCTTAAGTTGAATTCTAAACGTGAAAATACCATAAAATGGCAAAAACTTAACTAAAAGTAAAAAAAGATGCGTAATTCGATGATTCCCTTCTTCTGGATGTCAGCCTTTAATGGAATTCCCCATTTTTTTAAGCTGAACTGGCGTTTATATTACTTTTACTAGTCAATTTTTTGTCTCAAAATACGAGCATATTTCTTATATATTTGCCAGTAATTGAAAAACACAAAAAATGTCGATTTTTATAAGGTAGCTACCTTAGTGATTTTGAGCCGTCCAATTCCTTCCTTTCTCCTCGAATTCCTCCTTAAGTTGAATTCTAAACGTGAAAATACCATAAAATGGCAAAAACTTAACTAAAAATAAAAAAAGATGCGTAATTCGATGATTGCCTTCTTCTGGATGTCAGCCTTTAATGGAATTCCCCATTTTTTTACGCTGAACTGGCGTTTATATTACTTTTACTAGTCAATTTTTTGTCTCAAAATACGAGCATATTTCTTATATATTTGCCAGTAATTGAAAAACACAAAAAATTTCGATTTTTATAAGGTAGCTACCTTAGTGATTTTAAGCCCTCCAATTCCTTCCTTTCTTCTCGAATTCCTCCTTAAGTTGAATTCTAAACGTGAAAATACCATAAAATGGCAAAAACTTAACTAAAAATAAAAAAAGATGCGTAATTCGATGATTCCCTTCTTCTGGATGTCAGCCTTTAATGGAATTCCCCATTTTTTTAAGCTGAACTGGCGTTTATATTACTTTTACTAGTCAATTTTTTGTCTCAAAATACGAGCATATTTCTTATATATTTGCCAGTAATTGAAAAACACAAAAAATTTCGATTTTTATAAGGTAGCTACCTTAGTGATTTTGAGCCGTCCAATTCCTTCCTTTCTCCTCGAATTCCTCCTTAAGTTGAATTCTAAACGTGAAAATACCATAAAATGGCAAAAACTTAACTAAAAATAAAAAAAGATGCGTAATTCGATGATTCCCTTCTTCTGGATGTCAGCCTTTAATGGAATTCCCCATTTTTTTAAGCTGAACTGGCGTTTATATTACTTTTACTAGTCAATTTTTTGTCTCAAAATACGAGTATATTTCTTATATATTTGCCAGTAATTGAAAAACACAAAAAATTTCGATTTTTATAAGGTAGCTACCTTAGTGATTTTGAGCCGTCCAATTCCTTCCTTTCTCCTCGAATTCCTCCTTAAGTTGAATTCTAAACGTGAAAATACCATAAAATGGCAAAAACTTAACTAAACATAAAAAAAGATGCGTAATTCGATGATTCCCTTCTTCTGGATGTCAGCCTTTAATGGAATTCCCCACTTTTTTAAGCTGAACTGGCGTTTATATTACTTTTACTAGTCAATTTTTTGTCTCAAAATACGAGCATATTTCTTATATATTTGCCAGTAATTGAAAAACACAAAAAATGTCGATTTTTATAAGGTAGCTACCTTAGTGATTTTGAGCCGTCCAATTCCTTCCTTTCTCCTCGAATTCCTCCTTAAGTTGAATTCTAAACGTGAAAATACCATAAAATGGCAAAAACTTAACTAAAAATAAAAAAAGATGCGTAATTCGATGATTCCCTTCTTCTGGATGTCAGCCTTTAATGGAATTCCCCATTTTTTTAAGCTGAACTGGCGTTTATATTACTTTTACTAGTCAATTTTTTGTCTCAAAATACGAGCATATTTCTTATATATTTGCCAGTAATTGAAAAACACAAAAAATGTCGATTTTTATAAGGTAGCTACCTTAGTGATTTTGAGCCGTCCAATTCCTTCCTTTCTCCTCGAATTCCTCCTTAAGTTGAATTCTAAACGTGAAAATACCATAAAATGGCAAAAACTTAACTAAAAGTAAAAAAAGATGCGTAATTCGATGATTCCCTTCTTCTGGATGTCAGCCTTTAATGGAATTCCCCATTTTTTTAAGCTGAACTGGCGTTTATATTACTTTTACTAGTCAATTTTTTGTCTCAAAATACGAGCATATTTCTTATATATTTGCCAGTAATTGAAAAACACAAAAAATGTCGATTTTTATAAGGTAGCTACCTTAGTGATTTTGAGCCGTCCAATTCCTTCCTTTCTCCTCGAATTCCTCCTTAAGTTGAATTCTAAACGTGAAAATACCATAAAATGGCAAAAACTTAACTAAAAGTAAAAAAAGATGCGTAATTCGATGATTCCCTTCTTCTGGATGTCAGCCTTTAATGGAATTCCCCATTTTTTTAAGCTGAACTGGCGTTTATATTACTTTTACTAGTCAATTTTTTGTCTCAAAATACGAGCATATTTCTTATATATTTGCCAGTAATTGAAAAACACAAAAAATTTCGATTTTTATAAGGTAGCTACCTTAGTGATTTTGAGCCGTCCAATTCCTTCCTTTCTCCTCGAATTCCTCCTTAAGTTGAATTCTAAACGTGAAAATACCATAAAATGGCAAAAACTTAACTAAAAATAAAAAAAGATGCGTAATTCGATGATTCCCTTCTTCTGGATGTCAGCCTTTAATGGAATTCCCCATTTTTTTAAGCTGAACTGGCGTTTCTATTACTTTTACTAGTCAATTTTTTGTCTCAAAATACGAGTATATTTCTTATACATTTGCCAGTAATTGAAAAACACAAAAAATTTCGATTTTTATAAGGTAGCTACCTTAGTGATTTTGAGCCGTCCAATTCCTTCCTTTCTCCTCGAATTCCTCCTTAAGTTGAATTCTAAACGTGAAAATACCATAAAATGGCAAAAACTTAACTAAAAATAAAAAAAGATGCGTAATTCGATGATTGCCTTCTTCTGGATGTCAGCCTTTAATGGAATTCCCCATTTTTTTACGCTGAACTGGCGTTTATATTACTTTTACTAGTCAATTTTTTGTCTCAAAATACGAGCATATTTCTTATATATTTGCCAGTAATTGAAAAACACAAAAAATTTCGATTTTTATAAGGTAGCTACCTTAGTGATTTTGAGCCGTCCAATTCCTTCCTTTCTCCTCGAATTCCTCCTTAAGTTGAATTCTAAACGTGAAAATACCATAAAATGGCAAAAACTTAACTAAAAATAAAAAAAGATGCGTAATTCGATGATTCCCTTCTTCTGGATGTCAGCCTTTAATGGAATTCCCCATTTTTTTACGCTGAACTGGCGTTTATATTACTTTTACTAGTCAATTTTTTGTCTCAAAATACGAGCATATTTCTTATATATTTGCCAGTAATTGAAAAACACAAAAAATTTCGATTTTTATAAGGTAGCTACCTTAGTGATTTTGAGCCGTCCAATTCCTTCCTTTCTCCTCGAATTCCTCCTTAAGTTGAATTCTAAACGTGAAAATACCATAAAATGGCAAAAACTTAACTAAAAATAAAAAAAGATGCGTAATTCGATGATTCCCTTCTTCTGGATGTCAGCCTTTAATGGAATTCCCCATTTTTTTACGCTGAACTGGCGTTTATATTACTTTTACTAGTCAATTTTTTGTCTCAAAATACGAGCATATTTCTTATATATTTGCCAGTAATTGAAAAACACAAAAAATTTCGATTTTTATAAGGTAGCTACCTTAGTGATTTTGAGCCGTCCAATTCCTTCCTTTCTCCTCGAATTCCTCCTTAAGTTGAATTCTAAACGTGAAAATACCATAAAATGGCAAAAACTTAACTAAAAATAAAAAAAGATGCGTAATTCGATGATTCCCTTCTTCTGGATGTCAGCCTTTAATGGAATTCCCCATTTTTTTACGCTGAACTGGCGTTTATATTACTTTTACTAGTCAATTTTTTGTCTCAAAATACGAGCATATTTCTTATATATTTGCCAGTAATTGAAAAACACAAAAAATTTCGATTTTTATAAGGTAGCTACCTTAGTGATTTTGAGCCGTCCAATTCCTTCCTTTCTCCTCGAATTCCTCCTTAAGTTGAATTCTAAACGTGAAAATACCATAAAATGGCAAAAACTTAACTAAAAATAAAAAAAGATGCGTAATTCGATGATTCCCTTCTTCTGGATGTCAGCCTTTAATGGAATTCCCCATTTTTTTACGCTGAACTGGCGTTTATATTACTTTTACTAGTCAATTTTTTGTCTCAAAATACGAGCATATTTCTTATATATTTGCCAGTAATTGAAAAACACAAAAAATTTCGATTTTTATAAGGTAGCTACCTTAGTGATTTTGAGCCGTCCAATTCCTTCCTTTCTCCTCGAATTCCTCCTTAAGTTGAATTCTAAACGTGAAAATACCATAAAATGGCAAAAACTTAACTAAAAATAAAAAAAGATGCGTAATTCGATGATTCCCTTCTTCTGGATGTCAGCCTTTAATGGAATTCCCCATTTTTTTACGCTGAACTGGCGTTTATATTACTTTTACTAGTCAATTTTTTGTCTCAAAATACGAGCATATTTCTTATATATTTGCCAGTAATTGAAAAACACAAAAAATTTCGATTTTTATAAGGTAGCTACCTTAGTGATTTTGAGCCGTCCAATTCCTTCCTTTCTCCTCGAATTCCTCCTTAAGTTGAATTCTAAACGTGAAAATACCATAAAATGGCAAAAACTTAACTAAAAATAAAAAAAGATGCGTAATTCGATGATTCCCTTCTTCTGGATGTCAGCCTTTAATGGAATTCCCCATTTTTTTACGCTGAACTGGCGTTTATATTACTTTTACTAGTCAATTTTTTGTCTCAAAATACGAGCATATTTCTTATATATTTGCCAGTAATTGAAAAACACAAAAAATTTCGATTTTTATAAGGTAGCTACCTTAGTGATTTTGAGCCGTCCAATTCCTTCCTTTCTCCTCGAATTCCTCCTTAAGTTGAATTCTAAACGTGAAAATACCATAAAATGGCAAAAACTTAACTAAAAATAAAAAAAGATGCGTAATTCGATGATTCCCTTCTTCTGGATGTCAGCCTTTAATGGAATTCCCCATTTTTTTACGCTGAACTGGCGTTTATATTACTTTTACTAGTCAATTTTTTGTCTCAAAATACGAGCATATTTCTTATATATTTGCCAGTAATTGAAAAACACAAAAAATGTCGATTTTTATAAGGTAGCTACCTTAGTGATTTTGAGCCGTCCAATTCCTTCCTTTCTCCTCGAATTCCTCCTTAAGTTGAATTCTAAACGTGAAAATACCATAAAATGGCAAAAACTTAACTAAAAATAAAAAAAGATGCGTAATTCGATGATTCCCTTCTTCTGGATGTCAGCCTTTAATGGAATTCCCCATTTTTTTACGCTGAACTGGCGTTTATATTACTTTTACTAGTCAATTTTTTGTCTCAAAATACGAGCATATTTCTTATATATTTGCCAGTAATTGAAAAACACAAAAAATTTCGATTTTTATAAGGTAGCTACCTTAGTGATTTTGAGCCGTCCAATTCCTTCCTTTCTCCTCGAATTCCTCCTTAAGTTGAATTCTAAACGTGAAAATACCATAAAATGGCAAAAACTTAACTAAAAATAACAAGTAAAAGTGCTATATTCGACTGTGCCGAATCTTCTATACCCTTCTCCATGGATATGTTCTCTCAAAAACTAAGCAACATAAAGAAGAACTTAAAAACGTACCCATATCGTCATAGTATTACTTCGTGAGGAGGTGTTCACCGATTACTACTTTCTAAGATTACCTTTCTTTCTCTTTCTGCTGCTCTCTGCAGCGCTAGGAATTCTTTGCGACGCCACCCACCAAATTCAAGATCTCCATTGATAACAGCTCCACGGAGGCTCTAATGGCTCCATATCGCAGGCAATCGAAACACAATAGCTATATATAGTTGGAGAAATTTTTGCAACACTGTGTGCATGCATGTACAAAAATGCTTAAGAAAACTATGATGGCAAAAAAACACTTCATATGCCAGAATACTATACAATCGTATTGCAAACACATAAAAGTATACACAAACAAAACCACCACCAAATGAATTTGCGTTTGCTACAACAAAAACAAAAAACAAAAACAAAAACAAAAATTTTCTATTCATATACATAAGCATTCCGCCACGGATCCCCAGTGGCTCCGTTGCTTTACAAATATACTCAAAAAAAAAAAAATATAGCACATATGTCGTTCAAAAAGGGTAAAATTAAGAAAAAATAGTCGTTTATCTACCCAACTTTATAGTGAAATTTTAACAGCAAGTTTGGCTGAGAACGTAGACGTGCTTGTCAATACACATGCCCTTGGTTTGTTACTCAGCGTGGATTTTTTGCATATTCTTCATATAAATATATGAAATTATTTTTTGGCTATATTTTTTTTATTTATCGGCCGATTTTGCTTTTTTTTATAAGTGGTACTTTTGAAAGAAATTAGAACAGATAGGTAAAAAAATTTTTGATTTTAGACAAAATTTAAGGTCAATTTTGAGCGCAACAAAATTACCGGAAGGAAATGAGGACAGACAGACAGACAGACAGACAGACAGACGGACAGACGAAATACTCCCCTTCTTATAACGATCCAGAATATATATACTTTATATGGTCGGAAATCAATATTTATTGAAATTGCATCCCCTATATCAAACTTATTTATACCCTTCCATCCTTTTTGGAGAAGGGTATAAAAAAAGATGCGTAATTCGATGATTCCCTTCTTCTGGATGTCAGCCTTTAATGGAATTCCCCATTTTTTTACGCTGAACTGGCGTTTATATTACTTTTACTAGTCAATTTTTTGTCTCAAAATACGAGCATATTTCTTATATATTTGCCAGTAATTGAAAAACACAAAAAATTTCGATTTTTATAAGGTAGCTACCTTAGTGATTTTGAGCCGTCCAATTCCTTCCTTTCTCCTCGAATTCCTCCTTAAGTTGAATTCTAAACGTGAAAATACCATAAAATGGCAAAAACTTAACTAAAAATAAAAAAAGATGCGTAATTCGATGATTCCCTTCTTCTGGATGTCAGCCTTTAATGGAATTCCCCATTTTTTTAAGCTGAACTGGCGTTTATATTACTTTTACTAGTCAATTTTTTGTCTCAAAATACGAGTATATTTCTTATATATTTGCCAGTAATTGAAAAACACAAAAAATTTCGATTTTTATAAGGTAGCTACCTTAGTGATTTTGAGCCGTCCAATTCCTTCCTTTCTCCTCGAATTCCTCCTTAAGTTGAATTCTAAACGTGAAAATACCATAAAATGGCAAAAACTTAACTAAAAATAAAAAAAGATGCGTAATTCGATGATTCCCTTCTTCTGGATGTCAGCCTTTAATGGAATTCCCCATTTTTTTAAGCTGAACTGGCGTTTATATTACTTTTACTAGTCAATTTTTTGTCTCAAAATACGAGCATATTTCTTATATATTTGCCAGTAATTGAAAAACACAAAAAATGTCGATTTTTATAAGGTAGCTACCTTATAGTGATTTTGAGCCGTCCAATTCCTTCCTTTCTCCTCGAATTCCTCCTTAAGTTGAATTCTAAACGTGAAAATACCATAAAATGGCAAAAACTTAACTAAAAGTAAAAAAAGATGCATAATTCGATGATTCCCTTCTTCTGGATGTCAGCCTTTAATGGAATTCCCCATTTTTTTAAGCTGAACTGGCGTTTATATTACTTTTACTAGTCAATTTTTTGTCTCAAAATACGAGCATATTTCTTATATATTTGCCAGTAATTGAAAAACACAAAAAATGTCGATTTTTATAAGGTAGCTACCTTAGTGATTTTGAGCCGTCCAATTCCTTCCTTTCTCCTCGAATTCCTCCTTAAGTTGAATTCTAAACGTGAAAATACCATAAAATGGCAAAAACTTAACTAAAAATAAAAAAAGATGCGTAATTCGATGATTCCCTTCTTCTGGATGTCAGCCTTTAATGGAATTCCCCACTTTTTTAAGCTGAACTGGCGTTTATATTACTTTTACTAGTCAATTTTTTGTCTCAAAATACGAGCATATTTCTTATATATTTGCCAGTAATTGAAAAACACAAAAAATTTCGATTTTTATAAGGTAGCAACCTTAGTGATTTTGAGCCGTCCAATTCCTTCCTTTCTCCTCGAATTCCTCCTTAAGTTGAATTCTAAACGTGAAAATACCATAAAATGGCAAAAACTTAACTAAAAATAAAAAAAGATGCGTAATTCGATGATTCCCTTCTTCTGGATGTCAGCCTTTAATGGAATTCCCCATTTTTTTACGCTGAACTGGCGTTTATATTACTTTTACTAGTCAATTTTTTGTCTCAAAATACGAGCATATTTCTTATATATTTGCCAGTAATTGAAAAACACAAAAAATTTCGATTTTTATAAGGTAGCTACCTTAGTGATTTTAAGCCGTCCAATTCCTTCCTTTCTCCTCGAATTCCTCCTTAAGTTGAATTCTAAACGTGAAAATACCATAAAATGGCAAAAACTTAACTAAAAACAAAAAAAGATGCGTAATTCGATGATTCCCTTCTTCTGGATGTCAGCCTTTAATGGAATTCCCCATTTTTTTAAGCTGAACTGGCGTTTATATTACTTTTACTAGTCAATTTTTTGTCTCAAAATACGAGCATATTTCTTATATATTTGCCAGTAATTGAAAAACACAAAAAATTTCGATTTTTATAAGGTAGCAACCTTAGTGATTTTGAGCCGTCCAATTCCTTCCTTTCTCCTCGAATTCCTCCTTAAGTTGAATTCTAAACGTGAAAATACCATAAAATGGCAAAAACTTAACTAAAAGTAAAAAAAGATGCGTAATTCGATGATTCCCTTCTTCTGGATGTCAGCCTTTAATGGAATTCCCCATTTTTTTAAGCTGAACTGGCGTTTATATTACTTTTACTAGTCAATTTTTTGTCTCAAAATACGAGCATATTTCTTATATATTTGCCAGTAATTGAAAAACACAAAAAATTTCGATTTTTATAAGGTAGCTACCTTAGTGATTTTGAGCCGTCCAATTCCTTCCTTTCTCCTCGAATTCCTCCTTAAGTTGAATTCTAAACGTGAAAATACCATAAAATGGCAAAAACTTAACTAAAAATAAAAAAAGATGCGTAATTCGATGATTCCCTTCTTCTGGATGTCAGCCTTTAATGGAATTCCCCATTTTTTTAAGCTGAAGTGGCGTTTATATTACTTTTACTAGTCAATTTTTTGTCTCAAAATACGAGTATATTTCTTATATATTTGCCAGTAATTGAAAAACACAAAAAATGTCGATTTTTATAAGGTAGCTACCTTATAGTGATTTTGAGCCGTCCAATTCCTTCCTTTCTCCTCGAATTCCTCCTTAAGTTGAATTCTAAACGTGAAAATACCATAAAATGGCAAAAACTTAATTAAAAATTAAAAAAGATGCATAATTTCATATTTAATTAAAAGATGGCTTCAACTACCAGACGGCCGAAGACTTTTATACAATATTGTTTATTTTTGAAGTAGAACACATATATTAAGTTTTTATGATAAAGCTTTTTGTTATTTGAAGTAAAATAATAAAATTAAGTTTATTTGTTTTTGAGAAAAAGTTTTGTGCTAATTTAGTGACCATGGCTGTATGTATGACGATACGTATCTGTGTGTGTTAAAAGAAACAATTTTGCTTTTGATATCATTATTTTTTCAAAGTACCAATTTATAAAGGTTCTCTCGCATTTTATATTACTAAACATTTAGAAAATCCTTCAATTGAAGCAAGGATACTTTCAGCGCCACACATATGTACGTAACAATTTGACATCACAAAATGCCATCAATGGATTGTAAATAGAGAACAAACTTAGGCAAACATCACCATCGCATAAGTTTATTGCCCTTGAAGAATAGACGCAAAAGGAGCAAGATAAATTGTCCCAATGTTTCCTTAAACTTGAAATTTAATCTTTCAAGGCTGCGTGGCGACTTGCACTAATTTAAGTCCACAAAAAATAAGAATCATATCTGTGTTTCCTAATTCTCAATACATTTTTAGTAATGTAGAAATGGCACGGTTGTTTCTGTGTAAAATTTTCGGCTGATGGGAGGTATACCGACTGCCAGCTTAACTCGCAACAAACGAAATAATTTTTTCCAAAATAATTTTTAATGTTATTACAAATTTAACTTACTTTTAAGCATTCGAAAGTATTTGCGAGAATACAAGATGAGCAAACTCTATTTGTTGCAAGTATTTAGACGTCAAACGATAGAATGACAAAAATTAGTTTATCATCCTTCAGCATTTATTTATGTCAATCTTGACAAGTAGTAGCGGCGACTAATGTTATGTGTACAAAGAACGAGTTTTAGCTGTGGAAGGCTGCGTTTTCAGAAACTAAATGAAAGCAACGAGTTAATTTATCCATTGAGAGCAACGTTCCATATTGCAGATTTTGCAATGCTGGAAAATTGGTCATTTCTTTTCAAAGATGTCTCGTGGAATAAAAAATGTTTGAAAGTATTGTACTATCAGACATTTCGTACACGCATAGTATTGAAAATTTTAAGGATTTAAATTAAATTGTAGGTTTTTACAATATTGCACCCGCTTTCAGCCATTCTTTTTACATGTACGACATGCAATGATGTTTCCTTTTTTTTTTTTAAGGGCACCCAAATTATGATGGCTGATTACTAGTATTGATTGACACTTTTTACTTTTTATCTTGCTAAAGAAAAAAGCAATTATTTAATCAATCAACTATATCAAATTAACGTAATCGATAAAATTAGATGCAAAACTTATACGGGTATGTCTACATATTCTAAATTAATTTAAAAATATATTCCACTAAATAAAAGTTTTGTGCCAACGTTTTATTATTTTAGTGTTGAAGCCACAACAAAGTAAATTAAAATTTCAACAAAAGAGAATCTAAAAATCAACAAAATTTTGTCGACAACAACGAGACCACTTGGCAAAATAAAGTGCCACTTGCGATAGCTGAGAAGCGATTCGGGCAAGGTTCATGCCACTGGTGGCAAATATTTTGTAGACAGCGCCACCTTGGCTGCCACTAACAAAGCCAGAATGTAAGAAAAAAGTTTGAAAGGAAAGTATATATATATATATTTTTTTTTTTTTTTTTTTTGTTAAATTAGTTTATTTTAAAAACAACATTTAAAACAAAAACTATAAGAAATTGAAAGTGAAGAATATTTCTATTAATAGAACTGTAACATATACAGACAAATTTAAATTTGTATTTAGCGCTACATCATTATTCGAAGAATTCTAAGTAATACTGCAGCTTATGTTAGCGGTTACGGCGGGACAAGGAGAAGAGGCAATCTTAAGATATCCTACAAATCCTCATAGTGCAAATTCAGAGTACTTTAGAGACAATTAGTTCTCTATAACCTCGAGAGAAATTAAAGCGATATCGAATTAGCAAGGTCAAGTTCGCCGCTGGCTAAAGTAGATTATACCGTTTCCCGCTCACTATTTCATGAGCGCAAAATGTGATGAGGTAGTATTGACTGACAGGGCAATAAAAACGGTTAAGGGACTAACTGCTAATGCGTAGTAAAAAATTGCTGATATCGGTTTCACGATTCGAAAATAGAGAGTTACAAACTCAATACTTCATACGTAGCAATCACGATCGATCATAGTGGTATCAATTTTATTAATGAAAAAATTTCCATTTGCAGTACGATGTACGTGTGCAGGTGCAAATTTAGCTTCTTAAACTACTCAATTATTTTAACACAATATTGATTAATGCGTTTTCAAACGTGTAGAAAAACAAATGTCAACTTGAAAAATTAAATTGATGAGCAACTACTAAAATAGCAAATTAATAATAATTAAATAAATACGGAATTATTCTTTTTAAGTAGTACGATACTATTAAGAAATAATGTTTGTTGTATAATTTAAACTTATACTTAAATACGTAATCGGTAATTAAAAACCCAGTAGGAAAATACATACAAATAGAAATTTTACAAAGAAAAATTATGTATAATTTCCAGTATATTTAAAAATCATATGTATGTAATTTTTTCATTAGATGGAAAAAGGAACAGATACAATTTCAATTATCCAAGTTGATTTTACTAACCCAGTTGGATTTTTACAAATACTCTTCTTCGTAAAATCGCAATTACAGCCACAGGCAATTTTGTTACTTTGAAATATTTATAATTATGATTACTGTTATTGAAAAAAAAAACAAAAAGTGTAACATATATAAAAGTTGTATTTACTTATAAGATTTCTCTTCTTTAGTATTTCCTTTAGTTTTCTTTAGGCAATGAATCTGACGTCAATAATAGCTACTTAGCTATTATCGAGTTCTCAAAATGGGATAACGATAACATAAATTTTAGACAGTCCTTTTTGTAAAAACAAACTCTGCACATTTATCTAGGAAACTGAGTCCGTACCAGAAATTCCTTTAACATAAAAGGAAGCTATATTTGGAAATGAGAACAAGTTGTTAGAGTAAAACATAACTTTTCAAAATTCCTCCCACAATTGCTCTATCAGAAAAATTGCATGGTAAGGCTTCTTTTAGACACGCAAACATGAAAACCTTAAGTACATAGTTAGGCAAGAAAAGAAAGAATTGGAATACTTCTTGAGAAGTTAAATTTGTTATATAGTGGCATTTTTGTATTTCTAGATTTTTGTAACCGCATGTTTGACGCTTCCAAAAAAATTTGTAAACGAAATCTTTTCGTGTCTGAACACAAAACAATAATTCTTTTATTTTGGATTGTAATATGTATGAAATATGTAAAAAATAACAAAAACTAACTAAAAATTCTTGAAAAAAATTTAGTAAATGAACGGATTTAATGTTATAATTGCTTTATATATATATATATATTTTTTTTTTGGTAAAAAGTTGTCGACTAGTGTAATAATTTATGGTTGACCACTTCAACCGTTTTAAAAACATCGAGCGAAAGATTTGTCAAATGCTACTGTCTAACAATATAAATACAATCAATATGAAGCCAGCAGATAAAACATTGCTAAAGATTAGTTAAGATTAGGGGAATATTTTTAAGTACTATTCTAATCTAAAATCCAGTTATCACAAATTATAGCACCATCTATTGAGGGTATCACAAAGACAAGTTCTTTTCATACATACACTTGGAAATGGATCTGCTCCCCTGCATTTAACACATACTTTGTTGTAATATGAATTGGAGCAAATTGAAAGACGCGTATGTATTTATTCCTACTGGGTGTCTTTTGAAAAATCCTTACATATAACCAGAAAAACTACTAAAAACTACTCACCCACAACAAAAGTCCGGCATAAACGAATTTGATGCGAAGTTGGAAGCAACAAAAAACTTTTTATATTTAAAAGCGTCAATCGGCTTTATGTTACTTGACACTTTATGAAATGTATGAAATGATTTTCTTTAGCAATTCTTATTGATATCGTTTTTTTTTTAAATTTAATAAACACTAATTTATATTACGGTATTTTATTGTTGGGAGCTCTTAAAAGCAATAAACTGCCTACAAAAATTGTTATAACAAGAATATAATAGAAGTTATCTTTGCGACTTAATATCAATATATATATATATATCTTTTTTTTTGCTTTTTGCATTTAAAACGTAGTTAACACAATGAAATTTTCAACAGAATTCAATAGTTCTCATTGCGTGCAACTGAATCATCAATTTCCATTACGGACAATCTACAACCAATAAATTGTCTTTAAAATTAAAATCAATTTTTTTGCACTGTAATCAATCACTTGAAGTTGGCTTCCGCATTAGCACTTATATGCGATTATTTTCTAAAATTTATTTAACATTTTTATCACATTTCATAAACACCACAAGCTATTAATGGAATTTTTATTACATTAATTTCCAGTTTTTTAATTTCTTTAATAGATTCTTTTCTTTTATATTCTTTACCATTTGATTATTTAATAGCATTTTCATAGAGATTTTCATTCATACTTTAGTAATTTGCTTTCTGGAGCATGCAGGTATATATAAAAACGATTAATTACTTGTTAACGATATAATTTTATTTAGCAATGTATTAATATTTCTCCTATTAATTCTTTACATTTGAACACATTTCCACAAAAACATTTCAGGAAAATAGCAAATAAAATACTGATGTTTTACTGTCATCACACTTTCCTTGCCCACAAATTTCTCATTTGCCAATGTTGCCGTTTTATTAAAAATTCATATTTACAACGTTCAGAGACAAACTGAATTCACATATGATTTACGAAAAATATTTTTTTGCCCGCGAAAAAATTTTTTTATATGAAGTTTGACGGCTCTCTTCAAGAGAGAGAGAAAATATTTTGTGCGAAAATCTCTCAGCTTGAATTGCTCTAATTTTACTTTGTCCAGACAAACTTGAACTGAGTTGCCAATAAGTAAAATTTGTCATCTGAATTTTGTTTCGTATTGCAATTCAAAGTGTATGCAAAATGGAAAATAATCATTTAATTGCCCACAGATCTACTTTGCTTTAAAAGTCGTTTCACTGCTGCTCTTTTTTAATCTTCTTTATAAACATATACTTTACTAATAGCAACGCTCGATGCATTTCAAGGACTAATACAACAAGTACTATTATGTTTTCACTCATTTTAAAAACAAAATTTAACAATTGCAATATTTTCATCTTGAAATAAAACCAATAGCAAAAAATCAGCTGTAATACTGACACGTTACAAAACCATTATTTGTATACTTCAGCATTAATTGTGCAGACAAAATGTTTGAAATAGGTGAATCGTGTTTCCCTTTTTAAAGCCATGTTTCACTATCCTACACAGTCGTACGATTCATTGACAGGAAAATGTCAATATTTTTTATTTAACATCTATTTTAAAAAATAAAATCAAAATAGCGTTGTTGGTAGCAGATTATCATTTAAATGTGATACAAAATCACATGTTTTCTGGTTGTAAAATATAAACATATATAATCCGTTATATTTGGTGCTGTAAAAAAATATTGATTCTCACAATAAATTAAATTCATTTTAGAAAGAAATTTTTTAAAATAAAAATTCAATTAATACTAGATAATTAAGTTTTAAATTTTAATTTTAACTTATCCAAATTTTTATAACTCTCTGTTCTAAAATTTTTTTAAAAATAAATTTTGAATTAAATAAAGCAGTTTACTGAAACCTAAATTAGCTATTTCATTTTAATAAAAATAAATATTGATAAATAAGATAATAATATACATATTTTCAGTATTTTTTTTTATCTACAGGTCGTTGGTGTCAGGTAGAACAGCCCTAACTCGCAAATTTATAAAATTAAATCAAAGTTTTCATAAACTATAATGTATGAATGATGTAAGAATAATGTAACACGTAGAGTATTTTCACTCTGCCGTTGACCTGCATTTTCAAAACCTGCATTATCTCAATATTTTATAGTTGTCAAATCAATAATTACCGTCAGTGTAATTGTCAAAGCTCAAAAAGTTTACTCTTAAAGATTTTTAAAGTAAAACTGCTTACGATATTTTCCTATTCTAGATATATGAAAAATTTTATTAATAATACACATAAGTAGCAACAACTAAGATTTTTAAACTTTAATCACATTATACAAAATATGCACTCTTTTGAGTTATTACTGTTTAGCTTACGAGGGCGAAGTTGATTTCAGTTATTGCTGAGTTTTTGCCGCTTTTTCATTTGTTAAGAAAAGTGTTTTGTTTTCTATGGAAAATATGCCTCAAGCATCCTTGTTACCCCGGGAGTCAAGTGAATTTATTGTAAAAAATGCCAAATTTATTAAAATACGACAAAGTGGAATTGAAACTCTTGTCAACGAAGTAATAAATGCTATACAAGATCAACGCATCGATGTAAACAATTTTTCGCAACATGACTTACACCCGAAGCCAACAGACGACTTTGCACTAGAATGGATTTTTGTTGTGGATACTTTGAACTTTTGCTTTTGGACACCTTGTAAATGCTAATTAAATATATGTATTTCAAGTTTCTTAAATTTAATTGTTTTTAGGTGACTACACCAAGTACAAGGTTATGGATCATACCGGCTACTTTGCTTTATGTGCTGCAATTAATCGAGCTACGGATGAAGGTCTGGACATAACAAATGCCTCATATTATAGCGAAATAACTTTGGACGTTATGAAGCACATATTTCGTTCTGACGATGGAGAAACAATGGTGCCTTTGTTGGAAGAGCGTGTGAAATGTTTACATGAAGTGGGACGTAGGCTATTGGAAAAATGGAATGGAAAATTTGAAAATGTTGTACGCGCAGCAGAGGGTTCAGCACTAGCTTTAATGAAATTGATTGTTGAAGAATTTCCCTGCTTTAGAGACGAAGCCGATTATTGTGGGCAAACCGTAGCACTTTACAAACGAGCACAAATTTTGGTAGGAGATGTATGGGCCTGTTTTAGAGGAAAAGGTTTAGGATCCTTCACAGATTTGTATGAAATTACAATGTTTGCAGATTATAGGGTACCTCAAGTGTTGGTTTATTTTGGCGCTTTGGAATATAATGAGGAATTAATGGAAGTTTTAAAATTGGATAAAATACTTAAAAACGGTGACCCAATGGAAGTGGAAATAAGAGGATCTTCCATTTATATAGTAGAACAAGTCAAGGACAAACTCATTAAAGAATTAGAAAAAAATCATCCAAATATTTCAAAAGATCATGTAAATTCAATTTTGATTGATCATTTTCTGTGGGATTACAGACGTCAGCGTGCAAAAGAGCTGGAACACATTCCATTTCATAAAGTTTTGAGTATTTACTATTAAGCTCGCCTTTCTAGCAAACGTCATCGTCCATTTTGATATGTATGAATATTTGAACAATCGTCAATAGTGTAAAAACATGACGAAACTTCATTTAGGAAGCATGTCCTTTTTTTTTTAATAAACAACCGCCAGTTGTATATATATTAGCTTTGCAATATATGTATAAATACAATTTGGAATAAAATCTAAACAAGTACTTTGTATTTTCCGTTTTAATTCTTTACAAAACGAATGTATATCAGACCACATAAAGCAACAAATATTTCACACTACTATCTGCTACTTGTGCAACTGTCTATTGTAAAGAGACGGGCTTCTTTTTTCCAGCTTGTGCAGCAAGACGTTCCTTGTAACGTTCGTCAGCTTCAGCGCGAGACAAGTTATTTTTACGTGCAAAACGCTGATTAGTTAAAAATTTAACATCCATCTAAAAAAAAAAAAAAAACAATTATTAAAAAAAAGAACGTTTACAATAAGGTACATTTTCACTTACACCCAAAGTAGACTCATGGCGTTTACGCATTGGGCGCTTAATGCCATTGCGATGAGCTTTGCGATTTTGGTTGTGATTGGTGTGATTTTTAGACTTGGCCATTATGTGCTACTGCTTTTTCAAGGAGTCCAAAATAAACAATCGTGTATTAAAAACGAAACATCCAATTAACATCCATTGAAATCATTTCGAGTGATGTGTAAATATAGTAAAGAAGTAAAGAACAATGTTAGAGACATAGAGTTATAATAGAATTTACATGTATTTTGTTTAATATACTTTAAACAGGATTTTAATTAATTTTATATAGAAGTTATTAATCACAACCTACTTTTTTCACAGTTTAGCGGAAAAGAAAGGAAAAAACTTCGAAAATTTGACAGTTCCGTATTGTTTTTGTGTATTGTCAAATTTTATTCGAAGAAGAAATAGTTGTGTTTAGTAATTTTAAGTCACAGTTGCATTCGCACCTACTCAGAGATGGAATAATCTAGCAATCAATTAATTACAAAAATTATTTTAAAAAAATTTCTTCATTATTATTTAATATATTCGAATATATATTACCATTTTTTATCTATTTCTCTCCACTTATTATGTCAATTCTAAAAATATGTGTAAGAGATTATTTTATTATTTGAGCTGCACTAAAATTTATCAGATATACAATACAAGCAATTGGTTCATATTCTATTGTAGCCTATGCTTTATTTTGCTCAGGAGAATATTTTAGTCACCAGTCTCTAAATTTATACATTTCATACATTTTATTTGTATAAAGCAACTGTTTATTCGTTATTAAGCGGAGGATTTTGACATTTTATGATTTGCCATATTATATACCTTAATTCGACATGGCATTTAAGAAGCCAAAAACTGGGCATAAATGTTTCTTATGCAACGGAAGTATTAGCGAGACTTAGTGCTCCGAAAACATGTATTCATACATACATTATTATATTAACTTTTGTATTAATTTTTGTTTTTATCAAAATACTTTTTATAAAAACATATATTTTGATAAAAACAAAGTATGAAGATACTAGAAATGGTACGAAGTAAATATATAGTAATCATTTCCATTAAAACGATTAAATTTTAGAACACATCATAATAATTTTTCCCCTCAAGGGCCATATTTTACAGATCGTACTATTGTGTAAGATAGTAAATAATGATATATAATGATCATTAGAAAACACATACACCACGCTCTCTCTTTTGAAGTGATATGATGAAAGCAAAAATAAACTATAAGTTTAATTTTAATTTAAAAATGCAGTAGAAAGTAGTTTTGGACTTGAAATCGATGATAGTGTATTTTGATGGCCGAAAAACGTTGAAATACAGAAAAATCCTCAAATCTGGTAACAGTGATGCCGTAGTCTCATATTTGAGTTACCTCTTTTTTTAGAAATGCAACACTATGCAAAATACAATGTACACGAAGTATGTTCAGTTTTCTTCGAAAAACTGTGTTGGTTAGTGGTTTATCAAAACTTAGAATCCTCTTTAGCACGTGGTAAAATATTACAAGTCGTGGTGCAAGAGTACTCGCAAAGAAGTTATTTAAATTTAAAAAAAAAAATATATATTAATAGTTGATTATGGGAAAACCAGGATTTTCGCCTAGAGGTGGTGGAGGAGGTGGTCGTGGCGGTGGTGGCCGTGGTGGTGGTGGCGGAGGCGGTCGCGGAGGATTTGGTGGTGGTCGCGGTGGAGGTGGTGGTCGTGGAGCCGGTGGCCGCGGCGGCGGTGGTGGTCGTGGTGGTGGAGGTCGTGGAGGCTTTGGTGGTAGAGGTGGTGGTGGTCGTGGTGGTGGACGCGGAGCTGGTCGCGGTGGCGGTGGTGGCGGATTTAAAGGCGGCAAAACAGTTGTAATTGAACCCCATCGTCATGAAGGTATATTTATTGCCCGTGGCAAAGAAGATGCTTTAGTAACCCGCAATTTTGTGCCTGGTTCCGAAGTGTACGGAGAAAAACGTATATCGGTTGAAACAAATGGAGAAAAAGTTGAGTACAGAGTATGGAATCCTTTCCGTTCCAAGTTAGCTGCTGCCGTTTTGGGTGGTGTTGACAAAATACACATGCCTCCCGGTTCAAAAGTATTATATTTGGGTGGTGCGTCTGGTACTACAGTTTCTCATGTTTCCGATATTGTTGGCCCTGAAGGATTAGTATATGCTGTAGAATTCTCACATCGTTCTGGTCGTGATTTAATAAATGTAGCTAAGAAACGTACGAATATTATACCCATTATTGAAGATGCTCGCCATCCACATAAATACCGAATGCTCGTCGGTATGGTAGATACGATTTTTGCTGATGTAGCACAGCCTGATCAAGGCCGTATTGTTGCTCTTAATGCTCAACATTTTCTAAAAAATGGTGGACATTTCGTTATTTCTATCAAAGCGTCTTGTATTGATTCTACAGCTCAACCAGAGGCTGTATTCGCAGCTGAAGTTAAAAAGATGCAGGCTGATAAATTGAAACCCCAAGAACAAATTACACTTGAACCATATGAACGTGATCATGCTGTTGTTGTTGGTGTATACAGACCGCCTCCAAAAACGTCGTAAGCTGGTTCCACTTTGTAATAAATATTTTTATCTTAGAATATTTTAGGTTAGGTATTCACATTAATTTTGTATCTTCATATTAAGATATGTTTTGAAAAAATATACAATAAATTTAACTTAAAGAACAAATATTGAAACTGGATTCTGTTTCAACTTTTACACATTGATCCATGAGGTTTATATTTTCAAGGAAAGAAAATGAAAATCACACATGTTTATTTGTTTATGGCTTAAAATGTATTTGAGGATTATAAAATGTTTTATGTGTATTTTATTTTGAAGAAAGGACACGTGGAATTTGATTTCAAAATATTAGAAGACAAGTCGGGGCAGTAAGATTGTAGTTTATGCAAAGATCAACGATTTTAAAAAGTTAAATCTGTTAAAATGAGAAATACGAGAAAAATTTGACAAAAATTTAACCAAACTTTTAACAATTAAGTCGATAACCGATTTTCCTTTATCTTTATTCATTCTGGATTCATTGTTTTTATTATTCAGATATAATGAGAGCGAATAACTGAAAACAAATTTACTTTTATATCTGCGATATTTCGGAAAACAGTTTTGTAGAAATTTTTCCAGTAGTATTGCCCTGATTTCGATGAATTTAAGATGAAACACTTGATCAAGACATTCAACAGCAGTGGATACTTTCTGGGAATAATTGGCAATTGTCTTTATTCAGTAGAATATAAGCTTCTGAAAATTAAGTTTTTACTTAAAAAGTAACCGAAATTGATTGCAGTTTTAAGCAATGAAGAGCGAAAAGTTTCACATACTGAAATTTCAAGCAAATCCTGTGGGGTTTTTTGTGCGACGTCCAATCTTAGAAACATTCGTAATTGTAATATTTGCAATCTGTAGAACAAAGGATTAGAGAATAAAATTCGGCGTAGCCGTAGAGTGTATTTAACAATCTTTTAAGAAAAACAAAAATGCAATTTTTAAAATCTAGTCTTATTGTTTTATTAAACAAAATAGAGTCGAAATTAAGTAAATTAACTTTGTTATTATTGGTTTCGCCTGTTTTCTTGTAAGGAAGCTTCTTATAAACTAATAATATTAGAAATATTTTAGTTAAGATAAAAATATAAATAAAAAATATGTAACATATAAATTCATAATAAATTGCAGTTTTTTGGATTTCGGTTGTTTAATATACAATTAAATATAGTACACAAAATATAAAAAGGAATAAAACAATAACCATTCTTAATTAAGTGTATTTTAATTTAAAGTTTTTGTTTAGTTTCATTAAAGTATAAAAGTAGCAGCCAAAAGAAAAAAGAGCAAATAGATAATACATTAACAAATTATAAACATTTTTGTAACGATTTTTTATCATTTCTTTATTTTTGAAGTTTTAAAATTGCATAATTTACTTTATTTTTAATTTGTTATTACTACTATTAGAAATCTACTATTTGTAATATTATAATTGTAGGTAAAAAAAATCTAATTTATGTTTTGATAAAATCTCATCATGGGATACAGCCATACATACATACTATGTACATCTAGATGGAAATCAAATTACAGATTGAAGTCCATAATATGTTTTTGCTATTGGAGTTAGTTGCCTTTTTTGAAGTCTTTCTAAAATTGCTTATATGCCATTAACTTTTTTTTTTTATTTTGTTACTAAACTTTCTCGTAAATTTTTAGAACAAATGATCTTTGCAGTAATTAGTATTGGTTATATTTGTATTTTCTTTCGGAAAGTTTCTATTCGATAATAAGAAAATAAAATTCAATATTATCCCTTAATCTACAATAGAATTCTTTGAGTCGACGTAGGGGAATCGTGTAATCGTAAATTATATCAGTCTTTCGGCATACGTAGTTTGTTGACAAATTGCAAGTAATACAAAAACGATTTCTAAAGTTAAAGCAAGTGTTTTGTTGCGTAAATATTAATATGTATTGAAAGCTAATCATAGATATCTGCTTTGAGTAGTGGCGAATGAATAAAATTAAATATTTCCTTCGTAGTCTAAAAATGACATCGTTTATTGTTATTGTTTATTGCTACATTTACTCGATACTATAATTCAATGGTTTTCATTTGGGAACTGCTGGCACATGGGCAGAACTATTTAACTTGGTTCCCGTTTCGTCTTGGGACTGTTTATATCCTAATTTACGTCTTTAGTACCGACGAGACCTTATCGTAACATAAATTTGATTTATAATATAAACTTCGTTTTTCTTTGTCGTGTCTTTTAGCAGTTTGCTAAGCAAATGCATTTGAATGTTTCTTCTCGAGACCAATGTTATAGTTTGAGTTTATCTGTCAATATGAGTTTTGCGTGTTTTTGGTATTTGTGGGTGGAAAGGAGTGTATATTAGAAATATGGATGTGTGTATGTATGCATGTTTTGGCAATTGGTTTCTTTTTTTTCTTTTTTAAAATGTGGGTTGTTGCAGCAAACCATTTAAAACTTTGGATCTATAAGTGAACTTTATAAATTATTCTTTGAGTTTAATAAATTAATAAAAATCACGATAGTATAGCTACACTACGTCTGGGGCCACCTTGGCTAATATTGTCCATAGAGGACCATTTTTTGATGCCATTCTTTAGAGCTTCAGCTGTAACTTTATCTTGCATTACCCTAGACATGGCTTCCAGCTTTTGTGCTCTTTCTTTTGATAAAGGTTCAGTGGGGAATGAGAGTTCGTTGGCCTCGGCTAGTGTGCGTAAATCGAAATAATACTTTGCATATACTGATGAGGGCACATTAATGTTGAATTGCAACAATTCTAAGAATTGCCGTTCTAACTCATTCATATCTTCTACGGTAATGTCTTTTAAGATCTGGCAATAGTCTACATTCCATACGGCTTGGTCATCCCATACTTTAGATGCTAATAAGATAGCACCTAATACCATACGTTTCCAATTACACGGTGCCACATCTAATTCTGCATACGTTAATAATCGTTCCAAATAGACTAGTGTGATAATGGCACACTCAGCTGTAAGCTGGGCCGCGTTAAATAACGTGCGCACGAATTTATAAATTTGGCGGTGTTCTGGATTGTGTGTATCATAATCATCCGGCACTTGGTCATGAGTTAAAGGATGTAATTTTTCATCGAATATATCCAAGCGCCTGTCAAACTGTCTGTTTTTAATGTGATAATAAATAGCTAAGGACACACATTTTACTGTGTTTTTTAAATTGGGTTGTGAGACTGTGCTGTCGTCCAAAAATATTGTTGAACATGATGAACTTTTCTTTAGACCACCGGTGGAATTCTGTTGCACGATTTGGTGCTGAGATCTTTTGCGTGTTATGCCACCATTTTCTATCTTGGAGCGTTCTAAAAACATTGTGGCTGCAGTGGGGTCTAAAGAAGGGTCTTCTTCTCCCTCAACGCCCTCTCGCTCCGATATATGCTGTAAATGCTGTGGATTATCATTCAACTCTTCGCTATGTAGTACTGCAGCCGTTGATGCATTAACATGACCGTCCAATTGAATCTGCGAGGTATGCTGGTGAATGTGATGACGTTCCTCATAAACGGGCGGTATGTCTTTTGATTTTCGATCCGATTGGGGACTCGAATAGGCACAGCAAGAATTTTTATTACCCATTTTATTGCTTTCTTCTGTATTTGTGTTTTTCTATTTGCTTAGCCACTACTTGCTGCTTCTTACAGTAACAATTTCTAATAATATTAATAAAAACTGTTTTATATAGAAATAAATAAATATTTTAATCTTGTATCAATAAATGCAAATGATGTCTTCCTTGTTTATTTAACTTTACGTATTTTCTTCGTAATGTTTTCTATTGCAGTGACTAGTATTTGGCAGACAATATAAGTATTTTCTAACTTTTTCTTATTGGAGTGGAGTTTTGTTCTTTTAAGAAATCATAATGCGGTTTTGTTTTCTTTTTCCAATTTACTGCCCCAATCAATTCTTTTTTTTTTGGCACATTAATTAATAAATATAATGACACATTTTTCACAAATTAATCAATTCAAATACATACGCCTAATAGTTTTAAAAAAATACAAACTTTTTCTTCTACACCTTTTTTCCAGTTTTATTTAATGCAGAAATCTATAGAGATAAAAGAACAATACGACAGAGCCAAAAGGTAATTGTCAACGCCGTCAATGAAGTTGTTAACTACTACCGGCTGTTTGTGGCAACTGGAATATTTGAATAATGGCGTTAAAAAAAGATTGCAATATAGTTTTACTATGAAATTCGGTTCTTTCACGCAACGATCTTCTCGTGTTAAATCTTTAAAGCCAGTGAAAAATAAAGGCAAATATAAATTCAAATCTGGTGTATCTTTGGGGCACCCTATATTAAGCATTTTATTATTTATTCATTTCCTTCACTTAATTTAATACATACAACATACATCGCACAGAAATTTTCTGTAAATAAGTGACACTGAAGATTTTTTTTTATTTAAAAACAAGCCCCATATTTTATGTTTTATAAGATTTATAATAACGTACGGTATTGGATAGAGCCAAGTTTCGAACCATCGCAGTGTATCGTAATTGCCAGACTAAATGTTGCGAGCAAATAATTTAGCACAATGAAAACTACGTTTTTTTTTTGGCTGGCAGCTCCTTATTTTGGCCATAGTTGTTTATTTAAAATTTGTGCTACCGAATTTTTATTACTCTTCATCCTGCGGAAAAGCAAGTCTAATTTGCTGTTCCACAATGTGTTTGTTTTTACAGACTCCACGATAATGTTTATTAATTTGTTTTTGTTTTGTTGTTTTTTTTTATAAAAATACTTTCAACTTGAACTTGTTAATAAGACATTGACAAAGATTTCATATATCACTTTAAGTATCTGTCTGAATTGCTGTATTTGTTGCAGTGCAGTGGGAATCCTGGTTTGTAAGCAAAATAGGCTTTCGTTCTGAACGTACTTTCGAGGTCTTTCGTTTTTCTTATTGTCTCGCATTGATAAGAGAGATAGGACAGACAGTCTGAAAAACAATTATGGCACTAAATTTTTATTTGTTTTTGGGATATTCGATATTGTGCGAGGTGCCAGCGAATTGCTTAACCAAACAACAAGCAAAAATAAAATATATTAAACACAACTGTGCAAAAGCACACCACCCTTAATTTTAATATGAAATTATTTTGTATGAAATAATTTGTTTTTATTTATTATATAAAAATTTAAATTTTTGGTTAAAAACTAAAACAAAAAAAAATTACTGCTTCAAATTTAATGATTTCGCATTCATGTACTTTTTGTCTATTCATCCTCCTTATCAACCATAATCCGTCACGTCTTGACAAAGTTGCGGGTATCAAAAGATTCCAGGCGACTCGTTAATGCTATTAAACGACAATCAAATTATTATGGCAGTTTGTGATTTATGACAATAAAAAGTAAAACAAAAGCGCAGACAATGAAACATTATATACCCCTCCGCTGAGAGGATGATGCCCTTTTCTTAAGCAATGACATATTCTAGAAAATGAACTTTTAGAAAAAAATCATTGAAAATAAATTCTGAAGAGCAAAGTCCTTATCAGCTCCTACACTTTTAATTTCCTCAATGACTTTCCTTTTTGTCTGGGTATTAAATGCAGCTCCCAATCTGCAGGAAAAGATTAAAGTTGAGGTATTATCATGCGCTTGCACACACATAAGCATATAAGATGATTTATAATACACAATAAATTTTTTGCTTTGGAGACGTTGCATGTTGCATTACGAATTCTCTGCAAGACTCGATGTCAATGATGTATTGGGTCTTAACAAACATTCGCAAGGATTTCGCTGGTGTGAGTGAGATAGTGCGAAGTGCTTGCATATAATAATAATTTCACTCATGCACTATTTTGTTTTAAAAAATTACTGACTGTGTGAAGTTTGTCAGGAAAAAATGTTCTTGATAAGCAGGAGGAGTACATTCTAATCAGCTACTGGCTAAATACGAAATCGATATTGCATTAAGATTTTGATTTAAGGACATTCCTTTAAAAAGGCGCTTAGCGTACAGTGAATGTGAGTGCATGCCCCACACTACTTGCTTTTCGTTTCCAATCTAAATTTTTTGCTTCGGTGTTACCACTTTCTGCCAACTTTTAGCGGTTTTTATTCATTTCCAATTTTAGACAGTTTTATTGAAATTTCGGGGCCCTTTTAAGGCAGAGCACATTCTTATATATATTGAAAAATCTTGTAAAATTGAATTGTTGAAATCCAGTAAAGCTTTCGGTTTGTCTGCAGAAAAGACCTTTGGAGACGAGACGATAAATGAATCCATGATCCGCATGCTAGGAGAAATATTAAGACATCTGTAATTGCTACAAAATAATTTATTTTGTCCATTTAGATTATGAATTACAATGTATGGGCTTCTAATTTAACTGCATTAGAAGGCATTGTTTTGGAGGGATTCCATACTCGCGAACCACACACATTCGATGAAATATTTCTTTGTCGACAAGTAAAATATAATGAACGAAATTAACCAAATAATAGAAAAAAGTCTAGCAATTGAAAATTAAATGGAATCAATTATATACTAAAAAGTTTTTTTAATTATTTTTGTGCGGCTTGAAGGGGATTATTTTCTGAAGGATTAAAGATTAAAGAACGCATTGCATGTCCTTTTATGTGTATCCATACGAATGAATGAATAAATCATATTCTTTCCTTGTATTCTTATTTTTCTTAAAGGTGAAATCAAATTTAAATTAGATAAATTAAGCTAGAAAGTGAACATATGCAGTTTCAGCAGCAAATTTTATAATGTTGGTTCAAAGGATCAAGTTGATAAAAAATTGTCGTGTGTGAACACAGTCTTTGGTGTTATAAAATTTTGTCGCGCTTCAACGTATAAATCTTTTATTTTTCTTTTAATTTTAGTAAAAATAAAAAAACTTCAAACTACGAAAAAGACCTGATTACACTGCCCGAAAAGGAAAACATATCCCACAATATTTGCCCACTATGCAAAGCAACAGAGCAATATTAAACACGGGCAATATTAAGGATAAACTAGAACGAAAAAATATATGGGAAATTGCACATACTCGTACACATTCTTCTCCCCTCAAGAAGAATACCTTGCCGTTGCTCGAATATTGAACGCAAAATACTCGCATGAAAATAAAAAAACATAAAAATTTAATAAAACCCAAAAAGGAGTTTTAGTAAATAGTATTTGATCTAAAGCCTAAACTAAAGAATGTGTCATGTATGTATGTATGCACATACACTTTCGTACATTCTGAAGAAGGATTGTCTGAATAAAGTTGTTATTACAATAGTCCTTGGCGTATAAATACAATTAGCTTAACAAGTAATCAATGCTTGCAAATGTATTTTCGTGAATTTCCACAACCATAAATTTCTTCTCCTTCTTATTCGTTTTATATTGTCTGCATACAGGCATAATAAAACCGATTATTTTGTAATTTGTAAAACATATGTTGCTCTTTCTGCACCCTTCCATTGTTATCCATTCATACCTTGTAATTATTATTTTCATAACTTTAATATGCATTACGTATAGAATGGGGGGAGAGTTTTATTGTTGTCTTCTTTAGAGAGTTTCGATCTTGATTGAGTGTTTAATTTGTGCACGTTTTAAAAGAACATGTGGTTTCATATCCAGAGGTTAATTCCAACATTGTACACACATTTGCTGCCAAATGTGCATTGCAGGCTTACTATGAAAGCGTATTTTGTGTATATTATTACGCTTATACGAAATTGAAATATTGTAATTAAAAGAAGTTTAATCATTTTATTTTATTTGGGAATAGCTGATGTGTGAATGAACTATTTGCATTTAAATGTAGCAAATGCTTGCCATGGTAAATTCATGTCAGAGTTAAAGGATTAATTATAGTAAAATTTAAAGTCTGTTATTTATCGATACACTATAGATGGATCCACTAATATGGCTAATGCTTTCTTTTAAATTCATCGTACTGTCAATAATTTTTTTTGTCAATCTGGTTTTCTCTTTTGGTTTTGAACATTATTTATCCTCAGCCCATTGTCACATATCAGGATAAATATCTAAAAATGAAAAAACATTTTATTCAGATAGATAAATTATATGCTAAATGAGAATTTTTTGCTCACATGTAAAACTAAATTCAATTAATTTTTTAATTAATGAACTAATATTAAAAAAAAACTGTAAAAACTGTAAATTGTCAACTGTTGAAGAGAGTGTGTGTTTGTAAATGTGAGTGTATGAATAGAAATATTTACTAACCACTAAAATTTTGAACCAGGTATATAAGCAGAAATATTAACAGATCTATTAAAAGGCAATATGCAACTCTAGAACTTATACTGCTTATTTTATAACTTGTTTAATTGAAACGTTTTTTGTCACCTGACATTTCACTCATCCTGCCTACACTCAGCTGATTACTTTCACAGATCGTAGATCATGTGTTAATTGTTAGAGTGCGGTTGAGGTGACGAAGGCATGGTCACTGATCAAACAATTTAATTCGCTGATAACACACACACACGCTCCTGATACGCCATACTTTTTTAGCATTATTTTTTGGCCGATGTAAAGTAATTAGTAAAAACTGGTCTTAAAGGAAACTAGAGTAATATAATACAATTTTTAACCGAAAAAAGGAATTGTTTCTGCAATGATTTTCATTAAAACTCATTTAGTAGTTCTCGCATCGTGACTGTTCAGACAGATGGGTTCCAGTGGTTAATTTGGTGCAGTCGGTGTAGACTTTTATATGCACCTTACTGACATTTGCAACACATATTCTATGTAAGTACGAGTATGTGCTGCCATATTTATATACTTGATGTATATATTCTCCTAAATAGATACTTATATATGAATGTACTTACATAGATGTGATTTTGGATATGCTTCGAGATGCGGGTTCACAAATTTTAATTTACAAAAAAAAAGAATGTGTCTGCGTATAATAAAATGGAAAATGTGTGCGCTGGAAAGGAAAACAAATTGTTGTTCGTACATCCCTTCTTTTTATTAAGAAAAATTGAATTTCTGTTAAATGAACTTGAAATATCAATTTTGTTATTTGTTATCACTGAAAACAAAAAGTGTTATGTGGACGCACAATTATGAATAAATTTACAATATTGTGATTGTAAAAAGTTTTGTAATAAAGTATAATAAAAAATGCTGCCTTAAAACCAACATGCCCGAGAGTGTGGAACCCCATTAGATTCAAATACGTACAAAAGTCCGAATTTATTTAAAGTGAATGTATTGCATGAAAATTGGGAATTGTCAAGTGACAATTTTCATTTAATTGATTATAAAAACCATAAATTTTAATTTAACAATAATAATTGATAATTCTAGAGAAAATAGTAGTAGTAGGCATTTTATGAGCACGATACGTACAGATTTAACTATTGATGAAGCGTGCGAGCGTAGGGTTTGTACTTTGACTCTGTTATTTTTCTTTCTGTTGTTTTAATATAAAAGAAATCTTTTGCTTGTTCACACGAAAAGTATCGCAGAGTTTTTCTTAAAGGATGAGGGTTTGATAACGAAATACTGCAGTATATATTCAGATGTGTTATTGTTGTATACACAAATTTTGTTTGTTGTTCAAGTTTATTAATATATTTAATGGGGGTTGAACTCAAATTCCATAAACCTTTTCATTACGGTTTTTTGTTATTCGCCTAATCAAAGAAAGGCGGAAAAATAAATGTATTCAATTGGAGTGAATTTTATTTTCCACATTGAAAAGAATTATTTATTTTAGGTGGCGAGTTACATAAAATAATTAAACTTCGCAAAAGAATTGTATTTTAAATGTCGGGAAAATATAACGAATCTTCTTTTTATTTGGCAAGGGCTTGTAAGTACCCTGTTCACAAATTTTTTCACGAAATTTCTTTCGTATAGCCTGAGTTCATTGGTTAAAGGAGAGGAACTAATAAACAGTACCACATACTTGCATGCAGTCTAAAATTCTTTAGTATTCTAAAAAAATTTAATTTTGCAGTCGAACCATCTAATTTTGTTTGAAGTCTTCTTTTACACTTTGCCCACTGTGGGTTGGCGTAAAAGATTTGGTTTTGGAAATGAAATCTTTTGAATATGACGCATCTGTGACAACGCCAATGAAATGATTTTTGTATTCATTCACAAAAAAAAACATTGTTTTTGATTAAAATAATTGAAAATTTTATAATTGTTATCAGCGAACGCAAAGTAATTTTCAGCGATATTTAGCGGTGGTGTTAATTTTTCTTTACTTTTTTGAAACTTAATTTTTTCAACTTTTATTAGATTTTTTAATTTTAAGGTATGTCGGCTACTGTATAAATTGTTTGAAATAAAAAAAACATTTTAAAATCCTTTAATTTAAGCTTCCTTTCTAAAACAACTTAAGAAAGAAAATTCATAAATTTCCATAAATCATTGAACGCTATAATTTTCAATACGAAATATTTCAACGCCATTTTCATATATTTCATAAATAATAGTAATTCAATCTGAAGCCAGTGACCTTTTTTTCGCAATCAGTTTTATTTGTGTTTTTTCTCGTGCTTGTAAATTACCCAGAAAATAACAAGATGGGAAATAAAAAAACACAAACATGCGAAAAAGGCATCATTAAAATATCAAATTTCATAATCATACAAAAACTTTTTTCCATTCATGGGCGGCTGTTCTCATTCATTAATCGAAAATATTTTTTTCTGTTCTAAACTGTTCAGTAGTGGAACATCATTATAGTTGTATCATGTTACTTACAACAGGATGACACTGTTCAATGAATGAGCACAAAAGGACTATGACATGAAAATAAGTAATAATGAATATAACAAAGAAGGCTGTAATGAAGGTAGCTTATTCAGAGGGGATGCCCATTGCATCATTATGCGTATAGGATGGCTGGAGAATAAATTTTTATAAGAAATTCGTTACAACTAGTAAAAAAAAAATATGCCAAATTTGGGTAAATTATGTGGAATCATTTTCTCCTGAGTAGCTGTTTTCCTCTCTAAGAGTATCCTATTGGCAAAATATTTAATAACATGCTGCCAAAAAAACTTTTAACAGTGACTAGTTCGGGGCAAAGCATCTACTAGCCTTCTCTATCATTATCTTTTTCGCCTAATTTCGTCGGCGATATCGTATAAGATGCCGGTATTAGAAAAAAATCATTCAAATTTAAAAAATTAAATTTGTATTAAAAAGATGGACTCTTTTGTACAGGTGTGTGTAATTATAATTTTTTTAAATTGTGTTAACTATTTGTTTACAAACATTAATACGACAAATAAAAGCGAAAGAGACAAGTACGACAGTTACATACTAGAGAATTTTGGAACACTCGTATGTAACAGTTTTAAGTTTATTTGAACGAAATATTTCTTTCGCTTACATTAAAAAAAATAATTTTGCACACTAGTTTTTTAGTAAAATAATTTAATTTTTATAATGGTAATCGACGAACTCTGGCCTTGGATTCAAGGCCGATGTGTTTTAAAAATGCCCAAATCTTACAGTGACATTTTTCAAAGAGATTCAACTTTGACGCCGGTGCTCTTATTGTTCTTTGACGGCGCTTTTACACACTCTATTGGCGCAAATATACAATAATAAAATTGTTATCGATTGTCGTCTGTCAATTGACGTTTTGGAATTGAACCAAAAATCTGTAAATGATTTTCTGGATAAAAATAAAATATTTTTTAATTATGAAAAAGAATTTCGATATTATTTTTGTGGCAAAGCTTTGAAACATTTGAGTTCTGTGAAAGTTAGATGGCCAGTTAGACGGCTGGCTTTTGAATGCTTGAATTTGATTTGAAGGATTTCAATTATTTGATATCTTGCAATGATATCTGTAATTATAGAAACAAAGTTTTGATTCCAAAACAAAATGTTATATTTTTTAATGATGCATTAAAAAAACCTTTTGATGAGTTAACACTGGCCATAACAGTATTTGGGAACGCAAAACTCTCGCTGGTTTCCACCAGAATTCGTTTATCAAAATTTTCTGCCAATACTTCTGATGTTTTAAGCAGTTTAGACGGACTTACTGCGTGAATATGAGACTGATAGTTTGTAGTAGCCATTGAAAGTCATTCTTTATTTTCGGTTAATCTGCAAAAAGCAAAGATGGTGGCCAGGACTAACTTAATTCCGTACAATTTTTATCATGCCTGCAGCTACTGCCCCTGTTTTACTTTGATATATCTGTATTAATCGTGCTTTATATTAATTTGCCGTGCAGAAAACATGAATTTTTATTCTGTCGATTTGAAATAAATAATTTATTCTGGTGATTCCCCTAGTTTCTGGCGCACCATTGTATGTGGGCACGTATATATGCATTTCTACATGCGAATTCTTCTATTTTACATATGACCTTTGCCAGCTGTGTTTACGATTACCTGTGCCAAGGCCTGTCCCAAACTAAAAGTTCGATTTTTAAATTCTTCCACTTGAACTTTTTGTTAATTTTACTCTAATATTTGTGTAAGCATGCAAGAATTTAAATATACGTTTTGTAACGTAATGAAATCCTTCAGCATAAACATAAGCTTTCCCAGCTGACAGAAGGATACAACGAGTATTCATATTTCATTACGAGTATAAAACACGTAGCAAGACTCAGTATGCAAGAAAAAAATGTTGATATGCAAAATATGCAAGAAAGAAAATATATTTCAGCCAAGAAGCGTGTTTATATTTATTTCTTTTTCACCTGCAAAATAACAAATAACTGTAAAGAAAAAATGTTTTGTTATAAAAAATGTTATAATATTAAGAAGAAGTGCAAGAAACTCTTAATAACCATTTCCGGATTAAATACAGACTCAAATGCTTTTATCGAAAATAAACATAAAACGAAATGAAACAGGAAGACTAGCTTTGCGTTACCATATTTAAAACTTCCAACATTATTTACGTGGAGCTTATTTGCGTTGTGATCATTTTGACCAATTGTCTAGACAAATAATTTACAATCTTTAGCAAATCCTTAAAGTGTGCATCGCATTAGCAACAGCAACAGCTACAACATCTGCAGAATATGGAAGGGGAAGTTGTTTCAAATACGTCTAAACTAAAGAGCAAAATTATTTTGGATTATGACAAAAAGCTTAAGAATACCATTAATTTTGTATGTGGGTATGGCTGTGGGAATGTATGTATGTGAGTGTGCTTGTGTATGCGAGTGTGGATACGTATTGAATGTCCTCATAAAATACCACAGAAGCGGATGTTGGCGTCGGTACATGAAAGAAGAAATATTTTGAAACAAGCATTGCTAAATTTTTTAATCTCGCACAACAATAATGAGGAAGCAACGCAGTTATATGCAAGAAAAGAATGTGAGTTATAAAGTACGGGGTGTCTCAAAGTAAGTTCACATATATTCAGTTGACTGTTTGAATGTGTGATACTTAAGAGACACGAGTAGAATGGCACTGCGTGTGAAAATATAATAAAATGGCAAAAACTTTACTAAAAGTAAAAATGATGCGCGATTTAATGATTCCCTTCTTCTGGCAGTGTTCCTTTAATGAATTTCTAAATTTTTTTAAGCTGATCTTGTGTTTATATTACTTTTTCTAGTTGATTTTTTGTCTTAGAATACGAGTATATTTCTTATATATTTGCCAGTAATTAAAAAACGCCAAAAATTGCGATTTTTGTAAGGTAGCTAGCTATCGTAGTGATTTTTGGCCGAATGGCACTTCAGTTGCTTTCGATCTATTCGCAGAAGTGAAAAATGTGACGAACGTGCGAGAGTTTTACAAGTTAAGAAATTCAGAAAGTCCAGCATGCAGAAGATTATAAAATATTCGAAGTTTTCATCATTTAATTGATACTCCAAGTATCCCTTTTACTCGGCCAATGGGCCAAAATATTTGAAAAGACTGCTTCAAAGCTAGAAAGTCCTGCGTTTTCCTGATGCTGCTAAGCTTTCAATTTGGAAGCGATCAAATATAATATATCTAGATCATCATGCAATGGATTTTCTATACAGATTCAAAGCTGCCCTTTTTTTTAAAAATTTAGTGAAAAAAATATTTATAAAAACTCCGGGTTTGACTTTGTAAACTAGCAAAGTTGATAAAAACTGGTATAAGCATTTCCGATTTAACTCCTATTGGCATTTACTTGTTATGCTACAACGAATCTAAAGATTTAGTTTAGTTAGTTCTCTGGGGCTTTTGAATGATACTATTTGACAGGGTATGATATGAATGATACTATTTATACGGTCGATATGTTCGGCCGCCATTCGAACGAAGATTTGAACGCGAAGATTTTCAAATAGACGATTACATTTAAAAAAAACTCCCCAATATTGGACTTTGATAAAGAAAAAACATCTCGTATCTAGATGTGCTGTTGCTTATTTTATTGATCACACAATGGAAGGACCATTTTAAACATGGTTTTATACCCGGTCATATGATTCTCGATCAGAACTACCAAGATCAAAGACTCTGGAAGCTCTTACTTACTGTTACTTTTGTTTGAAAGATAGATATAAGCCGATGCCTGATCCAATTCCTTGTAAAGCTTATTAACAGCTGCTGTTTAACCGGTGGCTATAATATATTGGCCAATTTATATCATTCCTCATGGCATAATTTTCTCTAATTTTTAATTCTTAGAAGTTGGAGGTCCAAAACTGGCTGTATAGTGCATGTTTTGGTATTATTTTCTTAAAATTAGGCAATTTCAATTATAAGAAAATTCTATTTCTCCGCTACGAGGTGAACTCCATATTAATGGATAATGTAACCATTCATAATAAAAGTTAATCCTTTAAAGTGGTAGAATATTTTTACTTTACCTTTACTTTTTCGTATCGCTATACTTCAAGATCTTTCTACCAATTTTGGTTCAAAATATCTTTGAATATCTTAGGTGTCGAACAAGAGAATTTGCTACGAATCCAATATTCACTTTAACATTTTCGAAATTGACTAGAAGTGCAATCTATTCATAAAGTAGTAGAGTGTGACTAGTTTAAAGCTTGACTTTTACACAAAACACGTTAAGTAGGCAGTAGTGAGAAAGCTTTATAAAAACTTATCTACTTTTGCTATATTCGGAATTTTTCGTATACTCGAAAGCGCTGAAAAAACAACTAACTATGATTTGCATTTCAGTCATGCAGTCGTTTAGCCGTGGTCGTCTATGTGTTTTTAAGTAGTCTGCTTTTATGTTAAATATTTGTTTGCCCAACTTTCGACTAGATAATAAACACTCTTCCATACAATAACAATTTGCAAACATTCTTTAGAATTGTTTGATTTTTCGCACTCTAGAATATAAAAACGGAAAAAACTAAAAGATAAAAATATTTTGTGTTCAATAAACATAATTGCATGTACGGAATGTAAAGGCGCTTTTTCACAAAATGTTTTATGGTTGCATGAACATATTCGAAAAGATAGTGAGTGAGTGAGAGAGCGAGAGAGAGAGAGAGGGTGAATAATAAAAACATAATACAAATTGGCAAACCTTTTATCTTTTCCATATAAAAAGAGTAGGAATATTTTCAACAATAGTCCTGTGCGAGTACATGAATATACAATTCAGTAAAACTCTTTGTGTGTGAACAAACGCATTCATAATGACAGGAAAGTATGAGGGATTGATGCGAGTATGCAATCTGATTATAATCATAATTATAGTTTTGCCATTATCAGCTCCCTGCTCCCTGGTTCTGTACTGCTTTTGATGTTCTGATAATTTTGCAAATGTGCGCTTTACAAACATCTTCTTTAAAAGGAAATCTTCATTGAAGCGTTTAATGTTACAAAAGCCTTCTTTTTCAGCTGCATTTTCGTTCCGTAATTTAGATCAATGGAATAACAAAGAAACTGCTCCGAATAATAGAAAAATAGTTGAATTTCTGTTTATTTCCAGTCATAATTAACATTTATTTAAATCTCACTCACTCATGTGGAAATTTTTAAATACATTTCAAAATATCACACATAAAAACATGTGTGTTTGCTTATAGAATTTTTTTCAAATTGCTTCAATAATTACTAAAGTGTACAACTACAAAGTCGCTTAAAGCAAAAGGAAACGATATTTAAGGAAACGCGTAAAAGGTTTACAAATAAAAGGAGATTTTACCTGTTTTATACATTTGGATTATTTTTAACTTGGCATGATTATTGAAATTTCCTTAAATGAATTACAACCCCTAATACTATAAATCTGATAAAGTGTAAGGGGTAATCCATAAAAAAGAGGTATTATTTAAATGGTTACAAAAATGCTGCAAATATTCTAGAAAGTAAAGAATTTTTTGATTGATACCCTGCGCGTTTTTGGCCAGTAATCTTAAAAGTGATGTAGATGTAGCTTCATAATAAGAATAAAATTTTTAAAACTTTTATATACTTATAACTAATATATGTTTGTAATCTTAAAAACAAATAATCCGATTATTAATACATTTTTGCTGTTAAATAACATAAAAAAATTTAAAAATCGCATAATTAATTTTTTTACTATACTGTCATTCTCTGCAGTTCGTGAAAATAATTTATATAGATTTAAATTGATGACACATTTATCGGTAGCGTGAAGGCTGGAAACTATGTTGTGGCTGAAATAGGGATTCACATTTAAAATATGTGTTTTTAGTTTCACATTTTGCAGTCTGAATCCCATAGTGCTGAGTAAAAGCGAAGTTTGTTCATAATCTTTAATCTTTCTTTGGATATTCAATTACTTATTTCACAGATAGCATTAAGTTGTACTATGATTTTGTCTAAATACTGTCTCAGCCGTAGCGTAACCTTGGCATTCGGTATGACTTGTGTTGAAGAGAATAACACGAGAGGTGTTCCTGCCAACATCAGTTTTCCACAGAAATACACATGTTGCACAAGCACGGTGCTCTTGCCAGCTTATTGTTGAACGAATCTGTATGTAATATACATATATTATATATTCTCAGTTCGCTTTAATCACTCAGAATTCCCGCTCTCCGGTAGTTTCCTATACGAGTAGTGTTTAGTAGAATGAGTATACTTTAAGTGCCTTGAGTTTCCTTAAGAAGGTCAGTCATCTCTGGCGGAATATGAGGAAACTTATCGTGAATATTTCCTTCACCTGATATATTTTCCCTTTCCCCCTTGATTCTTAAACGAAAGTTTTGCCGGAGATATGATCTAAGTATTATGCTAATCTCACATTTTCCTTCCAATTAAACCAAACCAAAATTAAAGGCAATAAATATTTATTTTTAGAACAGGACCATTGTAAAATGTAAAGCACAATAATCCGTGGAACAGGTTTTTGGTTCAAGTGTTGTAAACTTTACATATAAACGCATTTAAATTAAAATCAGAGAAATTCTTCCTTCGAATGGAATGAAAATTTCATAGTTTTTCACGACCTTTAAAGTTTTTCTTATAATTAGAAACCACGTCAATTAAAATAAAACCTGCTAAAAGAAATCTTGGAGACCCACATGTACATATGCGTCTTTTTATCTTTTAGTTAAGTGTGTGTTTTCCTTTTTACCTTTTTATAAATTTAACACACGAACAGTTTTTAAGCTTTTGGTATTTTTCGTGCTTCGATAAATATGTATTTGTATAGAAATAATTTACATTGAAGAAGATCGCAGGCAGATTGTAGTTGAACATGAATTACAAATTTTTGCTTGAGAAAAATTGCTCGTTGAAGGACTCTGGAGCTCTTATTGAACGAACTTGCCCACCTCTTTAAGTCTTTTAATTCAGCTTTTGGTTGAAAACTTGAAAGTAAACAATCATAGAAATAAGATTCACTTCGCTTTGTCTATTTTATTTGTTATTGTATACTCTAGCCGGGCCTTTAACACTGCGTTGCTTGGCTGCTTGCATTTCCTATTACACTGGTGTCCTGTTGCTATTTTCTTGTTGGGAGTCTGTTTTTGTTTTTGTTTGTTTTTTTATTATTTATTACCATGCTTTGATCGGATATCCGTTAAGGTATAGTGCAGGAAATTAGTTACACACATGCACATTTTTTTACAAGCGAATGCGAGCACATGCATGCTCTCATTTATTATTGAATTAATATTTTTTCTACTTCTTTCATTATGCGAACAACAATTTCCTCTTCCGGTTTAGAATCAATTAAGCTTATTAATATTAAATAGTTTTGCTACCATCTTCCCATCTGTGCTAATATTGCATGTGAGTTAACTTTTTGTTCGGAGGTCCTTATGGACTGTCATAATTGAAAATGAACTTTAAAAGTGGCTGATGGTTTTTACTGAATTTGAAATTGTAATGGATTTCTAATGTGCCATCAATAAAATACTTTTCGAAACGAATTTAAAACTTTGGTGCAAGGGATGCACCAAATTCATTGCTAAGTACCTAAAATGCAATTATATGGAGAATATATTGATACGTATATATTGAAATGTATTGCTAAAATGAAAGAAAAGAAAAAAAGGTATAAGACGGGGTTTAGTTGCTGAACCATCGTTTTGTATGAGTAAAGAAATTGTACGCAACTTACACCACTTAAATTTCTGGCGATTTCATGTTATTCTGGCATATCCTGCATTTTTCTGTTGTGCACTCTGTAATGCTGGAAAATAGTAGAATTCACTTCGTCCCGTACAGTAATTTACATTTGTCGGTCTCCTTTCTCTGGTAAGATGCAACACTAGAAATAAATAAAAAAAAACATATCAGTTCTTTATTTATTTTTATTAGAAGTGAAACTAAACTAATGGTAAAGGACTAGCGTCTAATGGGTATCGGTGCCAATAATAAGCTGATTGTCCTTGATAAACTGTAGACGTATGAGAAATTTTTGTATTCTATTTGTATTATCCTCTTATGGATGTATGGAAGATGTGGATCTGAAGTTGCTTGAAATTAATTTATAAGATGCTATAAGTTAACATTATCAGGAGTGGATCTCTTTAAGATAAGTTTTTAAAACAAGGAAAGCGTTCAAATAAATCGAAATAATAAGTTCTTTAAATATTTAAATTCTGCTTACAGCCTTTTATATACATATATTATATATGTATATATTTAATTATATTTATATTGCTTTTAAACGAACTTACCAAGATTTTTAACATCTGTAGAAGACAGTATTTTGACAGTATTGTATTTAGAAGACAGCACATTTTGTATGGAATTCGTACTCCTGCTGATCTTCCACAGAATATGACCAACTTAGATATGGAAGCCATAATTTCAAATTATTTAAGATAGGCGTCATTATTTTCAAACATTTTTTATTTGGTTGCCTGCGCTGGCTAGTATTTAAAAATAACTTAACGATGAATTATATTTTTTATTTTTTTCTTTATTCTGAATTTTCTTTACTAAAGAGAAAAGCAATAATTTTTCTTATTCATAATTTAATTATTCATGGGAAATGTACGAAAAATTAAACGAAAAATGATTAAATTAATTTGTATACACGCTTTTGTACTTCTTTACATCCGGCACATCTTGAATCTGAAATGATAATCATGCACACTCGTCCACGTACTCCGACATTTGTAATATTTAATCAAGACAGACATAAATTCTAATAATTTGAGAACTCGTAAATATGTCAGTAGTATCATTACTAAAAGCGTTGTCTGCTCCTTGATGCTTACGTGTGTTGATGCATGTATGAAGCTTATGGGAAGTACGATGGGGTGCCCCAGCACGCACAATTATATGCCTGAATTGAAGTGAAAACGTTTCAATTAATGTAGTTTGCAATCATATCGCAGTACATAATTTGAATGTGCCCATGTTTGTGTATGAATTTCAAGAGTGCAGTCTGTATACAGAGGAACGGCTATGCCGCGTGAGAGGGAGAGAATGGAGAGGTGGATGGTTAAACAGATACATTACGTACGACTGCATTCATGCGAAATTTTTTAATTTAAGAAATTATTATTTAGTAACAATATTTATTTAAATAAGCAGCAGATCCGCTGCCTTTGCTGCTTACATGTCTGCTTCAAATTAAAAAAAAATTAATTTGAGTTTTATTTAAAGCAATATTTACTTCCTGGAGAAACACCTTAAAAATATTTTTTTTATTTTAATAAAAAACAACAACAATATGTTGCATTTTAGAGAAAATTAGTTATCCGGCCTTGGAGAATGTTTTCAAAGGGCGGTATCCGTTAACAATTTACTCCAACTTATGAAATATTTTACTGACATTACAAGGGACATCCAGTGTAAAATTAAATCTCTGTAATGCAATATTTTTTTAATGGATATGAAAATGCGATAGAAGTCAGAGCCGCCGTAAATCGATGTGATATTAGAATCCACTATATTCTGCATATAACCATTGTGAATCCGCCAATATTGCCGGATATCGGTTTTAAACTCTGTTCATCAAGTTCATCGCCAAAGTTTAAGCTCGTTTGATATTTAAGTTTTGTCTGCTTTAGTGTTTCATGCCGGTCCTGATCTCTTATTCAGACTGATAGGTGACGGAAGGTCTATTAGTTTAAATAGTTGAGACGGTGGGAAAAATATCTGCTGAAATACCAGTGAAGTGGCACTTGTTTTCTTCGGCCTATCGGTATTGGAAGAGTATTATCGGAATTGTTGCGTCAGTCTTCCATTTTAAAAATTCTACTAGTTGTAGTTTATTTTTGCTGCGTCGTATATATATATATCTTCCGGACTAAATTTAACTATTTCCCCCTCTCTTCTATGTCTACTATAAAAAAATGTGGTTAAAAAGATGTGAAAGTTGCAAATAAAGTTAACATTAATTTTTGCTTGAAATTTATCAAACACAAAAAAATTGTATATTTTTTCTAAATATTATATATTTAAATATTCGGAAAACTTTATTACCACACATTTAAAGAACTTCTGTGACTAATTTTTTTTTTTTGTTAATAAAATTTAAAATGATTTTTATCGTTAATACAATTTATTTCAAATAAAAATTTATTTGAATTTTATTAAATAGTTAATAACTAATTAACTATTTTATTTGTTTTAAAAGCAGCCAGAAAACTAAAATTAACTTTAATAAAGTTTTTATTTGCAAATGTCTTCATAATTTCCCCAATTAAAACTTTTGCAAAGAAAGTTAAATTAGCACGTGTTTAATATTTACTTTTCTGAGCAATTTCGGGAAATAATTAAACGTTTAAAATAATATGACCACAATTAATCCAGGTCGGCGTGCTTGATTACTTTATATCTTTTTTTGCTCCAACGTATTCCAAAGATATCACAACCATCTCAGAAAAGGAGGTTGTAAGAGAAGAATTTCACGACGCATTCATTGACCAAATGATTCAATTTCCCTTCTATCGATTTATTTTTCCATAAAACGAATGCGAAGAATGTTTGCGAAGAATTTCTTACCGAGTGTGTTTGACAGTGTTTCCTTTTAAATCCTGCTTTTGGTTTTCATATCAAACGACCAAGTTTAATGGTATTGAGTGATTGGCATTTTTTAAGTGGTGTGGTAGTGATGAGAAAGTATCGATGCCACTATCGATAGTATTTATAGTTACATTGACAGCAATAGCTTGTTATTTAAGGAAGTCGTTATTTTTGCGTAGCGTTACTATTGATAGTCTCAAGGAAATAATTATATCATAAAAATTTATATATGCTTTTGTTCCGGAGAAGTCTAAGTTTGAGTTGGTCTATGCATTACTCAAGCTACACGACTACAAATGTCGATAGCTGCAGTGAACGTCATGCAGTAAGGTAATTCATTACATTGCAATCGGCGTTAATCGGCAATTTGATGCCTCTCTGAAAAATAAAGTTATTTTTTTAAAATACACTTTAAAAATTTAAAACTGAAAAAATATGTATCTGGAGAATTTTCCACCTCTATTGCGTTGCTACAGTGTATAGTGTTTTGTTTTTGCAGACCTCTGAATCAGGCATGGCAAAGAGAATTGGAAGTTGTATCAACCGGCTTTTGATTTTGAGGATTTTGAAATTGAATTATGTGGCTGCTATTTTTATTTTTTAACACATTTTGTTTTCGATAGCACCATGCACTATTTCTAGCACTATTTTCTTGCCAAAGTCCACAAATAAAGAAATTACTATAAAAAAAACCCCTTAGTGGCGCTTACTTCGAGCCCAGAGGTGTTGCAAAATTGCTCTTCTCTACTATTATACTTTCTTCGCAATTAAGGCACTGTAGCATGAGCAGGGACTATTGCTTTATGTCTTCAACATAAAAGAAAATGAACTACTTTTTAATATGTTGCGACATTTTCTTTTGGGTTTACTACTCTACTTTAGCAATGCAATGCCCGGAAACAAGCACAAACCAAAAGAAACCAGAGAAAAAGGAATTTGGCAGGACACTTTAAGCCGAAATTTTCTTGAATGGTTAAATTATCAAGTCAATATATGTACGTGCATTTAATTAATTTGATGTTGCAATAAAGCGACATCAAAAAGTACAATGACATATAGTTTTCCGTCCCTGCTTTGTATCCATGAATGAGCAATTATAATCCACCCTTGTGGATATAAATCTACGGTCTACATCGTCTTTGATTAGGGGGGAAATATTGCTTTAGTAATGACATTCAATTTCATACAGATTTTGTTATTTTCTTTATTATCTATTTTTATTTTGCTTGAGAAGTGTGGATTTTTAAATTCATTTAATGCTGTTGGCTGGGGCATTACATTTAAGGGATATTCAAAGTCCAGCAATAAAAACATGTTATAATATCGAACAAAACTTTGCTTAAAGGAAGTCAATATTAGATTTTTATACTGACGCTAAAAAGTATGTATTAAAGTTATTAAAATTGTTGTAAAACTGGGTAAATGCGTATATAAACGCATTGAACTCTAGTTGATTTTTATATTAAAATATATTTTTTCTTTTGAATTGCCTTTCAAAATGGCTGGAACGTATTTATTTGTTCTCGTAAATGTGCTAATTTAAAAAGGTAAAATCATATCAAAATATAACAAACTGCTGCTTTTAAGCAAAGTCGTAAATACAGCTACACTTATGTAACTGCTTGTAAAAGAAATATAAGTTTTCTCTTACAATACTTTTTATTTCTTACTTAAGCAGTTGCAGGCAGCAGGAGTTTAACAAGTTGCGTTTCCACATACCCGAACCCTTTCTTGTTTCTATGTTCCATGTGTTTAAAGAAATTATTTTACAAGATGAGTGTGCTTTATATTTATTTATAATAAAAATATTTACAAAATTAAGTTGGGCGAAAAGAACAAGATTTACCTGCAATGCATAAACACAATTGGTACGAAAGGCGATTTTCCTGCATTGCTTATGCACCGACATAACCAGCCTACTGCAGTCGGTTACTGTAAAGAGAGCAATAATTACATATATTTATCTTTTTCTAATATATTTTTTTAATTGTAATTGTTTATCCAGATTATAGGTATAACAAAGTAGATCTCCATAGATAAGGGTCACTTTGCATTTTTGTGCAAAAATCGTCAAATCTTGAAAACGTCCCTTTGTGTATTTTTGAATGAAAAACTCGGGTTTTTTTTGCTCTTTATGTTTTTTTGATGTTTTCAAATGTTTAAAATATTTATTTGCTAATAATAGATGAAAAAATTTTTTTTCCATTTTTGGGATAATTTTCGATTTTTAATAAGGGGATACCCTTTGCATTTTTGGGCAAAAATCGTCAAATTTTGAAAACGTCCCTTTGTGTATTTTTGAATGGAAAACTTTCGTTTTTATTGCTCTTACAAGTTTATTTTATGTTTTCAAATGCTTAAAATATATATGTGCTAATAATAGAGAAAAAAATTTTTTTGCTTTTTTGGGCAAAAATCGTCAAATCTTGAAAAAGCCCCTTTGTGTATTTTTGAATGGAAAACTTGCGTTTTTATTGCTCTAGCATGTTTATTTTATGTTTTCAAATGATTAAAATATATATTTGCTAATAATAGAGAAAAAAAATTTTTTTCGATTTTTCGTAAAATTTTCGATTTTTTGCATTTTTGGACAAAAATCGTCAAATCTTGAAAACGTCCCTTTGTGTATTTTTGAATGAAAAACTCGGGGTTTTTTTTGCTCTTTATGTTTTTTTGATGTTTTCAAATGTTTAAAATATTTATTTGCTAATAATAGAGGAAAAAATTTTTTTTCCATTTTTGGGATAATTTTCGATTTTTAATAAGGGGATACCCTTTGCATTTTTGGGCAAAAATCGTCAAATTTTGAAAACGTCCGTTTGTGTATTTTTGAATGGAAAACTTGCGTTTTTATTGCTCTTACAAGTTTATTTTATGTTTTCAAATGCTTGAAATATATATGTGCTAATAATAGAGAAAAAAATTTTTTTGCTTTTTTGGGCAAAAATCGTCAAATCTTGAAAACGTCCCTTTGTGTATTTTTGAATGAAAAACTCGGGGTTTTTTTTGCTCTTTATGTTTTTTTGATGTTTTCAAATGTTTAAAATATATATTTGCTAATAATAGATGAAAAAATTTTTTTTTTCGATTTTTCGTAAAATTTTCGATTTTTTGCATTTTTGGACAAAAATCGTCAAATCTTGAAAACGTCCCTTTGTGTATTTTTGAATGAAAAACTCGGGGTTTTTTTTGCTCTTTATGTTTTTTTGATGTTTTCAAATGTTTAAAATATTTATTTGCTAATAATAGAGGAAAAAATTTTTTTTTCGATTTTTGGGATAATTTTCGATTTTTAATAAGGGGATACCCTTTGCATTTTTGGGCAAAAATCGTCAAATTTTGAAAACGTCCGTTTGTGTATTTTTGAATGGAAAACTTGCATTTTTATTGCTCTTGCATGTTTATTTTATGTTTTCAAATGCTTAAAATATTTATTTGCTAATAATAGAGGAAAAAATTTTTTTTCCATTTTTCGTAAAATTTTCGATTTTTTGCATTTTTGGACAAAAATTGTCAAATCTTGAAAACGTCCCTTTGTGTATTTTTGAATGAAAAACTCGGGGTTTTTTTTGCTCTTTATGTTTTTTTGATGTTTTCAAATGTTTAAAATATTTATTTGCTAATAATAGAGGAAAAAATTTTTTTTTCGATTTTTGGGATAATTTTCGATTTTTAATAAGGGGATACCCTTTGCATTTTTGGGCAAAAATCGTCAAATTTTGAAAACGTCCGTTTGTGTATTTTTGAATGGAAAACTATAAGCAAATTTTAGAGCACGTAGTGCCTACACCTACTAAAATTCATTAGCGTAGCGGTTCGGGTGCCTTTCCTTCGTATTGCTTAAGGAAGTTTGACATTTAGTTGTTTTTGTTAGGCCTACGAGTAGCTGAATTTTGGCCCAGTTATGCGGTAGACATACTTCACTGTTTGACTGAAGAATGAATGTAATTATGCTCGTTTTTGTATGTAAAATGGTTTTGTAGGTGGCTGAATTTACCAGTAGCTTCATCAACTAGAGGTGCCTCAAGAAGTGTATTCCGGATCTCTACTTTCCGCCAATTCTCATGAATTTTCTACACGAAATAAATCCTTTATAAAATTAAAAACATATTCGGATCATTTCATAATTTATTTAAGCGGCCGACCACATTTCATTAATTTAGTATGAATTTAGAAATTTCTTCGAGTGTAGCAGCACATTTAGATAAAACACATGCAAACATGGATTCCTAATTCAATTGTGTTAGTTGAACGGCAATAAAATTTGATAAAAGAATCAAATTGCATTTTCTCTTTCTTCAAGTCTATACAATTTTTAATTTTATTTGCTTCTCCTCTTTTGTGTAACGCCTTATGTGAATGCTTTCCGTGATTCTTCGTTATTTTACTTTCCCTTAGATGCAGGTAATAGTGCGTATCGTTTTCTTGTTGTAACCGTCAGATAGAGATAATGAATTGCCAATAGAGAGTACGAGTGTCATCAATCCCACTAAGTATTTCTTCATAACAATTGATTTTTATTATATTAGAAAAAAATTCGCCAGAACCAAAATCTTAAAAAGGGAAAATAAACTAAATTTATAACAAAAACGTACATACACACGTACATACATATGTACGTTCCTAATTCGCAAATTGAATGGAATGTATAAGGGTGCTCTCAAAATGTCTTTGGATATCTTGGAAAAGAAAAACCAAAAGCTAAAAAAGTCAATAAATATTGACGAGAGTTCTTTTACCAATTCCTTACTGGTAATAAAATTATGTTGTACCCAATTTAACACTGAATGCATCATTGATGGCGCAGACTATAAATAGAACCATACGACCCGATACACACTCATATCGGCACAAGTAGCTCTTTAAGTTGCTTTGCTTGACAGTAAAGCTTCATTTACGTTGAGTGCCTTCTAAATAAAAGAATTCTTTGAAATTAATAAAAGGAAGATGGAAAGAAAGTAAAAAATGAATACTTTACCCACAGGATTGTCATTCACTTGGTGGTTGCGAGTATCATCGTTTTAAGGCTACTTTTTATAGAAGAAACAGCGCTAATTTAAGCCCATTATAGTAAGATCTGCAATTACTGAAGCATTTTCGAAATAACGATTTTTTAGTGCAACGTAAACTTTTCTATTTGTTTATTACGATGGGGAAAAATAAAGAAAGTATACAAAACCAAAATTGCTTTTCTTCTTCGCTACCCTATAAACTATATAGGTATATTCGGGATCCATATATAAGTACTAAAGTTAATTGAGCTTTGTCCATTTGTCCTTGGTGTTTTTCTTGCTGTGTAACTTGGACTTAAATTCTGCCTCAAATAAAAAATTCATAAAGTAATCTGATGAAAATTTTCTCGATATTATCCAGTATAAGAATCACCGGAATCGGCTAATATGTATATATAAACAAAATATAACAATTGCAAATCAAGGAGTATCAAATCACGAGCATTTGGATTAGCAGCCACATCACTTGCCTCGCAGTCAAACTTTTAATGATTACTTAGTAATGAAATATATATTGCAAAATTGAAGCTGACTTCAGTTCGGCATATATTCTTAAAGAAGATATACAGTGCTCGGCATAGTCGTTCTATTAAAAATTAAGGAATTTATCTCTACGGAAAAATTAATTGAATATGAAGCTTTGCCATAAATCCATCGGTATCGGAATAACACAGCACATATTCATTGTGGTTGTGCCTGCAGAATGTGGTCGAAGTACTTTGGAAAATTAAGCCGAGTCGCTAGCTTTGTTGCTTTCCCTTCCTCGAGATTCTACTGCATTCTATTAACAGTGTAGGCTCTGCTAAGAAGTCTTGTATTTTAAAGGAATGACATTTCCTTTCATGCTTTTAAAGAATGATTTTAACTTTTTAAGGGTCACATTAAGTAAACATCAATTGAGGTAAATTTAAGTAGGGGGCCGTAGTCACATTTGAGGGCAGAAGTATAATTACAATTTAATTAAAAAAGAATAAAAAAAGGAATTGAAATGATGTCTAATCTCTACTTTGAAATCAGTTAGTTGCCTTTCCTTAATTAAATGTAGTTTATGTAACTTCTAGATTGTGTGTTTCAAACAAGCCATTTAAATTTGTATAATTTTCCATACAATTAGTCAGGCAGCCACTTAATAGCAGCCACTTAGTGGCCGCTAGTGGTGGTGGTCTTTTAAGTGGTTCAATGAAGCCGATCATTTTACATTTCCTGCTTTTAAAGCAGTTCTGTATATTTATTGGCGTTCGATGCGCACACATTTCTTATATTTAAACTTCTTATTCGTTAGCTTATGAACTCCTTCGTAGTGCCTGTCAAATTCAAACTCCTTGTACGAGTATATGGACGAGAACGTGGCGTCGAATATCACTCATGTGCAACGAAAACCATTTTGAACATTCGTTGTAACTTATTTATGCCCTCTTTATTTTTCCTTAAAATAATTTCCCTTTAAAATAATAAAAATGAAATAAAATTAAATTTTGGGCACAAGTGCATCTGTAAAAATGGAATAAAGAAAAGATTTACTTTTGCGGGTTCCTTCATTAGATTATATTTCAGTTGGATCTCTTAAGTGTTTTACAGGCATTTTTAAAATGGTTTGTTTTCGGATTTACTTGAGTTATTTTTTATTCTCAATAGGAAAGAGACTCCATAAAATTTTAATAAGACATCGATTGAAACACAGAATACACAAAGAAAAAAATAATATCATAAGAAGAAATTGTAGGCTGCCAGAATTTCTGACGGAGCTTTTCTACAGACCTGCATGGTTTTCCTCATATCACTCCTAGATCGAATGGTGGAAATGTTGGGTAATATTGTTATTAAAAAGTATCTTTCTTTCAGATTGACAATTATTTGGGCCTCTTCATGTAAACCGGGCTTATTAGGTAGGAAATAGTGCAGCGGAGCTTTATCATACAAACGCTGATGTCAATGAGCATGATAAAATTCACCGTGAATTTGGTCAACGAAAATTCTTTTATTGCAGATAATTTTGGGATATTGTTTAAGAAATTTTTTTTGAACCCTGCAAATCTCGCTAAAACTTCCTTTTGTTCATCATTGAGCTTGTTTGCATTCATTCCGAAAAATAGCTTTTTTGGAAACTAGCAAAACTTTGGGCTCCTTAACAGAATACTCGTACATATTTTCTGCATACGATAGTTACTGACGTGTCGACAGATAAATCCATATTCTTGTGCTATAATTTTTAATTACGACAAAATTCATTCGTTATGGAATGCCATGATAATGAATAATTTCGATAATTTTTGCTCGAAATCGTTGGAGTTGGGTGGACCCCAGAATTCTGCTTCAGCGAATTGAGACTTTTTAAGTTTTTAGTAAATACTTTAATTTTCATTTTCGAATAATATATATATAAAGACATTTCGATATTAATAATAATCAGATGTTTTGGCAACTTTTTCATTCGGTACCATTTCAATTTCGGATTGGCCCAGAATTTAATCAATTGCATCAAAGAATGACAGAGGAATGTGTAGAAGATGTTTCGTAAACAATGTTTGCTTCAAACCTCCTTTCAATAGAAGACCTTTTGCACGACCTTTTGTTGCAGTGTATTATTGACAAGCTTTCACCATTTTACGAAAAAGGTTTATTCACAGAACCATTAGAGTTTTCTTTGAAAGCCACTTGAATGGTTTCACGAGATATCGATTATTGAACATACAACTTCTTTTTAATTTGCTTTGGGGGGCGACTGGATTTTTCATTTTCAATAAAATATATTTAATTTTAAAACAATTGGCTTTGCATGAAGGAAAAGAAACGTCTTTTTCTATTTCCATTTCTCTCTTAATAGGAATCACCACTTAACGTCAATATTAAAATTGAAATAAGCAAATTGTGGGTTTTGCTTGCTTACAGTTTACAAATTGTCTGCTCTTAATTCGTGCGTAATTGCGCTTTGCCATCAGGATCGTAACGCAATTGCTTCATTTTATTTGATTTATTTTCTTCTTCAACTAAATAATCTCTGCCATTTGGTGTTTGTCACGTTGTGTCAATGTTGGAGGGGAATTTTTCCTACAATCGTGAAATTTGTTCATTTTATATTATAATTGAAGATTCGTTGTAGTTTCAGTAAATTGGTGCGAAAGAGCCCAGCCACGAAACTCTTTAAAATAATTACTGCCTCAAATTTAAATAAATTTTTGTTTGTGTACCGTTTGCCGGAAAGCTGCATTTGAATAAATTACTGTCGGATTATGGAAGACCTTATGATTTCAGGGAAGAAGTTTACTTTGTGATGACAAATTTATTAAGAATTATTTGAGCTTTCAAGTGGCCGTGATATAAATCCATGCAAGAATCCATACTAGCATACATACATTCATACATACGAGTACATGTGAAAGCTATCGAAATATTTTTTTGACTTCCATATTTTATGTTTTCCCACATCGTTATATTCATATCCATACATATGGAACTGGAAGAAAAGCACTCTTTTAGCGTAGGCAAAATGGTTTCCAAGGGAATGAAAGAATTCATATTCTCTCTTCGCAGATGTGACGTTGGAATTAATATTTTTATCGCTTATTATTCTTTGTTCTATCAAAATTGGAAAATTGATAAAAGAATTTAAAAATCTATTTTTCTTTTATAGTCTATTAAAGTCTTAATTCAGAAAAAAAAAACTTTACATATAAGTACATATAAATTTTTAAGAATTGTATATATTATACAGTACGACCTCGATGTGAGCAACTGCCGATAACTGCCATACCACGATTAGCGAATGAATAATAAAAAACCTACTAAACCGGACGTCACGAACTCGATACCTGCCTAGAGCCAGGGGATTTTCCTGCGGTTAAGCCGAAAGTTTTCCATGTTGCGTTGGTTAAAAAAAATAAGTGAACTTGTTGGCTAATTTTCTCATTGAATTTATTTCTTCAGAAACGTAGTCTGAAAGTGTCAACAAATAACACATCATAAGAATATTTTAATCAATGCATAGGACAATGTTTCCACTATCCCCATTAATAAGTATTGGAAAGTCTTAATATCAAAAACTTAATAATGGACTGACGAAGACGATCTATCATCAGATATCAGAAGAACAGGCTACAATTACACCATCGATTTTAAATAGGTTGCTTGGATGTTTACTTGGCTATAAGCTTAACAAACGTTGAAATTACAGAATGGATTAGAGAAGACTATTCAGGTGTAAATGTATCTATAGAACATCAACAATGAAATTAAAGTAGATGTTGTCATTAAGCTCCTGGACATTTTGTATGGAGGGGGCAACAGAGAATGACATTTCTTATGAAAATTAATCGCTCTTATATAAATCACGGCAGCTGTAATCTCCCAATTATCTTAAACTATGGATTTAAACATATTTTCATAAATAGAACTCATATCTGTATATATCTATCTATATACGATATACACATGTGTAAAATACTTTTTTTCCTTTGCTTTTTATTTATTTATAAAAAGTTAATTTTATCATTTAAATGAATCAATTTTATCAATAAGATTTTTAGTGGCCGGTTATCATACCCTTTCGATAAAAGCCCCATCGCCGGTTTTCGTTCGGTCCGCAAATTGAACTCTTACTGTGTATACAAATATTGTTAGATAAAGTTTCAGAAAGCTCATGCTAGTAATAAAAGGATAATGTGAATAATATTACTAAATCCGTAAAGAGTGCGGATAAACGGTGCTTTGAAAGTATACCGTGTTTAAAAAGGGAAAACTGTCGCTTTCGTCTGACTACCCTTTCCTTTTTCATACATGCGGGATGCTAATCGATTTCTTTCTATTTTTCTTTCCTTTTTCATGCGTATAAGGCAATCATATTCCATAAAAGATTTTAAGCAGAAAGAATAAAAATATTACAAAAAAAAATTTATAAAAACATGTACATGTACATGTGAAAGAAGTGTCCTGGGAATCATAAAAGTGGCAGAAAACAGGAAAATCTTCTACCAATCGCGTTGTACATTTGCAACATCATTATTGTCAGCAGCAGTACTCCGGGTTCTTTGAAATGAATTCCTATTAAAATGTATTCTTCTGGGTGCGACTTTAATAGCAATACAATTTTGTCACTATTAACTTCGAGTAGTTGAATGTGGTCATTGTCCCTCAAGAACGGCAAACTTTCTCCAACATTTTCCATTTCCTTGCAAAATTGTTATAGTTTTGCTTCATGGTTCAAATAGTAACACATGCATTACAACTGCGGTTTAATAGAAACTTTCTATGCAAGTGGTTTCTTTTCCGTTCGCTTCCAATCGTCTCTACACATCCTTCGTTCGTTTGCCAGGAAGAAGTCTACGAGTATGTGGTTTATAATTACATTTTTGCTTTATATTGGATTGCAATACATGGAAATGAATTTATAAAATTATTGTTTTAATTTCTTCATAGTATTTGTTTGTGTGTGTGTGTGTGTGAGTGTGAGCACTGCCTTTAATGTATTTCTAATGTAATTTTGATGCTACTTTTAGTTGTTGTTAGAAATGATCACACCCACTGTGGACTAAACAAACCTTTATATAACAAGCTCAACACAACTACACGGCCGCCACTATTCTATTTTAAAATTAATTTATTTTATTCAATAAAAAACCGCACAAAGTTAGAATTGTTAATGTCACAGTCAATATCAAAATGCTCCGAGTCATTTCTGAAGACGAACCACAAAATATCAATAAAGTCTTGGAACATTTGGATGATAAGGTAAGCTGTTGTGAATGCACGCGTGCTTGCCAGAAAAACAATGATATATGAAATAAATATAAAAATTATGCAGACCCCAAGTTGTGAACGGGACGTCAAAAAATTCGTAGGAAAACGGTAGCGCCCGATGGGAAGACAAGATGTGGAAATAGTCAATCAGCTGATTTCTTGCACAGCCCGTTCATTGTTACACATTTATCACCTTAATAGTATGCAATCGGGCGTGCCAAATTGAAAAAAATTGCGTACATTGAAAAAAATTTTTAAATGTATTCGGTAGGAGAGAAATTGGTGCGGAAATCGAAATTTTTAATCCGTCAATCCATAATTAAAGACGTTTGTATTTTTATAACGGCAATGTAGTCAAAATTCCAGATTTATTTAAACGGTTAAGGCCATGATCCACTATTATATACAATTTTAAGAAATAAAAATAAAATGGCGTTGTAAGGCCGCACCACTATACGAAATTTTTTGTTACTGGCTTGATATGCAACTCCGATCAAATCCGTTACACAGATTTTTGACAAATCGTACATTTGTGTACGACAGTGAGTCATGGCCTTTAGTAGTAAAAAAAATGTTTTATTGTGGCTTAGATAAATCTAATTTCAGTTCAGTTAATTAAACAAAACTATATTTACTTTCTTCAGTTATGGCAACACTGGTTTAAAACTTATCTCAAAAGAAAAATCTACACTTTAAAAACTTGCAAAAACCTTAAAACTGATTTTTAATTTTACTTTTTCAAATACAGTGAGAATGTCCTCACACTTTGATTCTGCAAAAGGACATCAAATGTTTTGCGAGTAAATTTGATTTCTAGTGCCAAAAGAAATTGGGTCCGGTACGTTTGACTGGCTACTTTTGCTACCGGTCGAAAAATTGAGGGACACATGAGGAAGTAATTTATTCAAGCGATGTCAAGCTAAAAACTGTAAAAGTGAAGCGGAATGAAATTTGTCTAGGCTTTCATGCTGTCAAAAGTAAATGTATGACCTTGAGGACATTTATTGACATGCAAATTTTGTCTGATCGCCAGCAGCCGGGCAAAAATTGCACCTTTTGCTAAACAAACATCAATATGTTATCACATCGTGTTCAAGCTTGATGACATCCGATTAATTTTTTCCTTCCACCGAGACCTAAAACAAAAGGACATGTCTATAACCTGCTGCTAACATGTGTTCCGGCACGCTTAATGCTAAAATGCAGCACAACAAACGTCTGCGGGATCAATCTTCTCGTGCATTTTCAAACGTGACAGTCTTTCAATTGCACATATTTTTTTTCTCCATACCTACAATTTCCTGCAACGCCTTGTGGAGGATACAATTTCAAAAAGACCAAAATTGCATACACATTGCTTGGTAAGAAAGGTCTCCCATGCAGCATATGCATGTACTCGCATGCTAAGGAGCATTGAGTGCCACCGTATGCGCAATTTTAAGCAACTTGTAGTGGCGGTCATGCCGCTTGCACACACACTCTCCCATGCCAACGCAGTTAAAATAAAATTTGGCATATGCAAGCAAAATATATTTTGATTATGCTTACGAAGATTGTGAAGGATTTGAAGGACTTAAAGGAAGCAGAAAAAATAATATTTTGAAACATGTGGTGAAAAATGAAAACATAAAACTAAATGAATAATATCATAAACTGACTGCATCGAGTGAGATGAGTGCACTAAGGAAAGTAGAAAACAGACTCAAAAGAAAAAAGGGAGATAAGCAGAGGGTAACTAATCACTTCATCATTGTTATAAGTGAGATTTATAAATTTGTAGGGATATTTGAAAGGACACCAATGAATAAAACGAACTGAATGGTATACTAATTTAATTAGGTAGCAATAAAACTTCTGGGGTGGTACAACTAAAAAGGAAACGATTTTTAGGGTAGAAAACAAATAAATATAAAATTATTGGACATTAAAAATAATCAAAACAACAGCCTGTGAGCATTTTTTATTTTGTTACAAACAATGGACCCAGCAATAATTTTTACTGTACCTGCCTTGCTTGGGCAAACACGAAATAGGAAGAATTTAACCAACATGGAGGACCGGTCTTATCGATTGGCCGTAATTAAAAAAACAGAAATAGAAATAAAATGCAAAACCAAAGTTTGAAAATCGTCATGGTAAATTAAGTAGGGGAATTTTTTGGTAGTTGGTTTTTAATTCAAGTGACGACGGGTCTTTGAATGAGTTTAAATGAAAATTTTCTAAAGTCGGAAGTGGAATGCCGAGAAATTTTGCATTTATTTAATTAAAAATTTTCCCCATTATTTAGCAGTTGGTTCATATGAAAGTATTTAATATTTAAATAAAATGAAAGCTATTTCTTATTTAAAATATTTTATTTTATGGCTTATCGGGGTTCCACTTTATACGAGTTAATTGAAGGCATCCTCTTCTTCTCATCACGGCTCGCATGTTATTAGCCTTAACCGCCTTACCATCCTACACTCACTATTTACAAAATAGCACTTTTTAATGAAAAATTCAAAGACGCGATATCGAGGGATATGATTGTATACCGAAAAAGGGGGCACATTTAGGCCAATAGTTCTCCTCTAGAAGAAAATTTTTACTAAATTGGGTACAAAAACTGGCTGAAATATAAAGACTTCTAAATTGAGTATTGAGTTCGATTAGACGAGTGACGAAATAGTGGGTAACTCAATTCCGCCGAAATGTGAGAAATTGGCAATGTAATACAATAATATTATTTAATTAATTTGCAATATTTTATAAATATATTTTTAGTAAATTACTTAAAATTATATAAAGATAGAAATGACTTTTTTAATGTCTTCAAATACTTGTGAGACCGGTTTGATAAAGTATTAGGTAAACAAAAGTTTCGGCTTATACGGCCTACCCCACAGCGTGGTGCGGTCATCTAATTGATGGGAAGGTGCATCAAACTTTAAATATTTATCAGTTTCCTTTTAAAATTTATTACATGATTAATAGTTTACTCGTATCAATAGCTGGCAATGGGACAACGAATTTTACTTACATATATACTAATTTATATGGCCTGGCCCTGAGGCATAGCCAAATAATTTCATTGGGTTACCAGCATTCCCAAATAGGTAATCAGTGTTAATATTATATTTTATTGTTTTTTAATGTTATGAGAAACGTGTAATTAAATATTTATGTGACATTTTATGTTCTCATTAATAAACTTGAGAAACCTGAGAGCGAAAGAAAAACACGAAAAGGAAAAGTAATTAATTTGGTTTTATTGGTTATTTGTTATTTCCTTACTTTTGTGGAGACGAGAGAGGATTGCTTTTAAAAAATGTTCAAGATCCACCTAAAGGCGGCATCAGTGACATTCGCTTCTTCTCATTTTTATGTGGGTTCGTCTGCATTTTATGTTTAAAAACTCCGTGTTCTCGTAATCGTGGATACGGACAGTATGTGGTATGTTCTCCAACTTTGGAAGTTTGTTATAGAAGAGAACCATGTCAATACAGGGCGCCATTTCAATACAACACAAATCTCTGTAAAGTGCTTCCGTCAGGATCTGCCCAGAACATTAGGATATGGAACACCTTGCATGCCAATGCTACGGTTCGGGAAAAGTTAGTCTTGCAGAGTTTGTCACATTGGAATCTACTGCTTGGAATCGTCTAGTTTAACCTCATCCAATCTGCTACAGTTAGGAAATGCTTTCAAAGCCAATATAAAAGTTTTATCTTACGGGCTATTTGCGAAAAAATGCTGTACTCCGATTGCTTTTGCGAAAAGCCACGAATTCTTTCTGGCGGCATATTCTTTCCATAGCAAAATGTTTGAGACAAGCCTTTTCACCAAGGCGAATAACATGAAATGAAATAAGAAATGTTCCTCAATGTTGTCTTTAGATCGACAGACCGTAGACATCTAGGGGTTTGCATTGGAATTAGGGCAGAGAAGAGAATAAGTCGAGTTTTATGTTCAACAAAAAATGGCCTACGATTTCATTGGAGTGGATTCCAATGTAGTAGCATTTTGAATAGTTTTCCTTAATTTTCAGTTTGCGTTTAAAATAAACCTGGTCCACATCTTTGTATAGGTAACGCATTGCAAAGCTACATTTCCCCCTTGCCAAACATATAAACCCCATTAACAATAATAAATTCAACCATCTATTACGTTTTGTTCAATCCTGTAGGACAAAAAGCAGAAATACATCATATTGCTTATTAATATCAACACTTCTCTTGATTTGAAAGATAACAAGTGGGCAGCGTGTGTCTGACACGTGTGAGTGTTCCTTGAAATTCAAGTCAAAGAATTTGTTCGACATGTTATTTGAGATTTTTCTACAAGCTGAATAGGGAAAAGGGAAAATTGGAAACTGTGTTAAATGGAAAAACATGTTTTCTTATTATTTTAAAAAAATTCAGCAGTGGGTCCGGACTTGTGTCTGCGATACTACAACCAAAAATACCACACACGTGCAGGAAGAACAGAAGCATCTGTATGAATTTTACAACCGATTTAAACAATATCGACGACTATTTTTCATATGAGGGGTGACACATTTGAAATCAATGATTGGCTTCCATATTTGAGTCAATCACACATATATTATGAAGAGATGAGCCTAAAGTTATTCGAAGCCAGTTCCGATTTGGCCTAATCTTACGTCTTAATACTGCATACATTTACACGAGAGCACTAATCATAATATTAAGCCAAAGCAAATCGCATCCAATCACGTAGTGCTTGTAGTGGTGAGCAGGAATCGTATATACTTTTGTAGGAACAAAGTTTGCTTCCAAAGTAATCCCGTTGGCTGGGCTAGTAAGAGCACTAAAGTATGGTGGAATTATAAGCCACAATGTTCATTGTGAGTAACTTTCCTCTCAGTGGGTTCCTTAACAAGCAGAATTTCCGCAAGTGAGAATATAGGAATGATTGATGAAAAGCTGTTGCATCCACAAAGTTTTTGGTGCGGTTTATGGACCTACGGTGTTATCGGCCCTCGTACGTCTTCGAAAATGAGATCAACTAATTTATACAACGGTATGTTAACATACTGGTGCCCAGAAATTGATAATGTCAACCTGGCCGATATATGGTTTTAAGAGTGTTCTCCCACTTGCCATACAACTAACGAACCAATGAACCTCTTGGGCAAGAATTTTAATGGCCATGCTATCTCATGTCGATACCCTGGCCGATATTTTCTTTCACATATAATTATCATAGATATAATATAATACAACCTCTATTCTAATATCAATATATTATATATTTACCTCCTTCACTAGGGGAACTAAGGTTAGCGACAGACAGAAAGTTATAAAGGATTTGCTGCTGGTCTTGAGGAGGAACCTTCTTGCACTATTAAAAAGGATAGGCGGGAAAGTCCGTTCTTTCTTACGGCAATCCTTTATTTCATATTAAAGAAATCTAATTACGACTACATCTCTGTTCATATTAATCCTCACACACATTCAAAAGCAGTTTCTTTCTAATTTTGCACCTTTTCCTATAAATGGTTTTTTATACAGAGAATATTTTTAGCTCTCTAACAAGAATAGCAATGATTTATTTTCTTAAGTATCCTCCTCTTTTTTATTATTTTATATTTATAACAGACTGAACGAAATTTCAGTTTTTCACCTGCTTAATTGGCCAGCTTAATGTCTGTTACAAAATATCGTTTCTTTAGCGTTAGAAAACTGAAGGCAGACAAAAACTGAAGGCATCAAAGGTGTACTCGTACAATAACAAAAAGGTCCCGAACTGTGCTGCAGTACTTCACGCTGTGCGGTTTTGCTCTGTTCGTATGTTTAATTGTTTCACTAACGCAAAGAAATGTTTTCAAATAAGCGTCAAGGGAGACGAGTATGGAAGAGTATCTTTAAAGAAATTATTGTTTTCTCTATAAGGACACTAAAAGGATGAGTATAAAATCAGTTTCTTGTTTTCATCTGTTTGGTGACTATTTTGGTGCATTTATAAATGACACTCCTTAATGGTCATGTATTCTGTTTAACGCACTATGGGCTGTTAAAGAAAAGAGAATTTATTTTATTTTATCAGAGAATTTATTTCGCTGCTGCGTTTGTTGGCTTTGCCAACGTAACTGCTGAGTTATCATATCATATGGGTTTTGGCACAATAAAAAATTTAATAATTTTTTCAACTGAATGCAAGAAAACATTTTAATTAGTTTTTTCACTTGCTTTTGTTTGTTGTGTCTTGCATTTTGTTAAACCATCCTGCGAAGTAATTCCAAACCTTTCCATATTATGACCATATTCTCAAGAATCAAATGAGAATTTTAAAAAGCCAATCATATCATAATTGTATTTATATAATTGTAATATTACGTGAATAGATAAATAAATAATATTTCTAATAGCTTAAGAACACAATAAACAAACGCAAAGGACAACAGTGAATTTTATTAATTTATTATTTTTAATTAAATCTTTTAAGTGAGTGCAGATGGTCTCTCCAGCCTGCAAAATACATTTCCATTCTTGGCTTTGCATTTCTGCGGAAAATATGATTTTTAGAAACTAATTTGCCAAACTGTTTAGAGTAGCATTAATAAGACAGGCCCAGGACTATCTTTGCTTTCTCCTATTTGCTCACCAAGTAAGAGACGATTTTAAAAGTCAGCTTAAGATGAGCGTGACTGAACCTTGCCCAAGCGCCTTTAGTATTGAGCGACATGATAATTCCTGGATCCATTACATGGAATAAATCTACATTTGTTTTGCTTAGGGAACTTTTACAACCACAGGAAGCTCACAAAGCCTTCCTAAACTTTTCCTCCGCATTATATTTGTGCGCAGGCGTAGAAGGCGGAATTTAATCTCTTCACTTTAAAATTTTGCTTAACTTTTGTCTTTTCTCCCCGAAAACCAGATATTGTAGCCAATGGGGTTTCAGGGCACTTCTTCGCTATAATCCACTCAATTTTTAATACTGCTTCTAGTGACGACACTTTGTTAGTTTATGCTCAACTCCCTCTTCACTTTCCGTTCTTACGAGCTTGTCTATTATTATGGGCGTTCGTTATGAGCATTTGCCACTAAGACTCCCTTTTAAGTTCTGTTCCTTTTTTGATACTCACAATCAGTTAGACGGAGTGTTTTCCTTAGCTTAAAGCAGCTGCTAGAAATCGTGTCCTTTGTGTTTGTGTTTGTATTCGTATTTGCAATTGTTTAATGTCCTTTGAACTGTTTTTGCTGCAAATAGCTACGCATTGCAAATTGTTATGATTTTCTTTTCGTTTTCTTTGTATTACGGTCTGGCGAGTAATTTGTCTTTTTATTCATGATTTGTCATTTTTCTTTATATCAGTTTGAAAACGCGATGGGATAATTTTCTTTTTCTTTATCGTGAACAAAGTTTTTATTTAAACTGCCGCCATTTCAATTATAAATAGCTTTTCTAGCCGCTACCTTCGTCTGTCTGCAGCTTGTCTTTAGAATTTGTCTATCATTTGCATAATATTTTGGGATAGGCAAATTATAATTTCAGAGGCAAAAATTTTAACAAATTAAATTCAATATAAATTTTATTGTTAAAATTTATTACACGTTTCTGTACTTTTTCAGTTCAATTAATAAAAAAATTTAATTCAAATTACAACTTGAGTTCACGTTCTTCAATTGTACTCTTTATATCTGGCAACAGATTCCATTGGAGACACAAAACACAAACTTAATGTTTCTTATGATGGGAAGGGAGACACTAATCCTTTTGGAGTGAAGAAGTTTTTTAAAAAAATTAATAAACAACTTTTGAGATTTCAAGTTTTAAAAAAAGGAATTGTTTAAGTTGAGAAATTAATAAATTTTTAATTTTTATTCGTACCGCTAGTGCAGAGCATTATGAGACTTCCATATTTCGCAATGATTCTATTGATTGGAAAACTTTTATTTTATTTTTCAAATGCGAAAAACTAGTTACGAAAGACAACTCTTTTGTACGAAACAATTATCAGAAAAAAAGGATTCAATTTTGGGGGATTCCCCTATCATTGAACTTTTTAATGCATCTAAAGTATTGGCTTTAAATATTCAGATAAGTTGTAAAGAATATGAAGAGGAGGAAACTTGGATTGATGACAAAGAAACATTCCGCAAACTTTTCCTTAACGCATACAATTTATAGAAAAAAATATGTTTAAATCGGTGGTTTAATATAAAGTAGATGGGGAGAGGTATATGTAGGCTTGTTAGGGGATTCTAGTTGACCGACAGTTAACACTTGAAATTTTAAAGTAGTTGAGAAAAGTTGTGGAGAATATTATGTTTTGTATATCTCGAAAATGGAGATCAAATCCACCATCTTGGTCATTTGCAGTTGTCCGCCAAAATCGCCCCTAATAAGCTAATTTTAAAAACAACCAAAAATTACCCGGTAGGCCACATTTCCCTTACGAAAATACGCTGTAAGGCTGCAGAATTGATCGAAAAAGTTGCAAAAGGACTATTTGTTTTCCAATATTTACAATGCACTTCAAGTTGGGCCATGTGTTACCATGCGAAATACAACGTATTAATATGAGATTTGCCCAAGAGGAAGAAGTGCCCAATTGCAAATTTTTCCGGTTTTCAAGATTAAAAAAATTCCGAATAGAATATCTGAAAATATCAGATATCAGAAGAACTATAACTTAAATAAAATCATCTGCTCAATATTAAAATTATGCATGATGAGAAGTTTCTGGCAACTCTGGACTCCCTTTCTAAGCTCAATATGAAAAGTAGTTCTAACAACAGTTGCTGAGCAAACCAATTAGCTTATGAACTGAATTCGGAAGCTGTTAAATAAATAGATAAACTTTAATTTAAAATACTGAAATCATAGACGAACTAATTTCAATATTTATTTATAAGCGCACACATAAAATGTCTTGCCGTCACGAACGCATGTCTGAATGTCTTTCATTATGTAAACAAACAGACATTCGTGTGTGATAATAATTAAGCTTTCGTTCGAATAATTGTACACGTCGATACTAACAACTAACATAAAATATATTATATATCTAATAAAAAGGTGTTGATTTAAATTTATGTAAATGTCGTTAATGTTTTTTCTTTGTTCTTTCTGTACAAACACGAGAAATGAACAGATGCATTATGATAAAATACTGTTCACTACACACTATTTATATTCTTGGCTCATTTCTAAACAAAACTAAAGGAAAAAGCCATCACTAGAAGAAGAGGAAGAGGTCCAACATCATTAACGCCGTTAATGTCGTTGATAAACAAAATACGTCGTATTGAAAAAAAAAAAATTGTTTATTTTTCAATCAGTAAAATGCATTCCTTAACGAAACGTTATCAAACAATATGGAAGAGTTTGAAGAACCAACCAAATTCGTGCAGTTCGATATTTACATGCAGCCAGGCAGATTCATCTCGTTGTGTTTGTGTAACGTGATGGAGTGAAAATATGTTGCAACAAAGCAAAAAAGAAAGAAACGAAAAAAAGGAAAGAAAGGAAAAACGAAAAAAATCCAAATGAATTCGAATATGAAAATACATTTTTATCCACTCATTGAATTTATTGACCTTCTGGAGACGGAAAACACTTAATATGTACGAGTGTTTCTGTTACCTGTTCCGTATTTATGTCAGCATAGAATTAACATAGAATTTTTACACCCCGCGTTTATAGATAATGTACCAACAAAAAATTTATACAAAATAAAATTGATCGAACCAACGACAATTGGAATTTTCCCTCACTTGCCAAACCATATAAAATTAATTCGTTTTCTTAAGTTAGCAAAAAGCACAATAAATATTTTTAAAAAATAACATAATTAAAACAAAAAAAAAACAAAGATCACTTTAATCACTTTAACGCAAACTTTTCATTAAAGAAGATTATATTTATGTCAGCATTTATCTGTGTTTAAAGGAATTTCCGGAAATTCTATAAAAACACATCTATTTTCCAAGCTTTATAACGTTCACTTGCCAAAAAAAAACACTTTACTGTCAAGTTAAATACTGTTAAGAATTGGATTTATATAATGAAATAATTTTCTCAACTGTCTCATAATCAGTCTTTGCATTTCATTGTCTACTCGTGTGATAAAATTTTAAAAGCAAGAGAAAAAAGAAAATATTGTTTTGAGAAAAATAATAAATAAATACATTAAATAATAAAAATTGCAAAAAGGAAATAAAAATAAAAAAAATTCGGCCAGCTAATTTCTTATTGCCATCAGAAATAATTCTGTCGGAGGAAAATTGCCTCTATTCAAATTATAGAGGATGTACTTGAAAATAGTTGTGTGTTAAGTGGGGTATTGATTACATTTTAATACTCTCATAAATGGGCTGAACAGTCTACGTTATATCTGATACCATAACGCTTAGACGTTTTATGATCACAGTCGCTGTCTGGCATCCATACAAGTAAACAATGCCTGGGATAGGAATGAATTTATTTTCTGGTTTCATCATTTCATTCCGCAACTACTCCGTGCTTGAATGCTTTGCTGATCACTTGGCTGGAGTGGCTCGAACGTAAAAAGAGATCACATATCAAATGTTAGGCATTGATTTGTTTGTTTTATTTTTCCTCATTCAATACTCGTTCAGATGACGATTTCAGTTAAGTTTGCATGAGTGCATGTGCCTGTTACGAATACTCATGCCAATACAGGGTGGTGTATATTTCCTTTCAATCTTATTTTCATTCCATTGCGTATGGTTTCTATCTGCACTGCAGCGAATTCTTTACGAATAATCTGCATAAGCTTCAGGATGTTTGTGGTTTTTTGATGAAAGTCCGTGCCTTCAATATACGCCACCGAAAAGCCCAGCAGTAGTTGTTGCAGGATGTTGACCTGCGAAGTGAGCACAGATAATTTGTATCTATTATTCCCGCAGTATGAGCCCGTTTACACAGCTTGCAGCTCCTCGCCATCGGTTCCCAAAACATATATCTAGATCAATAACTCCATCAGCCATTATTCAGCATCAAACCGCTGTAGTTACTGCTAATTCACTACTTTTGGATTACGGCCACATAAAATTCGGCATAATGTAGTGTTGTAATACAATTCTACTAAATTCTAACTATTCAGAACCGTTGTCATAGCGATTTTCTGAAGATTTTTAAATGATTAGCACCTGGATGTATAGAGTCAGGTGGCTTCTACAGCATGTACTGCTTCTCTGGTACAAACAGATCAAGCAAGTGTTCCTCTTCGTACATTCGGTGCGAATCTTGCTTCTCAAAGCAGATGATGAGGTTCCTGTCATATTTACACTAATGTAAACTGAACCATCACACAAAAATGTTGACGTTATAAAATGTTATAAGAGAAAAAAGTTGCAACTACTTCAAAGTAGTCGGTTGCAATTGCTACACCCTGTACCTCTCAATAATCGTGTCGATGATATCATATTCAATTGAAGCGGGTCTCATTTTTTCTGCTTTCAAATTTAATGTGACTTAATTTCGTTGTAAATGTTAAAAACTTTTTTAAAGTTTTTCATTTACTTTCCCGCGCGGGTATCGATACAATTTTTATTTACACATTTAATTTTTATTGTACTTCCCTGCACAAAAAACACTTAAGGTCACTCCACAACCGTCAACTGATAGCCAGAGATGTAATTGGCATGGTTATCTCCCCTCAAAATCTATTACATCACACTGATATTGTAAATGTTTCACTGAGTAAATGAATTTACGGGTGAATGTATGAATCAATTATTGGATAAGTGTTACTGAACTCTATTGAGTTTCAAATAGGCTCCATGCCCATATATGTAAATGTTTGTTTATGTATATGTGAAATTCCAACATAAAACAGATAATTTCGAATGTCATTTAAAGACATTGGCGAATGGAACATGTAACTGACAAATGATGTGAAATAGCTTTCGCTTTTCCAGATTGATTATGAGCAGATCCTATTTTATATATGGGCGTGTGAGTGAAATAGTATGTCATACTATTGCATATAGTCAAATAATTGGCAGGAAAGCATAATAGGTTACCCGTAGTGATTTGCTAACGATGAGGTATCTCCACTGTATCCCTACCCTGAGAGGGTAGGGATACAGTGGAGAATAGTTTCATCAGAGGGATACGTGTCGTGTTGTATTGTGGAAATAAATCAAAGAAGAACCGGCAGAATCTTTCTGTGGTACACTTAAAGCCATCTTCAAAGGACCAATTGAAAATCCAACTTATTGTCAAGGTAAAGGGGATGCTTGGGTGTAACCCCACCGGCTTGGCTACATCATGGTGCTAATAACTTTGCACGGTATCCACGAATACAATCTGATGACAGCAGCAATTCCAAATTTTATTGCCAATTTAGAAGACAAAAACATTTTGCTAAGCACTGCCGCGGATCTGGCTATTAAAGGGCTTGAGACATTAAAGAGCTTCTCTATAACCTTAGCTGTAACTGGAATGATCCCATAAGAATATCGAATATCTTTAGAAAGAAGCAATTTGTAAGACAGAGAAAAACAGTTTTGCATTAGAAATTGGAAATTTGTTTTTATTCCAAAGTTATTGGGATCTTTATTTGAATTGCCAACAATTTTTATTAGCCATTCCCCTAAAGTTCATAATTTTGGAAAGTGACAATCGAATTGCCTGTTAATAAGATGCTGTTCTAAAAACCAGCTTATTCGTGTGATATCAAATGATTTTATATGTCACATAAACAAACATCATATGTATTTCAGCCATGTGCCATTCGATCAGCTGTTGTTCCATTTGATTATACTAATACGAGTCGTCCCAAAAAGGCATATTCAGGAGAATTATAAGGAGGCATTGAAATTGAATTTTTCTGTGTATCAGCTGTAATCTCAATCAAATTCTTTTTAGAATAATTGCTTCTTTATTTTTCATTTGGGCTAAGTAATAACAGGAATAAAGGATGTAAAAGGATGTGAGAAAATAAGTGTGAATGCACTTTTAAATGCAATTGACTGTTTTGTTATTGTTGCCACTTTGATTTAAGAAAACTTTCCGTTTATCTGTAATTGGAAGTTGTGCACTTTTACTTTCAAATGTCAAAGAGTATTGTTATTATTACAGGACACTCAAGGATAATCACGAATTACATGATTAAATATTCTTAAATTCTACTTAATGAAACATATATGTGTGGCTGGGGTATGTATGTGTGTGAGTGTGTAGTTCTTAAAGATTTTACTTTCATATATATGCTTTCGCATAACAACACTTGACCAGAAAATAAAGGTAAAAAAAGGAAAATATCAATTGTGTAGCTCGTGCTTTTTGTTTCAGCTTGTCTGCCCCCAAGAACAATGAATAACTTTTTTAACTCTAAATGAAATGAACGTCATCGCTTTATCATTATTAAACCAGAAGGTCTCACCAGTACCCCAATCCTTTAACTAAGTGTGTTTTTGGGAAAGACGTCTTTTGTTTTCAGTGTTATTATCTCAAACCTTAATGGCATACTCGTGAAGCCAAACAAAATAATAAACTCCAGAACCACTTAAGATACGAGTAGCCATACAGCAATTTGGTCAAGTCAGATGTTTTCAGCTGCATTTAATTTAAAGTGAATATTGAATGGTAAAATCGTTTCAGAAAATAAGTTTGCAAGTCAAAATGAATAAATTAGGCAGTTTCGCCTAAAGTGCCCATAAGATTTCTTTATCTTAAAAATGATTAAATACGAGTAAATAGTTTTGTGTGAACAAAAACTGGCTAAATGCATTTTTTCAAATTTATATTCGCCACTATTTTATAAAAACGAAATCGAAATCCATTCACTCATTGTCAACGTCTCTAGTTCGGCATTAGAATCGCAAGTAACTCTATAATCAATCATTGAAAAACTAAATACAGTTAAAAACAAAAGTAAAACCACTGTGAATTGCTCAGTCCGCAAATGCAACATATTGTTCAGAAATAAAACAAAGTGAAAAACATTGTATCATTTGAACAAGCAGCCGCATGATTACGACTGCGGGTTCTAAATTTATGAGGGCGAATGTGGAGTTTTAATTAACAATGTGATGACAAAAATGATCAGCCACACTGATAATACCAATACAAATATTATTGACTGCAAAATGCTTTTAATGCTTAACACTTCAAGGAACTGCAGGTAGAATAAAGGCTGTAAGCCTTCATTTTCGGAGCCTTTATAGCATGTATTAAATCTGGCTAATTTCTGAAAGACTGCAAAACTAATGGAAATTTAATATCACGTGTACGTACCGCTTTTTAATTTCGCTTATCTTTTTTTTTTGTGTCTCTTTTGTTTGTCTACCTTTTAGAGTTTAATAAAGAGCGCTTTAGACAGATAAATATGTAGATGGATAAGTATCCTTTAAAAGCGAACAAAAAAAAAAAATCATTTATCAATTTTTACCACAATCAAAACCACCCCTAAAAATATATTTAACAAGAAAAATCAAATTAAGAGCAAAATATTGAGTGAGGAACTGTCGAGAAGGAAGACCTTTGTTGGATACACAACATGCCTACAACTATTTATGAGCCAACTCACATCAGACACATCATTGTAGTTGTCAGTGCTTAAGAGAATTAATTCTCTTATAGGTAATTTGGCAATGTTGTGCAAAATAATATTAAGCTGCTGCAAATAAAAACCACATTCGCAGCAGTCTGTCATCTAAAAGCTGTCAACAATGGAACACATGTGCTCATATGGAAGTTATTGTTTTCGCGATCCCACTCTTAAGCGGATGGTTTCATTACCAGCATTGCAGCTGTAAACAATGTATGCTATTTTAAATTATTTTGAGCGACAAAGAACTAAAAGTGAAGTCTGAGGTACACTATCGTGCACAGTCGTGTGATTAATCCACATGAAAATCTGATAGTACTTCGCTCCTATTTTAAAATCCGCCCACAAAATAACATTACTGGTGCCATACTATCCCACAGAAAAAGATTCAAACATTTTCTTCTTAGATGTTTGAAGTAAATGCAACTCTGATTGTAAGAAAATTGTCACTCTATGAAAATTTTCATAAATCTTTGCTTGTCATAAAAATCTAACATTTATATCCTGTTCTTTGTCCAGTTTGCCAAAGTGCCAGAATGGGACAGTACACGAAGAATTCAAGCTTCAGATCGAGTACAGTTTTACACAATTCATTACCAATATTATACTCTTATTAGTTTAAGTAATAATGAGATAATATTGGCATAACCTATATAAAAATAAACACATACCGATCTTATCAAATCACTGAGGCAACTTCATTGGCACCTGACAATACCTCGTTTTAATTTTCAACTAACATGGATAATCTTTATTGCACATTCCACTTGCATCGAATAAAACCAAAAGAAATATTAAATAAATTTTTTGTAGCTCATAAATGTTTTTAACACCCTTCAAATGCAAATCATTTGCATTTACAAAGAATACATTCCTTGACTTCAACTGTTGAACTGTTTCGGTAAACAGTTGAACACATACTTGAATGGTGTGTACAGAAATCCTTTCAATATTTTACGTTGTATACGCAGATGCAAACAGTATAATTTGTATGTGGGGATGTGTGGATGTGTGGATGTGTGCGTGCGCTTCACATTGTATCCACTCCTATTGATACAGTTTACACTACAAAAACATTTGTGCTGCGTCTTTGTTTTGTCCTTGTTATTGTTGTTGTCGCTTGCCTTCTAGCTGCTATTGATGAGGATGACGATGACGATGGCGATGGCGATGACGATGACAACGCTTTGGGTTTTCTTTGGCTTCCTTACGAGTATTTACATTTACTGCAAGTAACTGTATGAATATTTGCGGCTGGTGGTTGTCATTAAGTAAACACAACTGCGCCATGTACATATACGGGGACGAGTATGCAAGTGTGTGTGTATTTAAAAGTTATTCCTGTGCATCATGCATACACGTACTAGGATATGCATGTTCGTATATGAATGCACGATTTGTATCTAAATCGTAGAGTTTATATTATCACAATGAAATAAAATATTAATTTTTGGTTGATATTTTTTGGTTGTATTCTTTTTTAGCTTCTTTGTTTCTTCTATTTCATCGTCTTGTGTTTCTAAGCGAGTTGTGACAAGAGGTACGAGAGTGTATGATAAATCAGTTGCCATTTTGCAGAACCAAAATTTCAAACGTGATTTTGACTTTACAAACCGGCTTGTTGCGACATATTCAAACACTTTTTTAAAATAAATACTTTTTGGTTGTAGAAATTAGTCTTAAGTTTACCAGCTGATTCTACTGGCTTTGTTGACGTCAAAGGAGTCGTTTTAATGGCAAACCATCCTTAATTGGTCTAAAGAAGAATGAGACAATAATAAAATAAAGGGAAAATAAACAGTTTAATTTTTTGTTATTAAAAGAAAATAGTTGAAGCAACGAGATTCATTCTCGAGTAATATTGATACTAATTCAGGGCTCCTTTCACTATCCTACGCAGTAGAGCGATTCATTCATACGTGAATGGCGATGTGATACCTTGCTACTTTAAGAAATCGCATCAAATTGGGGTTGCTGGTGCCACACTTTAATTTAATTTAAGTGTTCAGGTTGTAGAAGAATAATTTTTATTTGTTCAGCTGCTTGAAGCTAGAGCAACTCTGATCGCACGAAAACTATGATTTTATTAATCACACTTTCCATTTTTTCAGCACATATGACATATGTGCCATATTCGTCCAACTGTGTAGGATAGTAAGAGGAGGCCTTTATGAAAGTGATCATAAAAATCTGACCTATTCAATTTTTGGAAGAGAGGTGCCATATTTCACAAATCGTGCAACTGTGTAATTGAACAATCTTAAAGGTTTCCATTAATAAAATATATTTATTTTAAAATTGTTAATATATAAATGTGTATGTAGTATACAGTAGAACGTATTTGATGTGGTTTTATATGATGTAGATCGGCAAAAGATGGGATAATCGTTATTGTTTTTTGTAAACATTATCGACTGTCAAGTAATTGGAGATTGTGCGGCGGCAGAGTAACATTTAATTTCTACACACTATATAAGTTTCCATTTATTGAATGAAACGACATGATTACGGAAATGAAACAATTACATTTCATTTGTGAAGCTGTAGCTGGATATCACTGGCGTCGAGTGGAAAAGCCCTAACTTGCATTTTTTTGCAATAGCAGGCTAATCTATAGCAAACAAATTCGAGTTAGCGCTTTTCTACAGAGACCAATGATATATTTTTGGCCACACAAAGGACGAGGATGCATTAATGCAATGAAGATCTATATTTACTTACACTACAGTGCAGAGATGAAAAATCTTCTCTCAGAGTATCACTTGCATTTTCATAAAAGGACTATCTCGTATCTCCAGGTAATTCCCCCTCTTAGTCAAATACCAGTTTAACAAGTAGTAGCAAATTCTCTTACTGATTGAAATTTGAGCGAGGAAGAAAGTAAAATAATTTCTAGGATTCTTATGAATAACAGCATTGCGCAAGTCGCAAGAGAACCTTTCGCAGGACACTGGCAATTTTTAAAAGTGTGGATTCAATATTCTTTTTTTTTTTAAAATTTAATTAACATGCGTATAAAATATGAATACAAAGATTTTGTGAAAGTTTTCAAATAAAATTCCAATTAAAAGAATTTATAACATTCCAATGCAAAAAATGTATGTATTTAAAGTCAGTGCAGCAGATACAGGGATATGCCAAAATATACATAATAAAAGAGTCATTGATGGATTACTTAAAAATTATTATCTTTTTTTAGATAATTAAAAATTAAAATAAAATTAAATTATTTTTGTAATATTACAGAACTTTGAGCATATTCTTCTATCCTGTTTGGGGTCCCAAACCAAGCTTTCTTATGTTCTGAGGATTCCGTTGGCTAAAACCATTACAGGCTCATTAATTTTAGTTAATATCGTAATATCAGTTCATTCGTAATATTGTTAGTTTTAATTTGCAACGTTTGAAATATAGTGTTTTTATATCAATAACTTAAAATCTAATAAAATGCACTTATGCGGTTTTTAAGGTAAAACTGTTGAATTGCCTGTGATGTTGCTCTCTCTCCCATGAATTATAAAACATACAAGCAAATTTATTAAAGAGAGGGGCAAATAACATAACAATTCTCACTTATGGATGTAATATATTTCAGAGATGGAAAATTTTGTAGTGGAGACATGCTGCGATATTTCTGTAATTTCTGGTGTACCATATTAAAGTGTATTTAAATTTAATAATTTTTTTTTAATTTAAAAAAAACGTTTTGGAAAAGTTTGTGAAATTTGAAAAAAAATACTCCAGCGAAAAGGGATACCTGTTTTAAATGTTCTTACCTGAGAAGGAACTTTTCCATGTAGCTGATACTGCATATTCGCCAAAGACCCCAACACTTCTCCCACAATGTTTTCCTAAAAGAAATTCAAGCTTGTGTTAGTAGAAACGAACCTAGGGAAATTTTAATAATTGTTGATATTCTTTTAAAATACGAACATTTCAAAAGAGCAGTGACGTTGTATAATTTAATGTTGCTTAAGAGGGTGTTGGCAGATGAAGCACGACTACCTAAGCACAGCTAACTACACAAATTTACAGACTTTTCTATTATTCTCAAGCCTGGAGTTAGGGAAATGACTCAATTCTCCCAAGCAAATTGGTGGGCTTAATTATTGCTCGTAGGCCGCGACCCGAAAAGCACTTTGACATATGCGATAATCTAGAGATAAATACTAAAGTGTGCATATCCAAGTAACCGAATTTGTGCAGAATTACTAAACTATTTTTGAATTTCAGATCGCAATAAAACGTCATTTTAATTCAGAAGTTTTTACGAAATCTAATTTGTATTTCTATAATTCTATATTTTAAAATGTTTATATATTTTAAATAAAATACCCTAATTTAATTGCTGACCCGTTCTAAGATCATTTGAAAGTGAGACTCACTGGAGCTGAATCTCAAGGCAATATAAAATAATTTTATATTTTTAATCGGTTGACAATTAATAATTTTTGAATTTTTTTTTAATAATGTTTGAGTGATTGTTAAATAATAAGAAATAATAAATAAATAATAAGAGGGAAAAATTGCAGCAGCATCAGTGGGAAATTTTTAAAATATTAAAAATATGCATTTTCCATGCCTGATCAAGCGGTGGTTGTTCCAAATTTTATGTGTTCACGCATACATACGCATTGCCAATGAACACAAAAGGAAATTGTGATGATGACTGAATAACTGCCGAACTATGTAATAAACAAAAATTTGTTTGAAAACTACAAGTCAGTTTTTGGCGGAACTCCGAACGCTCAACATCAAATCGGAACGGCACTTCTCGGTTTAGGGCGAAAAATTTATGTCCTTAAAAGAAACAACGAAATTTACTGAAGTGCGTAAAATAACCAAAAAATTAAACAACAACGTAAAAGAAAAGAAAATATTTAAAAGTGTATAGTTTTCCAAACGGATATCAAAGCAAATACAGCAGGAAAATTAGGGATCAAATTTTTAGTCATAATTTGTAGCAAAATTATTTAATTACAATTCTTTTTTAGTAAAATTTCAAAATAAAAAGTCAAAATTAAATTTAAAAACTTTTATCTAAATGTTAACAACACCAAGAAAACAAAAACATCACAAGTCCAGTATGAATGCAAACGAATGTAATAATTCCGTGCAGCACAAGAGTGTAATAAATATGAATGCAAACAGTTCTCGGTCAACTGCATCAGAAGACACAGTAGTGTTTGAGAATGGCACCATGATTGGCAACATCTCCAATAATACCACAATTGCAATGGATACAGCAAACACTGGTCGATTGAATGGAACATCAAATCAAATAGGTACGAATACAGATACATACCCGCCATCACCTGAAGTGCTGATTAGCGGAAGTTGCAGGACGAATAGTCTGGTGCAAAGTCTCTGTGAAATGTCGGAGTGCAATAATGAAGATAGTGCTATCGAAAGCACTGCCTTGCTAGAGACCACGGAAGTACCTACAAATGTTACCAATGAGCTTCAGGAAGAGCCAGCAATTTTGCAAGATGAATTTGATCAATTCATCTTAAATCGCACAACATCCGAAAGTAACATTTTAGAATCCAGCATATACAGTGAACTACATTTCCCACCCTCCCTTCATGGTGGTAGCGTAGTTGGGATTAACACGAACAATGGTGTTGCTGGCGTAGTTGTTGGTGGTGGGTATGTGAGTGGTAGTGGCGGGCTAACCGCCACTGCTGCAACGCAAAGTGCAGCACAGCAAGTAATTCCCCCCGCCAGGCAAACTAAACGGACAAAACGTAAACATAAAACTAAATCAAAATGTACGGCCACAACAGCAACTTTGGCGGCTGTTAACCAACGTACGTCGCCGACTCATTATCCTCCACGTTACACAGCCATTTTCATGGATGCCCATCATCATGCTAATCAATATAGCAACATGGTGACAACAAATCAGCATCATGGTGGGGGAGGTGCTGCCAATGCATTTGGACAAATTGCAAGTGCGGCAGCCACGTCACCCTTTTTAAATGGGCCTGTTGCTGCAGATCCTGCAGCCGCTGCAGCTGCTGCTGCATATATGCATCAATTTCAATATTTTCAACAAAGGCCTATGGTCACTGCCATGGCTCCCATGGGTGGTCATTACCGACACCACAGGTAAGCCCAGCTTAAATATTTTAGATATTTTTTTCAATTGAAATATAAACTGATGTAAACGGAAGGCTAACACGTTACTTCCGTTGCGTCAAATTTACAAAACTATTGGTGTATGAATGAAAGCAGCGATCCATCGATAAAAAACATGTTCCTTCTTTGTTGTCGGGGTGTGTGAGACTCCTTTCGATATAATATAAATAAATAAAAAAAATTTGTCCTTTTTGGTCTAAAAGTGTACTTTTTGAAGTGACTTCTGTACGTACAGAAAGCAATAAAAATATGTTTTTTGTCGAAACGGCGATTTAGCTTTGGATTAATTTAACCGAATGCCACGTTGGGTCGGCTCAATCAATTTTAGATTATAGATAATCGGCTTTGCTTCATATTAAAGTGATAGAAAAAGTGGCGTGATAAATGGGCGTGACGTTATTTACTTACGTTACGTTGCATTTGCTATATTTTTCATCGCTTGTAATTCGGCATTACAATGATGAGAAAGTCATTTAATGAGATTTCTGTTCCACCAGTTATGTTCTCTCTTAAATATAATTATTTCAAATCGAAATTGTGAGCGGTTGTACTGATCATGGATCGTGGAATGAGATACATTGTTAATAATTCATACCTTGAAGACAGGTGAGGTCAGTTGCTTGGCTAATTCTTGACTTAAACTTGACATTTCCCCCCTGAGAAAACATTTTTTCCAAAAAAACGGAACTGTTGTGCTCATAATATGAATTAAACAATCCGTAGAATTGTAAACACCTTGAAATTGAGCGAATTATTGCGTTGGAATGACCTTGGCAGTGTCATTAGCCGCAGCTCTCAAACTGCTACAATGAAATATTTTGGTTTTCATTTTTTTATTCTTTAAAATAAATGTTTTAATGTTTTTCGTTTCTAATTTTTTTTTCTTTATTAGTAAATAAAAAATTTAGTTTCTATTCCAAACATTTGACGCACACAAGCAAAAAAAAAAAAAAAATTAAATTAATTTGAAATGGAAGAAATTAAACACCTCAAACAATTTTTTTATTTTGCTGCCCTCGTTTTTCGCGTTGTAAATAATTCCAAAGTGAGATAATTTTCATAGCAATATGTGGAACTTTTTCGATATTTTTAATTACGATACGTAAAGAAATGTATTACTTATAGAATTACATTTAATTGTGTTTTGTTGTAGATTGAATAAAATTGTTAAATTTGGACCGCTTTTAGACATGTAAAGTTATTTTAATTTTGTTACTTTTTGTTTACAATTACAATTTCGTAATTATTATTATTTAATTATTCGTTATTATCTTATGCCGTGTCCAAAGGAGTCTTAACACAGTGATCAAATCCATATATTGGAGAATTTAAAAAACGAGGGCATGCAAAAATTAGTTCGGGCTGTACTGAATATGTACAGAGCGTGTATTCGGATTCGGAATAGTCTGAAGTTTTAATTTAAAATATAATAACAAAATTTCCTATTTGAAAACACATTGAAATTGTTTATTGTGGCGAATCTGCTGAATTTGGAAATTTTATTAATTACCATAAATAAAAAAAATTTAATTTTTTGTTTAAAAATTTAATTTTTTGTTTAAAAATTTAAGTCAGCCCATAATATTTTAGCAACTTCTCTACAAAATATGTGCTCTACAAGAAGCTGTTCTCTTCTAATTAGGACTATTTACGCTTTATTGATCTAACGAATGATTAAACAATTTATAACAGAAAAAGATCTCTACTACAAAAAATTTAGTACAAATTTCGTTAAATTGTTAAATTTCAGAAATATTATTTTTAAAACTTAATAAAATAAAGGGCCCGACAGTGGTGTTATAGATTTTTATTTTAGGGGTTATCGCTGAATTTTGATCTTTCATCTCATATAGTGCGCGATATTTAATTATCGCCAATGGCTGGTTTTATGCGAAAAGCTCCATGGTATGCTTTTAAAATTTTTGTATACCTTTTTTTAAAAAAAAAATTCCTCTAAAAACTATTTTAACTTAACGGGTTTATTCACAAACACGAACAAGAACTTTTATGATTTTTTGAACGAAAATACATTTTCTTTTATTATTAACTTTTATTTTTTTTCGTGTAGACAATAGTTCCACACTGCAGTATTACGAAACGATTGCTTAAGATTTCAAGCTGCAAGCAAATTACAGCGTATCAGAAATAACTTCGGGCACGACTCTTTCATAATTTCAAATCACTTCTTGTAATTCAATTTTCATAAACACGTTTCTTGGCACGTATTAAGAGGGGATGCACACAACCGTTTTAATGGTATTTCAAATAATGGCTGCTTATAAGTAATCTGGGTTAATTTCGTATATGATTTCATAATGTTCTTTTTCTAAATTTTATTACATTAAATAATGACGACCTTTTTCTCTTTAAACGATATTAGCAGGCCGCCTTCAGAAAAGGTTCATAACCTTAAGTCAAACGGAGTGAAAAATGTTATTACATTAATTACAGTGCCTGCTAAAACTTGCTCTTAAGCAGATCTTTTCTCCAGCCAAAAGTCTTTCTTTGAGGAAATAGGAAACAGCGGCTGGTGAAGTTTCTAGACGAAAATGTCGTAATAAAAGATTTTTCATAACTTTCTTGGTAACAATTATGTCTATGGTTATTTGGCTTAACATCCATTAAATAAAACTCTTGAACTTGTAATAGAAAATTACATAAAAAAAGCTTTTGAAATGTAATTGGCATGCCCGCTCCAGCTTAGGTGAATATGGATAGAAAGGCAGACGAATTCAAAAAAAAAAAAAAAAAATTGTCGTTTATACCATCTTTCCACAAAAAAACAAAAGCAAATGCTGGTTAAACCGTATTTTTTATAACTTTTGACAGACCCCATTTGTAAAAAAAAGTGAGCGTATCTGAAGCCCTGTGATTTGCATACCATTGATGCCCTGCATTTGACATATCCATGGAAAACTTTCTTCTTTTTTTTTTTTTTTTTTTTTGTTGGGTGCCGAATATACATACTATACAAGAGCAAAGTGTCCATTATAATATTTGAAATATACAAAATATCATAATAAACTCTAAATGGAGATTTCTGTAATATGGGGCTGCAGGGAACAGCAATAGTAGACGTACATTTAGCTGCATGTACGAGTATTTATTTGTAGGCACGCTGCCTGTCAAGACACAATACTCATGCAGCATCGCCACCACTTACTGCCACTCAGCCAAGGAAAACACAAAAATATTCAAAGCGTCAAACAACAATGCCAATGATGTGTTTCTTACTTCAATATTTTTTCCTTCATGGTACGAGTCGAGTATCGCTGTATCGCCGTATCCCCTTTAGCCCACAGTATCACAAAATCCATCTAGATTCCTAAAAACGAAAATGAAAAGCAAAAAAAAGGGTAGAAGGGAAAAGGGAGAAGAGAGAAGGGAGAAGGCCCCACAGTTGAAGCTGGATCTTGCTGATGATGGCAATGATGACGAGGAGGATGATGTGGAGGAAAACGAAAACATGTCACGCATGCAGCAAACTAACTAACAAAACAATTGGTAGTTTTGGTAGCAAACATTTCAAAACAAAAAAAAATAATAATAAAAAACTACTCGTATAACAGAAAAGAATGGCTGGATGGAGCATAACGAAGAAGTATTACAAATGCGTAGCTTTTGTATTTAAAACACTTAAGAAATCTTCACTGCAACAACAGAAAAACAACAGAAAAAAAAATAAAAATAATAATAAACAACATGGAAATGGAAATGGAGCAGCTTTTGTTTGCCAGACATCTCATCCCATCCCATACATTTATATAGGGGTTATTATACATTGGCGAAGGGCAAAAGTGGATTCTTAAGACTTCTGTAGGGAAAAATATTTGAAAGGGATGTTGCTGCAGCAGACGTTGGCTGAACTCATAACTGCTTGGGGCTCATAAAATTAAAACTTTCTAAATTTTGCTCAGCTGTCTTTATAAGACATTGCTAATAAGCATTTAAGCAGAGATGCTGTAAAGCTATTCAGTCCTCACTATTAATACCACTTCTTCACGCTTCCGTTACAACGCATTGAATAACCACTGGCTTTTTGTTGAATAGCAAATCGAAAAGTTGCAGCTTCATTATCTTAAATAATCTGACAGCAAATTGCACAATATCGACCGGGTCAAGGAAAATTGGGAAACTAAAAGAATTGACTAAAGAATTAGTATAAACTACACCCATATTCCCCTCTTCTGATTAAAATTGAAGGGAATATAATGTTTAGTTAGTTAATTGTACCACTACTGCGAACCAATATTTACCACATATTTCGTCTACGTTAATTTTACTCGAAATTCATATATAAATATTTGCAATAAATTTGATATAATGAATTCCGAAAATTTTTATAAGAAATTCCAAGTTTGTTGTAGCTTTGCCAAATTACAGTTATTTTAATATATTTCTCTGGAGTCACGGTCTTAGTTGCTACTAACTTTTATAATATTTTTAAATCTAATCCTCTTCGAAAAATATATTCCATTAATTTATATTCAGTGGACAATATATTATCCAATATTGGTAAACAAAATTGGATTCAAAAACAAGCAAAACTTTAGCCTCTGCAGACTAAGCTACGAACTGGCATTGGTAATCATACGATTCAAGGTTGCTAGTGGTGATGCATGGCTGGCTGGAGGCTAAAACTACTGCGGAAAGAAATTCCAATCAAAATCATATTAGATGCTTCGAATATTCCCTTTTGTATGCATTGAGTTGGCCACAAAATTCCGCTATAATCTGTTTACCTTTTACCCTCACCCAATATTAATTTCTGCTTGACTATGTGTGTGTGTGTGTAAATCTAACAATACAGTAGCTTCCCAAAAACAAATTAAATACTTCAAAACAGATTTTTATCCCAGTTTAGAAGGAAGTTGCTTTATTTAAGAATTTTTTATTTAGTTTTTTTCGTTTCAAGAAAACCTTTCCAGCACCTCAAGATCGTTCTTACAGATTTAAAGCTTTTTTTCTCTTCAAACAAAATCCCTTTTAAACGTTGGCATGTCATGCATAAAAAAATATTTAAAATTTTGTTTTTTAAAATGCACACAAAAATTCACATTCAAGATGTTTATCGCAGGTAAATTTCAGCCGGCATGTGCTTAAAGTTTGTGTGAGTGTGTTCTTGCAATAAAAGGAAGAATTTTTATTTTTAATTTTAATTTTAATTTGCCTTTAAAAAGAATTTAATTTATTTTGGCCGAACTATGATTTGCTCCAATGCTAGAGCAAATTGGAGGAGGAATTGCAAATTGCTTATTACTCAAACATTTGTTTCCGTTTCCACATTATCGTCCCCGTCTGAATGAAATTGCTAATTTATAATTTTCGTTTTATTGTTATTGAATTAATGATTTCTTTTATTTATTCATTTATTTATTTAATATCGCAATTATATGAATATAATTATAATATGGGTAGAAGTACAGGCTGCTTCCTTTTCCTAGAGAGAAATTAAATAAGTTGATGAAAAATTGCAAATTACAATTTAACTGGCAAATCGGTTCGTTTTTATTTAAAAAAATTAAATTTTCTTTTAGGAAATGCCTTTTCAAAAGCTTGAAATAGTAAATTTTTAAAAAGATTCATTTATAATCAGAAACTAATAAAATAATACTGCTAGTAAAGCAAAGTTTTTAATATGTCAATATTAAAAAAAAAATCAATTAATAATTTAATTAAACAAGTTATTTAAATTTTAATTAAATTCCCAACACTGATCCTTTCATTCACTCAAAGGATCTTTGATTAAAATGTCTAATGAGAATTAATTATGAAAGACAATCCAAAATTATAAATACGGCTGGTACTAAATTGGCAAGGAGTAATTTTCCAATTAAGGATACAGGAGTCAAGTTAAGAAATTAGGAACTGCCGATAGCAAAGTAAAACGAGCAAATGATCTCACAACAAGATCGAGAGTAATTCAAACAGGAATAATTGCGGGCAAAATATGAGTAGAGAGCAAGAACGACTGGTAACTAAATAATGCCGAGTTGTTCCAAAGGATTAATGCCGACCACTACCAAAGTAACAATTTTATGAATAGATTTTCTTCTCTCTTCAGATGTTTTCTAAGGCCTCCATGGCCAGAGCAGGCTTGTGTTCACATATTATATTTTAATGCAAAAAGGATATTAATGAAATTTCGTTGCCTTATAAAATGAAATGCTTCATTCGGGCCAGGAATGAAAAAGATATTCCTCTTTCGATTATTTATTGATTGAGTGGAGTAGCATGACCTTTGGAAGCCGCAATACTCCCTGCCCTCAGCCGTATTCATTTGCCCCCACCAATTTTCTTGTCATGGCAATTCAAGAATTAAGTAAATTCTTGGCAAGGACCACATGAGAAGCACTTCGTGGTAACATCTACACATGCACACACACCAAAACCTTTTTACACACCCAAACACACACAAATATTATTATTTCTTATAAGTGTTGGTAATGCACAAGTATTTGTTAATAACATTAAAACGATTTAAAACATGTTCAAGAAATTAATAGAATAAATACTAGAAGCTGGCTGGAGTGTGTATTTTACTTGAAAAATAAATACTTTTTTGGCATCCATTAAGGAAAAGCAGTTGCTGATGAAAGAAAAGAAAAGCATAAAGAGAACAAGTGCTTGATATACGATGTATCACTTACGCAGCCGCCACTCTTTACATTCGTTTCTTCTTGCTCTCCCCAACAGACCTTCCAAACTTCCAAATCATAAATATGAAGAAATTTATGGAAAAGTGTTAATTATAATTAACCAGATAAGAAACAAACAAAACAGGAAAACAACAGCTAAAAGGAATGAAGGCAGACCTTCGAAGAAACAAATGCACGTTTTCTTGATTATTATAAATGGGTTTTATAGATTTATGATTCCAGTGTTCCTTTTTCTATCAAATTGCCTATCTGACACCATCTCAATACCTTCAAGAAGAATGTTGTACGGACAGCCAAACAAAAATATTAAAAATATTATTATATTTTCCACAAAAAAAAAAAAAAAAAAATATTGAGAATCATGTTAAAAAACGGGGTTTGAGAGACCATCAATATCAGCTTTCAAAAACAACATGCTGTTTCAGAACATTTTTTTTCTAATTTTACTTTTTTTTTTTCAAAGAAGAGGCAGTTGCAAGTGTTGTTTATGCAAGCAAGAAAACTTGTATGAGAAGTACTCGGACGAGCTGAGTTGATGGCTTAAATTGTCCAAATAGTGCTTTACTTTTTTGCTTTCTTATCGAGTTCCTTTTCTTCTAACGTTTCTTTTGTGTTTCGAATTTGAAAAAAATTTTTAAGTACTTAATCGGCAGTTTTTGATGTTGAATTGAAAAGTTTTAAGCGTGTGTGAAATAAGAGGGGGGATTGATTTTTCTTTAAACTTTTTTAGTATGTTTTACTTAAGATCTGGGCATGAGATAAGTAGAGAACGTATTCAGAGCTTAAAGCATAATATGTGACTTGAATGAAATGGAGATTTTTCTTTAAAAATGAATTAAGTAAACTTTTCTTGCAAGAAAATTTAATTAAAAAAAATATTTCGTTGGGCTTAGAATTCAATTAAAATATTTAACTGAAAAAAGTTTTGACAGATTGGAACAATGAATGTAGGCTGTAGAATATAGAAAATATTTCGGTTTTATCAGAAAATATAAATCAACATGAGCAAAGTTAAGTTACAAGGTGGTGCTGCCCCATTAGCCGACCCATTGAAATTTGTTAAAATTTTGTTCATAATTTCTATTTTATTAAGATATTCCATATTTATAATATTTGCTTAACAAATATATTGAAAGGATATGAACTGGTGTTTCCCTAAACTTGCGTCAATGATGATGAAATTTTGCCAAGAAAAAACAAATAAATAAAAAATGAGATGATTTTGACAATTTAATATAAAAATAGACTAAATTCTTAAAATTAAACAAAAACACATTGAAATTGATGGCAGGATAATATACTGTGCTTCTCTTGCGAGGTTCTCTGGTTCTACTTCCCTCATTTTACTTCTTACAATCGCAATTTCTGAGTTAAAAGAAGTCAGTTGGATTGGAGAAAGGCGTGGAAAATGTGGAAGCAGCCATACTCCCAAAAGAAAACATACAATAAATTCAAAACCCTTTCCTCACAGTGATGCGGACTGGCATACACATAGAGAGATTTTTCTTTACTCCATTGCACCGAAAGTGGAAAACAAATTTAATGGCTGGAGGCGTGGCAAAAGAAAGTACTAAAAGTGGCCTGAACGAAGTCTGTATAATAAAAGGAAAATCTACTTGGCATACATGTTAAGCCTAAAGCTTTAGGCATTCTATTTTGGCAGGAATGAAATCTCCTTTACAGTCATTAAACGATTAATTTTATAAATTTATTTATTTATTTGCCAAATATTACAATTATATGAATATAATTGCAATATGTATAGAAGCACTGGCTACTGAGGCCTTTGACTTCTGGCTCCCCGGGGAATTGAACCCCTGACACCTGCGTAACAGGCGGGTTTACTAACCATTATACCATCGAGGGGCTAGGCGATTAATTTTAATTGCAGCAGCTTCTTTTAAAACGAAATCCCTTGAAATATTGCATAAAATAATTTAATACAATTTTTAAATGTTAACAGATGCAAAATGCTTCTGAGTTTCTAATGTTCCAGATGCTTAAAATTTCCACTAAATTTCTTTTCTAAAATATTCAATCAAATATTGTAAAATAACGCTCTTCAAACTATTTCAATAAAAATCTCCTTTAATTCATTCCACTGCAATTTATTGCATAAAAGAAAATCATTTGCTTCCAAAATCCCCGCTTGTTTGTTTATTCTTATTTATTTCAATTGTTTTCGTTTCCAACTTTAATTTAAATGGTGTTAGCGATGATTCAATAAATAACGGTCGTATGGAAAGCTTAAGGGTGTCAGCGGAAGTACAACCCTCCAAACCGAAAGGAAGGAAAAAATTACTTTATATGAAATGCATTTAAATCATCTCAAAAAGGGGGGTGAAATTGAAAATATTTGCTTGCCTCACAGACAAGAAGGTTTCGTGAAATAATTCTTTTTCAAAATCTATTGCATAAATAAGTTTCCTTGGATAGCACGAGAAGAAGAGGAAGCCATCGACCAAAGTTGCAAAAAAAGAAGAAAAAATAACTTCTCCTCTCTATCCTTCCCTGTTGTTCTTCTATTTGCAAGTAAGTCCTGCTTTGACACTGTGCTGGCTACTTCAGCATACTCGTAACTGAGGAATTGTGGTTAATGTAATGCATTGCCACTTGATATGTTTAAGAAGATTTATTTCGGAATGATAGCTGGGAACAATTTAAAGACACAAAAGCAACCAACCGAGTAGTGGAGATTATGAAAAAATCCATGAAAAATTGAAACAAAATCTTAAGCTGTTATCACGTTTCCCCTGAATCTGCCAAACGAGTGGATGAAAAAAGTCAAAGTTGCTGCAGACTAAATAAGAGAATTACAGCGCTATTTGAGACAGTTTTAAAGCCTTGAGAGCCATAAAATCGTATTGAATAGCTTCTTATGCATTGGCCATTTTAAATCGTCCTGTTAGGCACTCTCGTTTTATTTTTTGGTCACTTTTGCAAAGGAAGGAGATGCATAACAAAGAAAAATAAGATAATTAGATAGAAACCATTTGGTACTGATAAATAAATACATTGAGGCAATACTTGTAAGAAATCACCGAATAATTAATAATGTTTTAAAATTTATGCTACAAAATGTTTCATTAAAAAAATGTGCACTGGGAGGATTAATCCACTTAAAAAGATTCAAAATGAATTTTCTAACTTGAAAAATTTTGTTTGCACGCAGGACTAAACAGGTTTTCATTGTGACATTTCATTCTACTTGTTACTTTTATTGAGCGATCTAATAACTTGAAGTTGCCACCTTTTCAATTTTACTTTGACGTTACAAAATATAATAAAGCTGTTAGCTGCTTTAAGGCCATTTTTCAAAGGCAATGTTGAAAGCATGGTGGATCCTGCAGAAAATTTTAAACAACTTCAAGTCTTACAATGATGAGGTTGCCACTACAATATCCTAGTTCATCATTGAAAGCAGCCAGTAAGCACTGTAATGCAGCCATACTTTGAACAGTAAAGCTGTTTAATCCTCACTCTTGCCAAGGATGTCTTTAACCGACTTTAACTTTACCACCAAGTTGCAATAATGGCCTTAATATGTTCCATTTCGGTTCGCTCCTCCCTTTCCACTCTTGTCTTTTTCCCACTACATTATGCATAGTTTGGTATTGACAAATACCATGAGGTAAATAAGTCATGTAATCAAATTGTCTCTAGTAACGTTTTTTGATGAGACTTAAGCCAGCTGGCAGCAATTGCCTTCCTAAATATTAAAGTTTAACTCGATGAACTTAATAAAGTGCAGCAAAAATGTTTCGCCGGGCCTTGTGGAAGAAACTTTATTGTAAAATTCAATGTGAGTGACAATCTGCGGTAAAAGAGAGACTAAAATGAAGAGCCTTTGAGTCGTAAGTGATGTCAAAGTTTATCGCTTCTGGTGTGAACAGATTGGAGGAAAATATGATTAGACAAATTATAAAGCAGGGAATGGGGACGTGTTTTCCATTGTTTAAGTATAAAATATAATCAGGCGGCCTCTTTCTAAGAATAAGAACATTTAAAAAATAGCAAAAGAGGTTGACTACATTTTTCGAGAGTTGTAGTGGCCGATGTGTTTACACGTGCTTGCAAAGAATTTCTAACCAACCAAAAAAAAAAATCCTAAACTATTTATATATCATCGGATGTACTAAATAAAAAGCAAAGTAATAAAAGTATAATCAATGCCGCATATATTGTGGACGCTGATGAGTACCCCTAATATTATTGAAAATATTATTACAATATTCATTCCAATTATCACGAGCATCTATTATTATGTACTCGTATAAGATTTTAACAATCGGTTCAGGTTATAAGATAATTGTATAAGATTTCCTAGAGCAGCGTTCCCGTAATATTTATTTGTTATAATATTGAAAATTGCAAAAATTTATATGTAAATTCTTATTTTACGATATAAAGTTCTTAGCATTGTAGAGGTTTTCCGAATGTGACGTCTGGAGAAAGATAATAAAATATATTTTTTATATATAGTTATGTAATATTTATGCAAAAGACACTTATCAGGCAAACTGTGAATACCTTATTGTTATTTACAAATATTGAATATTAGTGGTATTCAGTGTTCGGTGCAGAGTATGTTGCAACATATGCTGTATCTTTTTGGAACATATAAATTTATTTTTTTACAAATGTCAGCTGCTCTGACGGCGGAATAGCAAAAGGCATTTGGCGTTGCATATAAGTGATTTAATTGTTGGATTTCAAAAAAATACCATGGAAATTTTGTATTAACTTTTTTACAACGCTTTTGCACCGAACTGTGAATACCACTACTTCTATGCACGCATGTAAACTTTCTCACTCAAGTAAAGAAAAACCATCACGCATCTTTAAACACACTCGCAGTGATTTTAAACGAAACCTTATCTCCAATATGTGATTTGAAAACATTTTACTTGAAACTTATTGACTGTACACTTTAATGCCTCCACCTAATTTATGGGCTGTGTCGTTTCACTGTGACGCAAAACGCACTTTAAAAATGAGAGAAAGGCAACCTGGATTTCAACAAACAACTTTAGAAAAAAATTTCTCTCAGCCACTATAAATAATGTCCGTATGTGCAACTGCATACTGGTGAATGTGATGGCGGTGTCACAGTTTGTGAGTTTCGAATACAATTTTAGACTCTTTACGACTGTGCGCAACATATCAGTTCATATGCAGTCTCTAATGCAACATGCCTTTGAAACCAATAAAAATTTTGATTTTTATGTGCTTGTTCTTGTGCATGGGCATGTGCATGTGCATGTGCATGTGCATGATGGTGTCTCTGCGTTTTCTTTTCTGCATTTAAATTCTGAGGCAATTCTCGGAAAAAGTGGTCATACGAAAAGTTTCTAAATAAATTTAAATGTTTTGTTGGTAAAAGTAACTAATTGAAAATCAATGCGGGTATTGAGACAGTTGATTGTGTGCAGTAAAAATAAATAAATCTAAATTTACATTAATTTGTTGGGTAAAGAAAAATGTTACGAAATTAATTTTAAGAAATTTAAATTTTTATTTGAGAAATTTTATGGGAAAAATACGAGTAATTTAGAATTTGTTAAATAAACACTGCTGTAAAACAGATGTTTTTTCTTTATTATTCACGAGGTTTTTTTAATTTTTTTAATTTAAAATGTGTCTCAATTAATTACAATCAGGAATAAGTTGGCAGTTGCTTGTAAGTGATTCAGTTTTTATAACCAATTTTACTACTTAGACTTTTTACCACTGCAACTGACATGCCCATCTCCCGTGCAATGCTTTCATACGAGTTACGTTTTAAATCGTTACGTCTATATAATTTATTTATTTAATTTTGCCTCTATTTCTATTAGATAACTTGTTCTTTTGAATAAATAATAATAATGTAATCCTTTTTTTCAATACTCGTATGTACTTGTTTTCAAATGCGGCAACACTGCTTTTTCGAACGGGCCACTAGCCTGGGCAAAAAGAATGACAATGCGGGTATCAGGTACATGAGCAGGTCGAAGCTGGCTATTGGCATGTACATATATAAGAAAAAACAAAGATGAAACCAGATGGTACCGGTTAATGGCAGTCGTCCTTTGTGAATGTCCTGTCTGCCCAGAGTGTTCTAGGGGTGAAACTTAGAAATCAGACTTGAAATTTAGATGAAAATCTATTTTGCTTCAAATTTTAAAATTTCTCTCTTCGAGAAATTTAATTTTTACTGACTTGCACGAAAAAAGCAGGAAAATTAAAGAGTTAAACTCCATGAAGTCATGGGATATACCGAAATAAAATTAATATGAAGAATTTATTAATTAAAAAAATTTATTTAGCAATGCAGTTCAATTATTCTTCCATTTCTTTTAATAAATAAAGAGCTCCTAAAATTCCGTAGAAAAATGTAAATAAAAAAAATTTTTTTCTATCTCTATCTAGTAAAGCTTTTTGTCGAAATGTCCATGTCTGATTTTACCTTTTCGATAACTACCGATACCGGCACTTTTTCCACTATTCCCACTTCGACCAGAAACACATTCAACAATTTAATTAGAATTATTTTACACAAAATGAATTAAAAATTGTACGAAAAATTTAATAGAATCGAAAAAATTAAAGTAATTAAAAATTTAATTGTATTAATTCAAATTTTAATAATATTTTATTTTAATTATGAATGAAAAGCAAAACATTTCAATTAATACTACAACTTTCCTTAATAAGTTAAAATCCATTTAGGAGTATTTTGCCGCCTTTTTTCAAAAGTGTATTGCAATTGGAAAAATCCTTTTTCCTGCACCGTTTTAAATAAAACTCAACTTGAAAAGGTAAGAGTCATATTTAAAAATAAATAAAAATCATCATTGAGAGCTTTTAAGGAAAATTGTGTTGCAATGGCGCTTCCATTAAAATCAATAATTCTTCAGCCGCAGTTCGAGTGCTTTTCTTTGTTCATGCAACAAGTGATTGGAAGAGCGATTTATTAGCCAACACAACACCTGCATACAAGTTACCTTTTTTTTCGTTTTATAGCACCAACAACAGACAAACAAATCGCTGGTCATTTAAATTTAAGTAGCCGCTTTCAGAAGTAAAATTTTATGCATTTCATGCCCATTTGAAGCTCTCTAATGTTTCCTCCCGCCAAATACGCTGCTTCATTACAATTGCAAGTGGCTTCTTTGGAGTGTCTTAAACGAAATTTATTTACATTTCAAGCAGCTGGATATCAAAGTTAAACAATGTGGGCACAATTAAACAAACCCATTAGCTGTAAAATAAGCCCAAATCGATGAATGACTAATTGAGCAGCACGTATGAATTGCTTCTTCAAATTCACAGCGGCAACGCCAGTTAGATGGCTTCACACACATGGTTGCTTACACAGATTTACGTTTACGTAAACACTTTGAAATACTTTGAAATTGAAGTTTATTTCGGCAATAATAAAAAAATAAACGTATAGATTCTCTCTGGCTTAAGACACCCATTGACAGGAAGCGGCGGTATCAACTTAATACAATTTATAGAGGCATTAAATCACATTAATTTTAAAGCGTACGTGCAACTGAAATTTCTCACAGAGAGCAGAACTTTGTGTGGCTGGCAGTGAAATAAAATATAGTTTTGGGAATCGATAAAAAAATTAAGTTGAATCGTGTCCCGAAAACCGTTCCCCATGAAGAAAAAAAATATCCTTTTTGCTATCAATTGTATGAGCGCTCAGAAACGCCGCAGTCATTGTTTTTTTTTCTCTCATAATTTATTTATTTATGGAAATTAGGGGTGCTGCTGCCCTTGAAAATATTGACCTACAGATCAGAGGTGCACTTGCACTTCATCAACGTGACAGCTTTTCAAGACAGCTTTTCGTTACATTGAATAATATTTAACAGACGTTGTAGAGCAAACCCTTTAGACATTGCGTGAAATTCGCCATATGAAAATACACAAAATACAGAACGTAGTTAAATCGTAAGACAAATAAATGTAATCCTTTCGAAAAGAGAAGTCGGCGTATGCATATTGCAAAGCAACATGACTTAACACAACATGAAAGAGATTAACAGGGCATAACATGGCGATTGCTAATACAAGATAATACGAATATAAGATGTCACCACACAAAAAGCATAACATAATATAACAATAGAACAATTCGTCAATAATTCAATTCACATGGTGTCTTGCAACATGGAGCGCTCTACTTGTCACTCTCAAATTGTTTGTTCTAAGATATTTATCGGGCAATATAACAATGAACAAATTTTTCACCTTCTTTTCTCCCAAGACCGAAAATTACTTGTGGCTGTAAGACTTTCGTGGAATATTCAAATCTCATTATCTGTGTCAAATTTAATTAGTGATGCCATATCGGGAAAGTGCCCATGATGTACGATGTTCATCTTGCTGATATTTATACCTTGGAGGCAAGATATTCTGCGTTGCTGGGTCATTGCTTTGGGCTGAATATATCAAAGAAAAAGCTAATGGGTCAGTGCCCAACAATAAAAAATCGGATGTGCTTAAAAGAATAGAGAAAAGTAATGTCTAGGACAGGGGTATTGTTACCTTATTGATCGGGGTTAAATATGTAGAAGAAATTTGAAAGCACAATCAGTGAACCTCAGAAGTTTAAAGAATGATTTTGACTTAACACAACTTCTTATACTGAAAGCCGCTGATGGACTTTAATCTCATCCCAAGAAGGTTTAATATATAATGCTTGTTATGCAAGAATTTTGTTCGGTCGTTAAGTTAGCTCTAATCCTCCAAAAAACAGCTATGCCGGTGATGGTGAAGTTTCCTTCAGGAGTATATGTACGGGCTGTGGTTAAGAGCAAAATGTTCACTTGGGAAAGTGGCCAGTACGTCCAATATTCTAGTCAACATTGCCATCCCACAGAGCTATTTAAGGCAGTGAGATAGTGCTCTTATGGAGTGGAAGGCCTCTAAGAAATTTCTATGCTGAAAAGGCATCAACTTGATTGGTTATCCGGACTCTATAGGTGTGTGCCATTATTCCATATCCGCTCTAGCAAGCTAGTCTTCTTTTTTTGCTTTATTGTGTTATCCTTTTTTATGCTTTTCAACACGTTACATTTTTAAAAGATCGGTTCTAGAATTTCCGAAATTTCCACGATTTTGATATGCGCACTGATTTCTACAGAAGCAGTCTTAATACAAAAAAAAACTGAACATAAACGAGAATCCAACTCTAAGATTATTCGAAATCCGGTGGAAATCACTGGCGTTGTCTTTTCAACACCAACTTTATATTTGCCAAATCGAAAGCCTTTCCGAATCGTTTCGGCGAATCGTTTCTTGATTTCGAAAAGCTCAAATTTCTCATTATTGCCCATGTTTGTTTCAGGGGTTTGCCTAATTCGGTTAACTTTCTTAACACTGTTTACAAAGTTCCCAAAGTATAATTGATATATATATAGATGCTTCCACGACTTTACTACCGCCTCCTCCAAAATGTAACACCCTTTTACAGTACATAAAAAATGATGTTAATTTTTCGTGTTTCATTCGAAACTAAAAGCGATAATTCAACTTTTACATGAAATTCATATTTTATTGCCTCATACACGATGTTCACAGAAGCTTTCATTCGAATCCATAAAAGTGGAAGACAACACAACTTGTTTATGTAAAATGTAAACGTTTATTAAATAGCCGAAGGCAACAGTGTCTGTCACGCGTGTCAAAACTTATTTCTGTTGCTGCACCAAAAATAATAAAAAAAATTATGGCTTTCTTTACTAGACAAATCAAGAAACAACTAAAAAATAACTCAAATTTATTATGTGGCTAATAAAACCAGACAACGTTTATTATTACAACTGACAAATCGAACATTTACAGTTTGCCTAAATTTAAAAAAGAAAAATAAAGTCAAAATTGAAATGGAAATGGAAACACTAAAACGCCAGACACCGAACAACCGAACACCGAACACTGAACACCAAACAGCACACATCAAGAAAATGTGTTAAAGTCGTTAATTTATTTTAAATGCAGCTGTATTTCTTAAGGGATTGATCCGATTTAGTAGATCACTTTTATGACGGACGAACCATCTTAAAAAGATAACACGCTAATGTGTTCATAAGCTTCTTTTCCCTTTTCATTTTCATTTTCCTTTTTCTATTTCTATCTCTGGCTCAGTTTCTGTTTCATTTTCCGTTTCTTCTTCATGCTGCTTCACATCAATTTTATTTTCACGTCTGTAATTGATTACCGAATGCAACCCACACGCAACTTGTAAATGCATTAACTTTGAAAAGTCATTATTAAGTTATTAGCTAATCTTTTACCGTTTCATAGACACGAATAGACACATTTAAATGTGCATTCGCTTTCTATGGGAAGAGGCACTGGGATTTAACTCTTAAGATCTTTTAACTTTTATGTGAAGTGTTCCTCCGTGCGTAACACATCAGCACTGCATGTGAATGAGGATGAGGAGGCAATAAAAATGGCCAAAAGTCTTTTAATTCTAAATTTATAGCTTTACTGAATCGGTTTTAAATTTCTTTTTAAACGATCTGCTGGCGTTGCAGTCGACAAATAGCTTAAGCACACTTGCCATTAGCTTAGTTGCTGCCTATGGGCCAAAACCCATAATGAGCTGGCGATATGTTAAAGGAATGTATTTCGATTTGGTACAATCCCAATATAATACGACTCTATAACCGACATACTTTTCGCTGTTGCAGTACATCTCATCCGTAATCTCAGAAAACAATTGCCTTACTTACAACTCGCTCTCTTCGCGAATACAGTTGGAGTTCTCGGAAAATTGAATTTCTACCTGCTTACTGTTCCACTTTATTGCATAAAAAGTATACCAACTATACGTTTGTATGGGGATACGTAATACATTGATTCTAAGTTACACATTCCCCTCATTCTTCCTTCTGCTTTACAAGAAACAAATTATCCTCGATCAATGGGGAAACGGAGGGCAGATGGGTAAAGAAATATATGGCACAAAATTAAATGTTATTACAACAGTTTGAGATATCCTGGAGCTTCGGCTGATGCTTCATTTCTGCTATATTTTTCTTTATGGTTTCCCTATTTCCCGAAGCAGATGCTCCTTAACTTTAATTTTGGTTACCGCAATGGTTAATGTCAATTCCATTCCGTTAATATCGAGAATAGTGTTTCTGCTCCTTTTGGCATAAAATGGCCTTCTTCATTTTTTTATATTTCGTATGGTCATATGAAATGCAACCGGGTACACCAAGAAAAATATTTTTTGTTTGATGATTAAATTGTCGCAATCGACCACATTCTATATGTAGAAAAATCCTCTTTTATATTTCACATGATATATATATGATATAATATAATATAATTTGTAATGAATTGATGAATATTAATTGCAAGCCGGAACTTTCAACGAGAACAACTAACTATAAATAACATCGCGTGATCACCACTTTCGGACTACATCAGTGAGCAAATTTAAGGCAGAGATCAAACTCGTAGTGTGTATAGTGAGCAAAGATTCATGAAAACGTATTTGGGAAAATGTTACCGATTTTTGTTTCATTCTGGAATCCACACATCGTTCATTTCGTGACAATGATGCAAAATTTATAGCTTGAAATTCATCCAATCAATTTTAGTCACTTCAAATCATGACAAAAAGCCTTCCACCTGAATGAACAATTTAATTAAGAATGTTCGATGTCGGGATGAATACGAGATATCGATAACAAGCGTAACCACTTCTGGGCATTCGTAACAACTTCTGCAATATCTCAAAAAAAAGTAGCAGGGAGTGATCAAAACTTTAGTTTAAATAAAAGCGGTCCTCACATACTAATGAAGGTGTCTGTGGCTGAGCTAGTAGGAGTGCGAAACGAATGTCAGCCATTTCAGCATATTCAGCCTTCCCCAGCAATCTTCAACTGATGAATAAAGAACACTGCTCTATCTAAGCATCCATCTCTTCCTTACCTGCCTACCGTATCGCTTCTATATCGCTTTCCTTTCCTTCTAATTCCCATATGATACATTGCTGGTCCTGATAGAGTATGAAAAACGAATCACAATTAACAATAAAATTAAAATAAATTAAATTAAATTAAGTTAATTTAAATTAAGAACAATTTCTTTAAAAACTTAAGAAATAAATCACGCCTTCAAACTTTTGCGCTTGTTGAGTTAATTTTTCATTATTATTTTATGCTCAAAACTATAAATAAATCAATGCCTCAATAAAAAAAATTCATTCGACGAAAATGTTTAACTACTTCTCATTGGTTTCATGTATTGATTTAATACATTTACGAGTACGCCACAGTCCCAAGGCGATAAAAATTATTTTTCTAATTACTTGTTCTCTTTTATGTTACGACTTTTACGTAATTATCGTAAACAAGCTTCTGCCATCTTTGCATTTCAGCAAAAGTTTTCTAAACGTTCTTCGCCTTTTAATAAAATTTCCCCCGCCCAGTTCTTTTTATTTCAATCATAAATTAAACGTTTTATTAACGGAAAGATAAAATTAATAAATTTTAAGAAAAGAAATAAACTTTTGTATTATTTGTAAGTCTATAAAAGTAAGCAATAAATAAATTTGTAAAATTTTCTCAAGTAGCCCCGGGATATTTACGGCAAATACAAAAAAATAATAATAATAAAGAATAGAAGAAACAGAAAAGGAAAGCAAAAGTGTGAAAATTATTTATTAGAAAATGTTTTCGAATGGCTTTGGAAAGAATGTAAAACAAAACTGTGGCCTCTTCATTTGGTGAATGGCCGGCGATTTGTTATTGGAAATTCAAGACTAGCAACAACGAAATAAATCATTTCGGCTGATCATTTTAAATTATTAAACGAGTGAATGGCGAGAAATATAAAATGCCTTCATATTTCAATTGTCTTCATATTATGGTATTATCCTTAAGTGAAATGTCATTTTATTTTTGATTGAGAAGGAACTTTTATTCTCAACGGTTAAGCGAATTTTATAAAACATTTCCTCTTTTGAATTATTTTTATTTTTATTAAGTTTAATTTTTCTACAAAAAACTTTTGTTCGATTTTTACAATATCTTAGATAGTGAGTTCGATACTCATTCAGAACTAGAGAACTTACTGCTAAATTTAGGTATCCACTTCATTTCTTCTGCAGTTTCGGAATAAGGACTTTTCTATATTCGTGTAGCCCTGTGAGTAAGCATAGCAAATGACTGAATAAATTATCAGTTTGGAATTTTTTTTCTTTTTGTTGCAGCGCAATTTAAAATAAAATTAAATCGTTTAATTGATTTTTGAATTAATTTTAGTTTAATTTTGAGTATTATTTTCCTTTAAGCGATTCTCCCATTTCAGGCGATTTTTTTTATTTTCAAGTTTTTTTTTAAATAGAGGGTGATTTATTTTCAATTTTCGCAATTCTCTTTTTTCCCCCACTTTTTTGTATTTTTGCGATTTTATTTATTTGCAAATAAAAATATTTGTTAATAAAATTTATTTTAAAATATCTTTTGTATAGAAAAGCTTTAGTGGTAGAAACATCAATTGAAGTAGTGGATTAGAAATTAACTTTAATTCTCTTGCTGATGTTTCTTCCGCTGATGGCAGAGGCTTCTACAAAGGGGGTGACTCCGGAGGCGAATGAATCATGCCTAGACTCCGTGTGTTTTCTTGCGGACAAGCCGAAAGCTTTGCATGTTGTATGGGTTATATATAAAAAATCTAAATAAGTCTATTTGTTTTTTCATTTTGCGTTTTTGCAGTGCCGACCACGCATCATGTTCTACGTTAATTAAGCGCTCCTTTAAATCTTTTTCGAATTGACCATACAAACTGTACCTGATTTTCCTTTGAAATTTCTTAAGGCACACACATAAATTTCCCATTTTCTTTTCTTTCTCCCACACATAAAAGGCATTACGAAACCATAAAAAATTGCATCTTTTTCAATTTCTAAATTTCATTTTAAATCGTAGGAATTCAGATAAAATCTAAACCATCTGCTCGATTTGTTTTATGATAAATTACTTAACAAAAGATCAAAAACATCCCTTTTCATACGACAGCCAGCCAGTGAGTCAACCTTTCCTCCATTGCCTGTAATAACAAAAACTCCGAAAACAAACAAATGGAACAAATATAAACATGCATACGAGTGAACACACACATTCGTATATACATACATGGGGACATGCATACTCCTACATTCATACATACACAAGTGGAAGAAAATGTGAAATGTAAAAAATTTTCAAAAGCCGTATAATATTGTATATCGAAATAAGAAAAACAAATTGAAGGGGAAAAGCAGGTGCTACTTGTCATTCTTCGAGTGCTGCCGACCACCTCTCTTTCTCCGTTCAAGACTGCTGAAATTTCTAAGCAGCAGATTTTCTCTGTTTTGTAGGAGTATTTTGAGTTCGTTCTGACTTTCTGCGTCTGTGTCTGTTGCTTTATGTTTCACAGCAAATACAAACAAATTGAAATGGGTCCCTTTCATATGTTGTTGCACCAGTTGAATCCTTGCTAAGGACGTTTATTATTATTTTTTATTCATTCGGCAATTTACACCAACTAAGGAGATTTTCACTCTAAACCATCTCTAACCGCATACGATTTTCTAAAGTACCTGCTAATTAATGTACTGCCAGAAATGTATTCCACGAAATAACAATGTCTCCTACATGCCCCTTTCCTTCTCAATAGGGTTTCTTAGTGAACGATTTGGTTGCAAAAAAAAAAAAAAAAGAAATAGATTGTCTAAATGTATTTCTCAGCATTTGCATGTTGGTGTGAGGAAATAGTTTTATGCCATCCTTAATGTTAAGGGCATTTTTAACAAGGGCATGAACAATAACGGTTTGGTGACCATTATTAATATTAAAAAAGAATTTTTAACACATTGAAGAGGAACAGATTTTTCAGTGAGAAATAATTTTAATTTCTATGTAAACTGTAAATGAAGTATCACCATTATTTTTGGTAAAAATTTCCGCCATATAAACACTTCTGGGTGCCGGCTGGTGGAAGGCGTGACAAAAAATGCCAGCCAAAAATTATCGTGTAATGTGATTGGGTTCGCTATAAAGGAAAATATTTGTTGTGTTCCGAAAGCAGACTGTGCAAATATTTATAATATCCCCTCTTCTTTCTTTTTCTAGATCCCTTTATGATGGTGGCGCAACAAGTGCTGGCATAGAAAATCCCTTAAACTTACACATCAGCCCAACAAATACCGTCTCAGTGCCAGCAAGTGGTAGTGGCATTGCACCACCTTTACGTATAAGTTTTCGGAAATGGTTATCGCGCCCCTCATTGCCCTTAATTATTGGCATTTTGGCTTTGGGAGGCGTGGCCTGCACATTGGGCGGCATCGTTTTGGGTTCAACGGGTCTTATAGAGCACTCCACTCAGTATTTAAGTGCTGCTCTCTTAATGATCGGTATTGGTGTTTCTTTGCTAGTGATATCCGGAGCAATATGGCGTTTAAGTTTACCCGACGACGTAGATGAGTGTGCTTGTTATCGTCATATGGAAATGTGCAGGAATTGTAATAGTCCGTACTGTAATAGTCGCCTTATGAGTGGCAGTTACTTATATCCCGAATTTCAACATCGGCCACCGCCACCCTCTTATCTAACCTCACTAAATGAATGTGCCGGCATGAGTTTATTATTTCACCCAACGGCAGCGCCTCAACAGCCACCATTTAATGCGGTACGTGTAAACACGCCGCCACCCGTGTACAGATCCACCAACTCGCTTAGGTAATGAACTAACAAAATTTATTAACTTTTCAGCATTGCTCTTAATTACTTTGAATTCAATGTTTAGTGTCTACAGATGCACTCCCATAGCCGGCACTGCTGGCACAACAATAGTTCCTAACACAACAACCAGCTCCGTGGGCATTGCGCCGGATCACAATGCCATCACAATGAACAGAGTAATGGACAATTTACAAGGCCAAGCACAAACCGTAATCAAGGAATTCAATTATTTAGAATTGGATTAATATTTTAAAAAGTTTCATTTGATTAATTCATTAAAAAAATCTGACTGACTTTCTATTATAATAATTAAATTAATTAACAGCATATTATTTAAGTTGCAAAAGTTAAGCAAAACTCAAGAAACTGTTTATTTATTATATAGATTACCAAGTAATTACTTATCTAGTTTATTGCACGGGTACAAAAAGTTTTTTATTTCTAATTAATTTATAGGGATAGTGTTCACTTTAACTTTAGTTTGTTTATAATGAGTAGTTAATTTTCCTTTAGCTTTTTTCCTTTTAACCAAATTGTACAAATCAACTATATTTACAATAAATTTTATGAAAACTAATTATTAAATATTTAAATAAATCTTTTATTCACAAAATGTTATATGAATGACGCATTTACACAGCTGATCGATTCCAGTTTCTCTTCTCACAATTCAAACAAGCGATTTAAGTAAACAAATTTGTGCAAAGTAGTCGAATCGATTGTGTGGGTTTATAGGGGTTAAATTTAAGCAATATTTGAGTCATAATTCATAGCCAATCAACAAAGGCGAGTATCCGCATTTCTACTTAATGGCACGCTTTGTCATATACATGACATGTTTGCTGGAAAACCATCATAGCAAGTTTAAAAGTTCATCTGTGTGACAGATTTCTTTTGGCAAGTTGTACGAATGGCAAAATTTAAGAAAATTCTCACAAAATTATAGTTGCCACGCTATCAGTGGGGGGCTTACCTCAAGCGTCTGAACGACGATATTGTAATGCGTTTTTTCTGTTGGGTAGTGTATAATAAATAGTGGTCTTAACTAATGTCAATGCTATGCATGGTTTTGCATGTGAATGGTTCATGTCTGAAGCGGATATTGTTAGAGACATTCACCAATGCCGGAAACAGATACCTCATAGAGCGTATATATTTTGTAAAAGTCTGCTAATGAACTTTATGCAGTCTACTCGCGGGCACCTTAAAACTCAATCATAAAATAAACGCGCTTGATTTGCCGTTGTGTGAATATTCGGATTTTTTTCTCCAAACAGCATAGTTTTTGGTTAAGTATGTGATCTTGGAAACAAAAGATTTGCATTCCAACGATGCCTCTTTATAGCAACCATCGATAAAAATGGGAAATTTATCTGTGTTGAGGTTTACATCGATATGAAACCTTTTGAACTTTAGATTATATGGATGTACATGTATATACAGTGGGGAGCAGAGATGAGTACATGTTTGCATTTCATCTATTACTAGGTGCATAAAATTGGTAATAATAAAGAAATTTTAAAATTTCTTTTTTTCTGTTCTTTCTTATTTAGTTCTTAACAAAACTGCTCTTAAAAAAATTTAAAAAAACAATAAGCAATGAGAGAAAATATATTTATAACAAAAAAACTCGTATGTACTCAATTTTGCTCATACTTGTTGTAAAATTAATTTTGTAGAAAATTTCCAAATTTACCGTTATTTTAAATTCATTTTTCGATTTGATTGCTGTAATCTTAAGTTTTGTTAATATAAACTTTAGTTTTAAACTGTAATTGAAGAAATTCGTACACCAAAAAGTGCCTTTTTTAATTTAAAAAAAAAATTTGTTAATATTTTTTAAAACAATGAAGAAACTATCGCATACCGTTGAAAATTCGATTGTGAAAATGACAATGGATGGCTGTTCATCACGTATGATAGTCAAAGAACTTAATTTAAGCCAATCAGTGGTTATTAGAGTGCTAAAACGGCGAAATGTTGCTCTGGAAGGGCGTGCTAGAGGTCGCCGAAAGCTATTATCTGAAGGGGACGCACGCCTTATGATGAGAAAAATGAGAGCGGGCACATCTTTAACCCCAAAGGAAGCTTCCCTAGCAATAAATAAATATGTTAGCCGATGGACAGCAAGAAGAGCGCTACACAACATTCGATACCTGGCAGCTGTAAAGAAATCAAAATCTGCATTGTCGCATAAAAATGTTTCGGCTAGGCTAAAATTCGCAAGGCAACACAAAAAATTGACAAATTTAATCGTTATCAGTCTGATGGTAAACAGTATTACTGGCGTCGACAACAGGAAACCATTCAACGACACTATATTAAACAAACGGTTAAATACGGCTAAAGGAACATCATGGTATGGGGTTGTTTTACATGGTGGCATGTTGGTCCATTGCTAAAGGAAGAGTACTTGAACATATTAAAGACCCATCTTCCCGATTTTGTGGGCATGAGTGCATATCCTGAAGAAGACTTTGTATTTCAACAGGATGGAGACCCTAAACACACTCCTCAAAAATCGTTAAGGAATGGCTGACTGGGCAAAATTTTCAATTGATGGAATGGTCTCCGCAAAGCGCCGACCTCAATCCAATTGAGAATTTGTAGTCAATTGTGAAGAGTTGTGGCAACGTGTGCATTTGGGGTGGGAGAAAATTCCAGATGAAATTGTCCAAAATTTGGTTGAAAGTATGCCCAAACGTATAAATACCGTATTACAAAATAAAGGACTATGGACAAAGTACTAAAAATACAACATATTTTAAATGTTATCTGAAAGTGCAAAATTGAGTACATACGAGTTTTTTTGTTATAAATATATTTTCTCTCATTGCTTATTGTTTTTTTAAATTTTTTTAAGAGCAGTTTTGTTAAGAACTAAATAAGAAAGAACAGAAAAAAAGAAATTTTAAAATTTCTTTATTATTACCAATTTTATGCACCTAGTAATAGATGAAATGCAAACATGTACTCATCTCTGCTTCCCACTGTATATATATATATATATGTATACATATTGTTGTATGAATTATATGTTTGTGTGAGCTATTCGTAAAATGGTTTACTTGAGAAAAATAATTGGTAAAGATTAAAAATTATGCGTTCTGCATTCTAAAAATCGACTGTCTTAATATCAAATTTTTCAAACGCATTTATGTACGTATGGATGTACGTATGGATGTACGTATGCATGTGCGTAGGTATGTATGCATGTATATCTGAAATTTAAACTCTATATTTCGATTTCTAATTCTTGATGGCAATTCGAAACATATAAAGTGATTATGACAGTCATTAAGAAATTTTGTGGTTGGGGAGCGAGCTGACCTTTCCCTCATTATCGTCCATCGGAAAGGCAACATCAATTAACATAAATGTTAATAACAGTGACTCTGTCCTGATGAAGACAGACTGGCATATATTAGGGATTTCGGGATATATGCCAGTGGGTAAGAGTTCGCCCTCAAAAATCATACATAGATTTTCAATTTAAAAAAAAACGTTTTTAATCACGTTTTTTAATATGCGATGGTGTCAGACGAGGCTGTAATAACTTTAAAATATGCTTCTGGTCACCCAATGCTGTTTTCAATTTAATTTTAAAGTAAACTTTATCGCTTCCAATTTCTTCTGCAGACACTTGCCAATAAATAAAAAAAATTTTTGTTGATTGAGAATAAATTCTTATACGAGGAACATCCGTTGGAAATGGCGAGTCAGCATTACAATTAAATAAAGTCTTTGATAGTGGAATTACATAAAGTGATTATTTTGATGGAACTTAAAAATTGATGCGAGGGAGTGAGTCAAGCTATAAATGGTTTATGTGAGCAATATAATTTTTCCCCCTAAAAACTCTTCTTATGGATTGTATGCCGGAATTATGAGAAGGCATTCTCGTTGTACAATAAAGCTTCTCTTGCATTAATTGTTATTGGAATAAATGCATAGTCACTGGCTGTGATAATATATATATGTAGCCGTTATAGCCTTACATCTACATACGTATTTCCGTTTGCACTGCACTAATTCCACCACAATGCATTGCATGGAGTAAAAAAAAATTCGAAAAAAATTACTGGAATCGAAAAGAAATTGAGAAAAAAACTATTTAAAGCATTTTTTTTTTCCACCGATTAAACGGGTCTTAGAATAATGCTTGAGGAAAGAAATCCATAATCATAACATTCGGACAACCAAATATAACACCTTTAAAAACATATAATGTAGGAGGAACATTACGAAAGGAATAATTATCCACAACGCCCCCCGCATTTGAAATTCAAAGCACCCTCATTATCAGCTAATTGACAATTAACGAAAATGTAAATAGAAGTTGTTTCCGAACGACCCAGTCAAGCCCATTTCCCACAATATAAAATACGAGCTCTTGCTGGAAAAATAATAGTTGTTGTATTTTAATCCAGTCGATGTGTAAAGCTTTAGAAAAGGGGCACAAAAGATGGGAGAAAAATTTTATAAAACTTTATTTGTATTGTGTGAGATATTATTGGGCGCCGCGGTATTGCTTGGAGTGGCGTTTCCTAAACTGATGACCGCGATGATTAAAAAAGTAAAAATATATAATGGATTGAATGAAAATTTTGTAACATATATGATCAATAAAATTTCAGCAAATAACTCTTAAGCCCGGTTCGGAAACGCGGAAAATGTGGGAAAGTTTCCCAATTTGTATGAATTTTTCAATTTATGTTTTCAATGTGACCAATTACGAAGAAGTGGAAAATGGTGGCAAACCGAAACTGCAGGAAGTCGGCCCATTTGTATTTGAGTAAATGATAAGATGCAGTCAATGGGATTTTAAATTTTGCACAATTGTAGTTTTGCTTTCAGAGAATGGAAGGACAAATACGATCTGGAAGATATCGAGTCGGAAGATGCAGTTGAATTTAATATGCGCAATACTTTTATTTTTAGACCTGATTTAGGCCTAAGCGGTGAAGAGCTTATTACATTGCCACATCCTTTAATACAGGTTGTACAGCGTTTACTTGTAAATTATATTGAATTTAAGAATTTTCGTTTTCAACTAATTAGTTCGTGGCGATTTCAATTAAACGCAATAGGGCTCCAATGCTAAAAATGGTTACGGAAGGCTTGATGGATATTTTTAAGCCTACCAGTGCTTTTATTCGAGCTCCTTTTATGGATATTTTCTTTAGAGGTATTAATGTGGACTGCTCAAGTGATAATTATGCTGCCATTGCCATTTGCCTTAATTTCCACACCGGTGACATAAAAGGGGGTGTGAAGTATAATGAGACGTTTTTCAAATTCTCTTTGTTATCGGCCGTAAGTTGAAATTACAATACGAGTATAAGAAATTGTTTATAATTATTGATGAATTATGTGATTTCTGTTTGGTAGCCTTCCATTTCTGTCCCAAAATAAATTTTTTCATGGAAATCACCCTTTCCCCCTAATTATTTCACAACTTGTTAGTTTTAATGGACAATTTTTATTTTTCATTTCGTAAAATAGGGTAACCACAGTGACGCCGGGCGTTTTAAGGTTTCGCGTGGCATCGTCGTCAATCGAATGGTGGGTCAAGTTTTAGAGTTTGAAGGCGAAAAAGAACTCGACGTTTGGCCGGGTGAAAATTGTAATAAACTGCGAGGAACTGATTCCACAATTTTCGCACCTTTAATGCAACCTAGTGATGGACTTTGGGCATTCTCGGCAGATCTTTGTCGCTCGTTGGGACCACAATATCGAAAGAAAGTCAAGTATAATGGCCTACCAGCTCTCAGATATACAATGAACTTTGGTGATGTCAAAGTAAGAAAATTACGCACAAAATTTTGAAATGGTAAAGAGTGCGATTTTAAATTTTTTATTATTTTTTTTTTTTTTTGGGTTTACCCGAAGAATGAACCCGAAAACCAATGTTTTTGCAAAGAGTATCCCCACAATTGTCCCGCCAAGGGCACTATGGATTTGTCGTTGTGCAACGAAACTCCCATGATTGCCTCAATGCCCCATTTTCTAAATGGTGATATAAAGTTATTGCAGGATGTTGACGGTTTGCAGCCCAGTGAAGAACAGCATGGCATCTTTATAGATTTCGAAATTGTATTTTCTTCCGTTCAATTCCGTTTTCCCCATCTCAATACTAATTAAGGTTTTTTTTAAAGATTTCCGGTACTCCCCTGTCTGCAGCCAAGCGTTTACAGTTTAATCTTGATGTGGAACCCATTGAGCATTTATCTGTCATGTCAAAATTGAAACCTCTGGTTATGCCACTCTTTTGGATTGAAGAAGCGGTGAATTTGGATATCAGTTTCACCGATATTATTAAAAGCAATATTTTTACGTGCGTTTGGAAATACTTTCTCAGTGTGCGAGTAATTATTTCGGTAGTTTCAAATTTTCCTATTTTATTTTATAGAACCAAAAAAATTGTCATGATTTTAACGTGGAGCTTCATTGCTATCGGGCTATTTGGGATCCTATTTGCTGGCATACTGTGGTTTGTCGATAGAAAATACATGCAATAAGTTATAAGAATGAAATAATAAAAGAGAAATTTCATATTGAGTTTTTGGCAAATAACCTCACAGTAAAGTAAGAGACCCCCAAATCGGAACATTGAATTTCTTTATATTGTTAAATAACCACAAATTAGAAATGAAATACAATGCACAGTCGTTTTCAGAATATTCGCATCGGCTGCTTCAAAATCCCTGCAATAAAAGCCCAAAATGGCGCGGGCAACCATTCGCTATGAAATTTATACCCCTACAAGTTTTGACGATCTCGCTTCTTATTCGTGATATACAATATGTGAGCTTTGTTGCAGGCAGTTCGATGTTTTAGTCAGAGGTGGATCGCGACTTATGGCAACGTGAAATGTAGCCGGAAGTCAGTTCTAGTCTTTTGGCCCCTGGTTGACATATATTTTGGGTTCAAGCTCTGGCATGATTGTACTAAAACAAATTTACATTACATTTACATTATTTAAATTACATTAACTAAAATTTAAATCTACCAAAATCGGTCAGTACAAACTTACACTCAACTTAGCCGCATTCATAGTACGTGGCCGCAAGTGGGATGGCCATCTCCATCTGAAAGAGTGTGATCGCACGATTAAGAGTTCCATTATAGTGTTATTAATCATTTTACAAATTACTACATTTTATTTATTTAATCATTAAGATTTATTAATATTCATTACAATTGTTTTGTGAACAAAATAGTTTACTTTGGTTTTCAGTTGGATTTTCAATTGTTTTCAATTATTTTGAAAATACATATACATACACGTACACACACACACATAAATCTAAATTTAATGAAAAATCTTTCCCCTGTTTTCAGAATATTTTTCAAGAAAATAATATATTATTTACACAATTATATATTATAATTAGACTTAAAATAGATATTTAAAATAGTTTGTGTTACAATAAAAGCTTCGCGTCAGTATTTGTAACAAAATACTCGTAATCATAGAAAATATTTAAGATAACAATATCACCGTTTAAAGACACATGCATGCATACATACAACTAAATGATATTATAAGTTATTTATATATAATGGAATTTATTATTATCCGGGCCATCCCCGCATTTATTGGTATATTTGCTTTTTGTCTGTTTTGTGGTTAAGCAAGTCTAGATGTGAACTACTGGCGATCTTGGATATAGCATCAGGCAAATGCAGGTGGCATCTAGACCAGCAAACCACACCGCAAACAAAAGCGAACTACTGCAGCCTATACTATAAAACATGTTCTAAATTTAAATTAAACTATAGAAATTAACTATTAATTGTGGTTGCAAATAAATTATTTACATTCTTTTAGCTTTCGTGGGAATGTGTAGGGTACGTATCATATCAATGCATGCTAAAACTCGGCGAAGTATGATATAAAACAGATAGAAGGCGGCAAGATACAGAGCCGCAACATCAATCAAATAATATTGCAGCCAACTGAAATGTATTGAGTGATAAACAAAATATTAAAATACACGAGTCGAGTTCTTATTGCATACTGAATGTTGTAATAAATAATTCAATTAATAATTAGTAAATAATAAATATATATAAATGTGTAAAGCTACCTCATATTGCGTGCAGGAGTTTGTAAGTGATAAGCACCTTTGTGACGCAAAACATATTCGGTCCAATATATTGATGTTTCCAGAGGTGTTGTACGCTGATCCAATAACAAGCGCTGCCGAAATCTTGAATAGTGAGTGTTTGAGAATTATAGAAGAATTATTAAAACTTATTCTAGATACTCAAACAAGCAAAGTGCTCATATTTATATAATTATTTGCGGTTCTGAAAATCATTTCACTATTAAGAAATGCAATGTATTCCCCCATTTCATTAAAAAAAAACGGAAAATTGCAATCTATTACTTTCCTTATAAAAGCTTTTAAAACAACAATAGATGATAAGATACTTCTTAATGTAAATGACCTATAGTTGTCACCTTTCAATTCTTTATTTGAGTAGATAGATATTTAATGATAATTTCTAATTCAATTCAAATTAGCCAGTAGTAAAGAACATACACTCCACTACAACTCCTTTTCCTAAAATATATCACGAACTTGAGCCAAATGAATTTGATTAGTTATATTTTCTATTCGGTAGTTTAAAATAATAAACTTGGAAAATTTTTAAATTTAGCTTCAAACAAATGAAAAAAAAATTTCGCGAAATTCCAATGCTCAATACGGAATTAAACTAATTTAAATTAAAGTTTAATTTGTGTACTAAATTTAGATAGGCGAATATTCGATATTAAGTGACCTCTTTATCTTCTTTGTTATTCTACTCATTTTACTCATTTTACTCGCTTTATCTTTGTACGAGTACTCGTATATCACTATTGCAAAATTTTAAGTTTTAAAGTTTTCAAAAAAATATTTCAGCTAAACTTCAAATAAAAATTAATTTGATCAAGAATTTTTAATAACGAGAATGAATTTAATTAATAATAAGCAAAAGAGAAATTTTATGAATAAACTTTTATGGGGTTCAGAATGTGGACCTACCTTGCCGCATTCCTATATTGTGGATCATGTATCACTTTCATTATTGATTTATATAACTGGGGCGCCGACAAACTCGCCAAGTCCATCTTAATGGCGTAGCCATCGACTTCAGCTTTTGCAGAGTTGACATCATGATCACAAAATACTGGCATTGTTACCACTGGTACTCCGTGGAATACAGTTTCGTACATGCTTAGCAGGCCGCCGTGAGTAACAAAGGCTCGCAATTTTGGATGACCCAAAATGTCTTGTTGTGGCAGCCAACGGCTTAATTTTACGTTTCCAGTGAGATCGTCAATGTCTGCCTCGTTTCCTTCATATTTCCACAAAACGTGATAAGGCAAACGGGCGAAAGTTTGCACCAGTAGACGCCTTAGAGTAATTGGCATATTAGCAGCTTTCACCGACGAGCCCATGGACACATAAATGAAACCTGACTCACCAGAAGAGGCTATAAAGTCCTCCAAGTCCTTAGGCAGTGGTTTGGCTATCTTACAATGTATACAAGCTATTTCGGCCACATTAGGATTTAAAGGCCGGGGATACGAGACCACCGCATTCCCATTTTGTAAAATAAAACTAACATTTTTGGAAATCTCATAAGGATGAGGTATATGAGAGCCAAAGCGCTGTTTCATAACGCGATGCACTAAACTCACAACAAACTTTAAAGAGAAATTTTTTATTTCTATCATTTCTACTCAAATACTCTTTTCAAACAGACCTTGTGCATCAATTCCGCGAATATTTGAACCCCTGTGTTCATAACTCGTTGCATTAGGGTCATATTATCTGTAAAACTTGTATAAAAGTTTGGTGTTATCGCATAAGAGCCCGGATTCCCAGACCTTGCTATGCTGCCGGTGTAAAAGCCCACCGTGTTCATGTACATAAAGGGTATTTTATATTGATATACCATGCCAAGTGCACATTCCGGAAATGCACCATCCAGTATGGCCAAAGCGAAATTGCGATTTAATAATGCTTGTGTTTCAGCGTCCTCCAGCATGGCATCGCATGACTAGAAAAGAGATACAAATAAAATATTTTACTACTAAAGAACCTTGAACAATGCAAGTGCATCTGTGCCTGTATGCATGTGTGTGCTCGCATTGAATTGCATTTTTAAACAAAAACACCTTGTGTGCAACTTTTTGCATCAACTTTTATTTTTTGTTGTAATCTTATCAATTATCTGTAGTAGCTGCACTAAAAGACTGGTGCCCACTACATGAACAACAATATTACGTCAGTTAATTCTTGGGTTAGCGCCTTAGTATACACCAAAATAGGGGAATGTGCCTCATGTCGGCCAACGATGGCAATGGCGGCAGTTTACATGACGTTTTACGTTTTTTTAACTGCCATGCGGAGATGATAATTCCTTTAATTAGACGTCGCCGTTCAGTTGGCTTCTTCAGCCAACCTTACGAGTAAATGGCAAACAATTGAGGCGACAACTTTTAGATGCTTAAAAGGATCCTTGACATTACTTGAAATTGACATTGACATTACTTTTGAAATGGCCACTGTTCAAAGCCGATAATCAACATTTGCATTGATTGATAGCCGATAATCTGACACCCTAAATATCATATCATCTCAAACACTTTTTTTTTTTTTTTTTTTAACCAACTGTACTGCAAAGCTTTTGGCTTGTCCGCAGTTTTTTTTTTATAAATATAAATATATATATAAATATTTTTTTTTTAATTTTTTTTTATTTTTTTTTTTTTTTAACGCAATGAGTACTTTTTGTGATGGTTTCCGCATTCCTCTCCGAGACAGTATCATTCATCATTTTATTTATATCATTTATTGTCATTTGAGGCATTCCCCCAATTTATAAAATGTTATTTCCTTTCAGCGAACTAAGTCGACTTAAATTTAACTAAATTTAATTGAATTATTAGTTTTGTTTAAGCTAAAAATGAATTATTAAATCGCATATAAAAAAAAAACATGAAAACGCTGAAATGGCCCGCAGTTACAATAATTAATTTCGTCAAACGTTTTAGTGAAAACTATGCAAAGCAAAATAGTTTAATAAATTTTAATCATTATACGAAAATATTTAAAAATTTTGTTTGGAAAGAAAAACAATAATAATAATAAAAATAATAATAATAATATTAGTAACAACAATTAATCTATTTAGCTGCAGTAACTTGAAAAGGCTTTTAGCAGCAGGTAATTAGTGGCTATAAAACTTGTCAAGTCAGCGAACGACAACCAAGTAATTAAATACTTGACACAATGGAAAAAGGTAAATGACACTGTAAAATTTTGCCTGCCCTAAAAATGATAAATTTACCTCGAAAGCATAACGGACACCGTCCCATATGGAAATTGGCATTTCTCCCGACATTCGTGCCCCCAGCAGATCCCAATTTGTATAATTTTGTATATATTCCACGAGACCGGCAGGTGTCACTTCATGTAAGCCTCTCATGTGAAAATCGGAGGGGAAACCACTTAGGAAAGTAATATTGTGGCCTCTGGAAAATAATTCACCAAAAGAAAAAAAAAAGAAATGAAAAAAACCATTAATATATTTTTGTATTACAAAATGCAGTTAAACTTTTAATTGCAGTCATTAAATAATCATTAATGCAAAACAAAGCGAAACGTGACAAATCGCTTCGTTATTCTGCTTACAAATTTTAAAAATATTTTTGTATTCGTTTGCTTAAGTTTTCCATACAAATTTATTTACTTGCAGGCCACAAATTTTTCTCTGCATATCCAAATATGAACACGTAAGGAGGTACATATGCACTGATGTGGTATGCCTGGAAAAGTGTACTCTTTCCTCCAGGCCTACTGGCTTTTGGGCTGGAAAATGGTTTATTAGGAAACGTACATAAAAGTGCAGTTCTTGTAAATGATTCATTTCGGAACTCTGCCTTATTTTAATGAGACACATAATTAGGGAGCCCCCTCAAACTATTCTAAAAATAATTTATCAATTCTTTTACGTTAAAAAAAATTTAAATATTTAAAAAGCCACAAAATTCACGTATCAGTAATGCAAACTAAAAACTCTTTTAAGGATCTGGGCGGGTTCCATGATTGCGGGAATTTTGCAGGGCATAGTACGCTGGAATGACCATAATTACTTTAAAACCAACATGGCTTAGTCTCCATAAGCCAACCAAGCGAAAATATTTGAAACAACCTTTTTTAATGCAGATTATTTTAAATTATTATTCAGAATATTCAGACATGAGAATTTAGTCACATTTCGTTCAACAAATACCAAATTATCCATACGAGCAATCGTTAACATAAAATGAAGAGTACTTTTTGGAGGGGAAAACGGAACAAATTTGTACTTTCTGCAAATAACATTGTACGTCATACCAAAGTTATTGTCCATGAAAGAAAAAAAGAAAAGAAAGAAGAATTTGCTATTTTCGATTTTATAATTTAGATTTTTTTTAAAAGGAAAAAGCTTGAAAGCATTGTTGGTTTGGTACTTATACGCTTCCATGATAAATATTTTTTGAGACAATACAAGTTTATGGCTTGTACTTTTGCAATTTTTTTTTCTTTTAGGCCAGTTACGATGTGCGTAACACTAATAGCATAAAAAAGCATCCAGTTCATTTTCATATATGTTTGTGGTACTTTTTAGTTAATTTCACCTTGAAACTTTCCAAAGCTCAGTATCGTTTTTATAATATAGAGTACCTTTTTTTGGGAAGCGTAAAAATGGTGAAAAGTTTCTACTTATTAACATTTGATAGCCAGCTGAACACACAATTTTTACCAAATCATTATGTAATTTTGGTACTAATGCATCCCTTCTCTCAGCCGTAGTGACCATCACCCCATGCCATAGGAATTTTTTTCATTTTTTTCTTTTTGGTACTAATGCATCCCTTCTCTCAGCCGTAGTGACCATCACCCCATGCCATAGGAATTTTTTTCATTTTTTTCTTTTTGGTACTAATGCATCCCTTCTCTCAGCCGTAGTGACCATCACCCCATGCTATAGGAATTTTCTTCGATCAAAACGGCTGTCCACATTATGGAACATTGGTTGCCAAAATCTTAAGTTTGGCAAACGAAAGAAAGTTTCAGAAGCAAAAGTTCCATAGTGATAGCAAATGCAATGCTTCCGAAATATTTTTAGAGAGCCGATAACTCAAACAGAGTCAGTAAATATTTTGCATAAATTGAACATATTAAAAGCACAGAAGAGAATTATTTTACATACCTGTGAATTAAACCCTTCGCCAACTCCCAGAAGGGAATTTTATGTGATTTTGTGCCACCCATCGTTACCATCAATATGTCTGCCGTCAAGCAACTTCCCAGACATACCAGCAGCACGTAACCAAAAATGTAATATTTCATACTAAAAATAGAAAAGCAAAAACTTTATTTTAAAATTAACTCGCAAGAATTTTTATTCAAAACTAAATCTTAACACTGTTAAGCACTTGAAAAACTTTCTCAATTTGATATTGCGAAAAACGATTCAACATTTTGTACCCAAATCCGCTTCAAACAGTTTTTTTCTCCTTTTTGCAATCATATTTTTTCCAAAAATATAATTTTTCTTTATCTTTGGAAAATAAATCAACAAATTTTAAATTAATTTAATTGACCATGACCACCACTGACTAAATCTAATAAATATTGACGCCTCGCTGACGATCATACAACGCAACATTTTATGGCCTGTACTATACGAGTTAATTTTCTAGAAACACAGCAAAAATTTGTTTTAAATTTATTTTCATACATTAAAAAGCTCCAAAGAAGAAAATCAACAGGCCTCATACAACATTTATGCAATTGTGCAGCATGTTTCAGTTCAAGGCAGGGCAAAACCATGTTTAGCTTTCGATTTTCATGCATTTGCAACATGTATGATACATAGCACAGCTTCTCCGGGGATCATGACTTGTTTGTAAGCAGGAGGGTGGCTCTGGAATTACGCGAACTGTAAAGAATGAGTGCGAATAATTTTGCAAGAAAATATGGGGGATCGTGTCTGGTGTCTTTTTTTATTACAAAAATGTTTTTCATGTAACAATTTTTATTTAGAAAATTTGTGAAAATTAACCCTTGAAACCCTTGAAAAAAAAAAGATTCGAATAAAAATATTCAATAGACCTTAAACCATTAAGCCAAACATAAAAGCTTGTCATGATTTAATTATTTGCAATAAAAAATTATTTTCAAAAGTTATTCGAATTCATTTGCATAAAGTTATTCGAATAAAATGCTATAAAGTTCAAATTATAGAAAAATAAAATATATTCGCCGATTACCATACGAAAGAAGAATCTAAAAAATACTTCAGTTGAGAAAAATTTGCCTTTTAACAATTTTGGAAAATTAAAATAAATTGATTATGAAATGAACGTATAAAATTAAATGAAAACATTATTGGTAACAATAATTAATACAAATTAATGTATTGAATGCTTTTATAAATATAATATTGAAAATATATACATATATATGCCAAGAATAAATTTATTCGAAATGAAAAAGATTGTTCAACTAAAATTAATTAAAAAAATTATTCCTAAAAATTTGTAATTTAACATTTTAAAAGTAATAAATTAAATATACAAAATTTCTCATAAATTAATCTGCCTTGGAATCATTTAATGACATTTATTGTTGTTAAAAGCAGTAGAAGAAGTTGCGCTCCTGAATGGTGTACGATTATTGCCAAACAGTTAAATTGAGAACGTATTTGCTCAAAAATTGGCTCAATTGACATTCATTTATGAGCACGTTATTATGTAAAAACTTGTTTCTAAATTTCTTTAATAAGTTATTCGAATAAAATTATTCAAACAGAATTTCACTTCCAAAATTTATAAAAGAAAATAGGTTTTCTTTATATACAAAATATATCGCGATTTATTATTGTAATCCATCAGTACTTACTAATTCAGATCTTTAGTATGACAGCTTTATTTTACAAAATGCTAGATTTTTGTTGAATGCTTTGAATCACCCTCGTACTTAAAATGTCTAAAAAAACTGCTAAGTAGTTCTTGATTTCTTTTAAAGAGATAATTTACAACTTAATGCTGACTAAAAACCCCCCAATCACAGTGGCTGCAAAGTCTAATTGCAGCCCATAAAAATAATTTATTTCACAAAAAAAAAAAAAAAAAAAAAAAAAAACAGAAAGTTTTTTCAATAATCCGGTTTGTAATTTTTTGTCTAAAAGAACTTTTGCGTTGTTTTTATTTTTACTTATCGACAAAAATCAATGTTCTTTTCAGAAATTTTTAGTTCATCTGTTTTGATTTACTTGTTGGAAAACTTGATAAACAGAAATAAAATGTCTCTACAGTTTTGGGGGAAAGGCAAGACATTCGTAAAACTGGACAATTTTGTCTGATGCCATTAAAGTAACTTCTTTCCGAAAGTGTTCTTTTCTGCTGCATACATCTGCTAACCGGTAAGCATTGAGCAGTTTGTTGGCATTGCTTACACATTCGTTCTTTCGATTCTTTTTTTTTTTTGCCAAATCGTATTAAATTTTCAGTAATCAAATTAATATGGCCGAAAAACTTATTTCTCAATTATAAATTAAAAAGTAAACGAGAATATTATATATTATATATTGATTCAATTATTAAACGAGAATTACTAGAACGCCATTAGAACATTGTTGAAATGTTTGCATGCATTTTAACAAGTTTACATGTTTCTGCGCTTGCTAATACGAACACGAAATTAATTACTTTAACAAATTAATTTATTCCATTTGAAAATTGGGTAATCTTTATTGAAAACTCCTTCAAATGAACACTAATCACTACTATTGCCTACCAGAATACAGAATACATACCTTATTGAGTTCATTAATGTTAACACAGATGCGTGAATTTGGATTTAAAACTCTTTCACATATTGCGTGTTTGAATTGATAATTGCTCGAAAGAACACCATAATATTGACTTCTCCAAGTTATAGTACTTAATTAAAATATGGTCTTTAAAGTAAGTCGGTGTCTAATGAAAATCTTTCAAGCGAGTCATTAGAAAATTAGTAAAAAAAAGGTGTATTAAACAACACCTTTCAAGAAACAAAGTGTGTATAGCAAGAAATGGAAGAATATTTTTTAGAAACATCACATTCTTTTTAGAAAAGAAACAAGTTTAGAAAGAGATAAAAAATTTTAAATATTTAATGAATATAAAAAAATTAATGATTTTTAAAATCATTTCACCGTATCCAAATGCAACTGCTTGAAAATAACTATTTCTAAAAATTTTCACTTTCAAATTTAGTTGAAATTATTATTAGCAAAATAGTTTTCACTACACTCTCTCGCTCTCTCTCTTTCTTTTCGTGTTTTGTACTCTCTTTGCTTCAAGCGAATAGCTTTTTTAATCAATTTGAAAATTCACTGCCAAGTTCAAGGTAAAATTTAAATTCAATGACTATTATTTTCTTGTTCCCTTCCCACTTCCTCTTCTTGTTCATCTTCTTCTTTTTTATAATTATCTTTTTCTTGTTTTCGAAACTTACAAAAACCATACATTACAACAACAAATAAACAATAGATGAAATGTTTAAGACACAATAGAAAATCAATGAATTTAATTTTTAAAGTAAAGAAAAGAAATAGAAAAAATTAATCTCAATCATGCGTTGAAAGTGGGACGCGCCGAAAAAGAAATACTGTCGGTTGAAGTACTTTGTGGTACCCTTCTTGTCTACCCTTCATGTCTAACACTTGTCGACAATATGTAAGAAATATTATTTGGCACTGAAAGAGTTTAGCCAGCCGGGGGAAGGTGTAACTGCACAGGATCGAGGCGAAGTTCCAGTTAATTATTGTGAATGAATAAAATGTAGTCGAAAATAGTAATTAGAGTATTGAAATTAAACAGCGCCCGTTTTATTTCACTTAAAGCAAGAAAAGATAATTGACTTGAGAACTTCGCTACACGCTTGTTGAAAGAGTCAGAATTTCATCTGGTTTGTCTTCGAAACTAAAAAGTACAAATACGTTCAATTAACCTCAACTTACTATATAGTATATATGAGTATATATTTCCTTAAATTTTACTTCAAAACTTATTCGATGGAATTTCTCAAGAGAAGTGCAACTTAACTCTTGAATCGTTTTATTAATCTTTTTCCCTTCGCCCAGTCCAAAGCCTTCATGCAATAGCACCGATATATAAGTGAGATCGAAGCACATAAATGTCTTGAATCTCAAATCAAAAGACTTAAGACACAAACCAGCATTTTCAATTCGACTTTTTACAATTTACGACTGCGTGCATGTACATATTGTAAGTAAATTTAAAGTTCCAGAGGAAAAACTCTAAAACTATTCGCCAGCAAACGATAATTTTGTCATAGCAAACATTTTGCTCTGCCATGAATGCGTAAATAAAAAACTAATTACGCTAAATTCAATTTGCCAAAAACAAACCACATATTAATACTTGTATGCATATTTGCGGTGGATTTTAATTGGCCAAATATGTGGTAACATTTCTGCAATATTCGAATAAAATTTTGCAATTGATTTACGTGCATTTAACGTTTACGAGTATTCAGGCACACATGCGAGTGAAAAAAGAGAAACAATAAAAGCATTTCTTTTGTAATAAATCGTGTTAAGCGGACATATTAATGGATAAAGAAAGAAAAGTAAACAGACAAAATAAAAATACTGGAAATATTTGAATAATTAAATCCTGTAAATGATATTATTGAGGTCTGGTCATATAGAGTACTTCATACGCATACTTTATACTGACAAGCATCAGTAATGCTTACAATTAATACGTGGCCGTTAACACCAAGTACGAAAGTCGTATACATTCAGTACTTTCATAAGCGTGGTCTGGTCATATAGAGAACTTCATACGTATACTTTGTACCGACAAACATCAGTAATGCTTACAATTAATACGTGGCCGTTAACACCAAGTACGAAAGTTGTATATATTCAGTACTTCGAGCAGAATTATTTGGTTTTTCACTACCCTTTTTTTCAGGTTAGTGGTGGTTCTGAAATCAAGTATGGAAAAATGTAGCTAAGAACTAATTTCTGAATCTCTGAATAAATTTAATTTTGACGTTATTCGCTGGTAAAAGGCATTTATATCTTTTTAAACCGGCAGAACCATTCATGTTTTCTGTCGCTCTTAAAAATAGAAACTAGCCTCAGCGCCAACTGTGGCTAAAGTGTTAAAGCTTTCAAAGGCGTGCACACGGTTTAAACGGATATTTAGTTTTTTTTAAATTCAATTATAATATTAATTTTGAAGTTAACTGCACACATATACTATTTTGGATAGCTTGTAGTCCTTAGCCTGTTGGTCTTTAAGGCTTAAGGCAACAATAATGGGGAACATAAAGCTTGTAACTTGCCTCTATAAGGCAACCTTTTCCAGCAGTATGAATAGCAGTCAATATTTTATTGCCTTTAAAATCAATAACAAAAAACAGAAAATCAACTCTAGACACGGATTAATTTCCAGCACAGTTTTGAATTATTTTAAAAACTCAAACATATTAGCAATTTTTATTATAGTAAGTTTTTAGAATTCTGTATTGAAAATGGATTAGTGTGTGTTGGATTCTAGTTTTGGAACTTCATAAGGCTTCATATATAATTTGTAATCCACACAGAAGCCACTTCCAGAATTGCAATAGGGAGAATTTCAGAGCACAAAAGGATTGCAGATTACTTGCAACATTCTCTCACTAAAATCTAAAAACTGCCGCAACAAAATTCTCAAGTCTGAACATTAGCAAGCTTTCCGAACACGATAACAATAGCCAAGTCAAATATTTGATTTTAAATAATTATTCGTCAACCATAAAAATTATTGTGTTTGTTCTATTTTATTTCTTATTTATAAATTAATATTAATTTAATGAACTTTTTTCAAAGAAACCAGATATTTCAATATAATTCCAAGATTGCTTTTGGAAAGACAACACAAATGAAAACGCCAACAGTAATGAGAAATCGTTACTAATCACTATAATATTGTACACATGAAAACTTATCGCATTCTGAACTGGTGAATAAGTCAAGTGCAATTTCTTAAGGTCGTAGCTTCGATCTCTACTAGCGCCTATCTTAATATATATAAAAAAATTCCCATCATTTTTGCTGAAAGGCCAGCTTTAGCCGGGGCCTTTTGTATACTCACAATGCTGGTCTCAGCGTTCCAAAGATCATATAAACAATAATAATATTTCTTGCAAAGATTTCTACAACATTAAGGTTTTTCATTACAGAAATTTACTCTGCAAACATCTTACCGTTCTGGTAACACTGAACAAAAAAACAATACGTGCCAAAGAAACAGCCAGCCTACTCCTTATTTTTTTAAGTGTATCGTAGAATGTTTTCGTTTATTTAAAAATTAACGCGCTTTATAATCAAGTTATGATTTTTATTACTTTTTTCAAACTGCCAAGGAGTTTAGCAGCAAGTGTAAAGCAAATAAATATGAAAAATTGCTAAAAATGCAATTTTTTAACTAACGGCCTTTGAGTGCACACATTCTTGCATCCATATGCAATCGGGGGATTGAATAAAAACATAAACACAACGGCGGCGTAAAATTACGCAAAAACAAATATTCATGACAGACGAACATTCACACTACGTTTCATAATTATAAGTAAAACTCGAATGCTAATGACAGATAGCAATATATAAAATATTTATTCATTTTGCAGTGGGAGGATATTTTTGCAAACCTTCGAAATAGCCACATATCATGGTTAAAAATTGCATATTAATGTTTTGATAATTTAACACTTTAAAAAAATCCAAATGCTGTTGCAAAAATTTAAATGGCAAATATTTGACAGTGAAGCGAATTCGCTTGGACGTATCGAAAAACTTTTATGCCATCAAGTGAAACTTGAATGTCACGCCGTTGCCACGTACGAATCAAGATATGTAAACATTTATACAACCAATTCAGTCACACCTGACAGTCATTTATTTGTAAAGGAAAAAAAATGTAAATACAATTTTTTAAATAATTCAATTAATTAGTTTAATTAAATTAATTTAATTCAACTACTGTAATTAATTCAAATCGAATTTTTAATTGGTACTTTAATTTGGGGTCAAAAACGTCTTTTAGTTTGCTGTCGCTTCCACTTTTCATGGCCATAATTCCCTTTGTTATTTAAAAGCCACTACTGGCTCAAGCGATTCGCGCATTAACAATTAATTCAATATCTTATTAACATAAAATAGTGCACGTTAATCTCTCGGAATGCAATACGATGCACAGAGTATTGTAAACAACAAATATAAACCTTTCAAAACTGTTATTAATTACATTCACCTTTATCTTTAGAACACACTGTACAAAATACGTGTTTTATGTATTCAAAAGCGTTGTTACGGAAAAGCGTGGCAAAAAAAGCGAGTGACGACAGACAGCAGGCGAATGAAAACTGCAAAAGCAGCTGTAAACACTTTTGCACGAAATAGATACAAACCATCAAGTTACTACTTGCATGGTAGTCAGTAGTCTTAAGAAAAGGCATACGATAATTTTAAAAGTTTTTAAATAATATCTACAGGTGTGCAGAAAGGCATACGAGGGTGATCAACCAAGTAACTTATGAAAAGAAATTGATTACTAAAGATTTGGAATTTACCTAATAAAAAGACGACTCTTCGAATTTGGTTCCTTTTCTAGCTGTCTGTTTTCTTTCTTTAGTATTTTTTCTTGTTTGTTGAGACATCGGTGGGATTTGTTAATATCATGAATGAGGCATGAACAGATCTTGCGTGATCTTCAGTAAATTTGAAAATAATCATCATTTTGAAATAAAATAGCGTCCGCTGTCATGCGTGTTTTTGTAAATGTAACTTTCACTCTGTGTAAGCTGCATCAGCAGTGGCGATAGAATGACACGTAACGACTTACATAATACTATAATTAAGATTCATGGTCGGCCAATATGAGCATCATAAATTTCTCACATTGAAAAGTTTTATTTGGTAATATTTGTTTTGGTTCTTGAAACTTTTACTTTTTCGACGGGTTCTTATGCGACTGCCCTCTCACAAATATACGTATTAAATTTTACTTACAATACCTTTTACATAAGAAAGCTGAATAAAAGACGCATACGATCCTCTGTAACTCTGCAAAAATTAAATGTTTGAATGCATCACAATGAAGGAGGAGAAAAAATTCCCAACTATACTTTTACTTTTAATATATATTAAGAAAATTAAATTACATTTTACAGAAACCAAAAAAAATTTTTTTTTTTTTATATCCCATTTTAAAATGTATTGTTATGCGTTCTTGTAATTAAAAATAATTTTTAATTTGCAAACTCTTTTTTTAATGTTTCTATTAAAAGTGTCATTACGTTTGAGGTGATCATTCCGTTTATTGTGTAAATAAAATATATACGAGTGTATATAGTAGTTTGAATTGCATTATTATCATTATTTGGTTAACAAACTTTGTTTAATTTCTTTCTCCTTATACGATTTGGGCTCATGAAATTGTTTTTTAAACAAAAAAACGATCACATCATGGAAAGCAAAAACTATCAGAAAGAAACAGGAAATTTTTTAACTTTCCACTTTGCCAAATTATTTTTTATTAAATGCTATTTACAATATCTATATGTATTTGCAAGCAGCCGTTCATGTTTTATTGCAGTATACATACATGTATGCGGGTGTATGTATGCATGCATAACCTTTTAATAAAACAAAAGACTTAAGACAGAAACTTTACAAGCATTCCTCATACATACATATGGAATCATACATATTTAATCAAATCTATTTCCACTTCGAAATATTATGGTCTCGTATAAAAAAAATAGGCTAAAGTAAGGCCAAAGTTTGTACCATGCAACAGTCACCGATTCATCATTCATGTATCATCTTCATTCTTCCAAAAGCTATGAATAACATGTAATTTATAGCTTTGAACACAACTAATCTGAACTTCATTTCTATTAAAAATCCTATGCCTCCGATAAATTTCTTTTTACAATAAAAACGATTACTATTATTACTATTTCTTATTTTTTTTTTTTTTTTTTTTTTTTTTTTTGTTAAGCAATTTGTTTGGTTGGGCAAGAAAAGTTTATTTAGCACTTTGCCATATAAACTGCACATGAATATGATGAGAGTGAAAGTGCATAAAATTGTCATTCATTCCGCCTTCCGCCAATCAAAATAAAAAGAAAGGAATGTGCTTACCAAATATGACAATATGACTTTTAAGTTTAAATTTAAAAACCATTATTGTTTAGGCAACGAGCAATTTTGCTTTGAAAGGGTTCAAAAGCACGTTTCTCACTGAATTGAACTTTTTCAACCACTGTGTACAGCTCTTATCAGTAGAGGCTTAAGTAAGCTTTTAATATTTTTAGCCAGTGATAACAAAATCATTTAGTTGACATTGACATTAATACCTTTATTCGAGTCGTATTGACCTTTCAAAAAACAATCCACATAACGATGTATGATGATATGCCACAAAGGCACAGCTATTTCCTAATATCGTTTATTAATAGTTTTTTCTTCGTTTTTTTCTCAGTTTTTTCTTAGTTTGTTTTATTTATTATGTATAAAATCGATAAGCATAATGTGAATGACTTTTATATTGTTTATATTTTAATGCTATAGTTTTTTATTGCTGCGGACTTTTCCTGATTGCCCATGAATAAATGGTTCGTTGGTTACGCGTTTAGTTTTTGCTACATCGTTTATTTCTTATTATCATTTATTTTGTTAACTACACTTAATAGTTTTTAATAAATATTTTTTTTTTATTTTCAGTTTATTTTCTTCGCGTGTTTACATTTCTCAAACACTTTGCTCATTTACATTTTTTTAGTTTTATTGTTTTTAGTTTTTTGTCTATTTTATAATCATTATTATGTTTAAATTTAAATATTTAATATTTATGTTAAAATTCATATTTTTACAAAACAAAAAACTTTACCAAAGACGCATATATTTATATATATATACATATATTCAATGCAAAATGTCTGAAAAGTGGTTCTTGATACATTTACGGTGATAAATAATTTATTAGCACTAGTCGTAAAGTAAATTTATGAATTTGTCAAAACCAAGGCGTACACAGACAGAAAAAAAGAATCAAAATCAATTGATTTGATAGAATGTTGTTGGTTAAAAAAAGAGCTAAAAATATTTATTTCATTACATTCCTTACAGGAATTCTACAAAATGAGCAATTAATCAAGTATAGACAATTAATTCTGCTGATGAGCTGTTCGCAACAAGATCGTATTCATAAGCAGCGAGTTAAAATCGTTTAGCCGCTTACCGTTCAGTGAAAAAAGATAAAATTTTATGTAAAATCCGCGTTTATTTAAATAAGAAGAAAAAATGATAAGTATATGCTAAATATGCATACGCGTGCGAATGTTTATTTGCAAAGTATTTGGAAGGTTTCTACGATTAATGTTCTATAAAAGAACTAGAAAAATTTATAACTCGTAAATGTTTTAACGATTTAGCAATAATAAATGAAAAATTTAACGACAAAGAATTTCCATACTAAATAAAGCATTTCGAGGCTATAAGTAGATATTCGCAAAGCCATTCCGGGGCTGATCTTTCCGGGCTGATCTATCGGAATTGCTTTAATTATTCAACAGCTCAAATCAAATATTGCTTTGGCTGGTGCCTTTTTAACTCTTTAGAAGCCAAGTAGTGGATATTCTCTGTTCATATTCACTACAATACGACCGCTCTTTTAAACTAAAATAGTTTATAAAACTATTGTCAATCGTAGGGTTGCAGCACTACCGATACCTAACATTCAATATTAGCAAAACAATTTATACATCGTTAGTTATTGGAGAAAACCTTCATTTGCATAACATATACATGTAAATAGGAATTTAAACTATTTTGTTTATAACAAATTAATTATACAGTGTTGTTAAACAATTTTTCTTACAATGTCGATTAAGACTGATGCACATCAATAGTTAATATAACGACCGCTGCAATTTCTCGCTGAAATGCATTTTCTTTTTCCAACTAAACAAAATATTAAAATATTATTTAATTTTTTTTTTTTTGGTAAAACTGAACTGTGTTTATAACATTAAATACATTCGCTTCGGCTGGCTACAGAACTACAAATTCAGTTAACTGATTAATTATTTTGAAAGCGTTATCGCGATCAAAAAGTGTTGACATTAAATATTACAATGATGCTAAATTATTTATTAAAAATGGATTTGTAATATATAAAAATTTAAAACCAAGTTAATTACGAATCGGTAATTAATTTATAATATTAATTTAGAATAATTTTTAAATCAAATATCTCACTTTTCTACCACATTGGCAACACTTTCTGTTCATTAGCTGTCACAAAACAGTTGGCAGTGGTAAGATTCGCTCACACGAAAATCTGATGTCATGTCATATCCTTCCTATTTTAAAAATCCCATCAAAATGCCGTTGTAAGTGCCACACTATCATACAAAAATGATGCAAACAAATTTTTCTTTGCTGATTCAAGCAAAGGCAACCTTAATCGCATGAAAATTGTCATTTTATGAAAATTTTTATAAATTTTTGCTTGACATAAAAATTTGACATTTTTAGGCCCCACCATTATATTTTTTTCAGCTGAGATGCAAACAAATCGTACGACTGTGCAGGATAGTGAAACATGGCCTTTAACGATCGCTGTTAATGTTTTTAATTAGTATTGAATATGTTTTCCGTTTGCAAATATGCCAAAAGATAATAAAATAAGATCTTATAAACATAATAATATATTTGCATTTGCCGCCATTTTTAAATTTTTAATTAAACATTTATTTCTTGTTTATCTGCTGAATTGATATTTTGTGCTATCAAATGAAGACTTAAGACTTTAACACATCTTCACTTAATATAAATCTATATAAAAAAATCTGATAAATATCATGCTGATTTAAAAAACAATCTTAATTTGTATTATTTAAAAAAATTATAATAAAAAAGTTAAGCTTTTAAATCAACAACTCATTTATAACAACAATAAAATCCATCGTTAGAAAATAATCCAAAATCAAGCACAAAATAAAACACAAACAGAAACATGATGCATGCAAATTAAAAAGCTAAACATCATAAGTAAATAAGAGTGATTGTGAAAAAATAGTTCCAAAAAATAAAATGTGGGTGTTTCTAGTGAATAAAAGTAAACATTATTTTTAATTTTATGTGCAAAATATTTTTTGCATATTTCTTTCAGCTTATTTCATATTTTTTACATCTTCAGGCGTTCAGAGCTTTGCAAGTGTCTTATAATTCAAAGTTTTGATGTCATTAATGTTTTTCAGATACTCGTACACGACACAGATACTTTGGTTTTATATTAAAAAAATAAATACATTAATTACTTTCAAGTGAAAGGGTTAAGAGCATAAACATGTTTGCAAAATTATTAAAAATTACTTCACAGAAAATGGCCAAGTAAATTTTTATTTGCTAAAAAATAATATTTAAAGTTTAAAAAGAAAATAATAATGTTTTCTTAGTTTAATTATTGTAATGAGAGCGAATGGTAACTTTCATTCAACTATGTTTGCGTACTAAGGCAGGAGTAGCGGATACAGGTCCTGCCCTGTAAGTTTGTTACAAAAAAAAATGTTATTCATATTATATTTTTTTGGGCCAACCATGCGGAAATTACTACTCTCACTCTGTTCAAAACGGTCTGAGAATGATTTAGAAATGCCATTAAGTATATAAAGTAATTTAAATATACTTTCATATTAAAGTGGGGTTCTTTCTTAAGTCTTTTGTTTTGAACTTCAGTAGAGGGCTGCTTGCTACAGCTACTACAGTTGTTTCTTAATGAAAATTTCTTATTAGATTACTATACTGTATTATTACACATCTCTGAGGCAGTTTTAAATGTATTTATCTAGTCATGTATACGACGACTACTTGCAAATAAAGATCACTGAGATATCAGTGTGATTGAGTTAAATATCATTTACATTTCGTAAAGTCAAGCCTATTAAATATAAGCAAATTACGAGCTATACGTTCACATAAAATAGCTTTTATGAATTATATATGAATCAAGTATATTTTAATATAATTTTGCAATAAATTATAATCAATTTCAATACAAATAAGCGTAATTAATTCCCTTTCTATGATCTCCAAATAACTTAATAAATATTTTCTCTTTTATTTTAATATTTCTTTAACAAAAGTGCGCATTAACAACCGATTTAGCCGATGGATTCAGCAAGCAGTGCTTCCTTCTACTATAAATATTAAATTTATATTCATATAATTGTTATATTACATAAATAAATAAATAAATAACAATCATTTACACATGCGTAAGCTTTAATTACAATATTATTATTATATATACACACGAGATATTAAATCATCCTCAAGTACTACAGCGCAAAAGATTATATGAGCTTGGAAACAGAAATCTTACACAAAATATTCTTAATCAATTATAGTTGGAAAGACCTGCTGCCATTTTGTATTACGAGAGAATTTATTAAACACTGCATGTGTGTGCTCCTTTACTGGTTTTTTATTAAATCTTTATTAAATCTCGAATATGTATTGGAATTAAATTTTCCTTTCATATCTAAATTTTTTTTCTATTTTAATGACAATAATGCTTAGAAATTTTTGTCTGGGAAATTTCTCCAAAGATTAGGGAAACATCGGATTTGTTGTTATTGTTTAGAGAAATCTAAACAAACTGTCAAAAAAACTCAGACTAAGATTGCAGAGGCATCGCTATGGAGTGACTACTGTATGCTACTGGAGATGAGGTTTCCTTCTTAAGTCTTTTGTTTTGTATGTAAACACTCGTATTAAATAATCAAAAAAAAAAAACTTTACTCTGCTCTTGACTACCACTAATTTGATTTATAGAAATACATATATTTATAGATAAATTAAGCCCGGGATACCTACACGCTTTTATAATTGTAGAGCATTGTTTGATAGCCATTGAGATTACACGTTGATATCATTCAAAATAATAAGTTTCAAATTTTTTGAAAAACAAGCTGAATTTAATTACAAATTATTTGGATTAACATTGTGGATTATGAGATTTCGGTAAAATAATAATTATTAATACATAATATGGCAATTATAAATAAATTTACTGAATTTAATAGTTTATTTAATAGTTGAATAATTTTGTAAAAGAAATATTATGTGCACAATTAAAATTACAACTTACTGGTTATTTACAGACAACATATACAATATATATTGTAAATACATGTTTATTTAATTACATGTTTTTATTTGTAAAGGGTATTCAATAGAAACTTTTGTGACATCAATATTAATAATATTCAATTAACAATTCAACGAAAAAGGTGCTTTTATTCAATTCATGACACATTTCATTAATTTACAACCGTTTGTGCTTGTTCTTGGTTCTTGATTCAAAATACAAAGTTAACAAAGTATTCATTATGACGCTACTGCGCTAGCAGAGATAGTATAAAATATGGGTATGGCCCTAAGAGTTATTAGTGTCAAGCTAATTCAAATAAAAAGCAACTATCAGCTGTTAAGTAAGTTGTCAAACGAGGCAGTGCTGCCAATTCAAAGCTATGGACCTATAAAAACACAAGATATGATAAAGCATCACAAAATTTTGTCTTTTACTGCTAACATTGGGAAGGCAGCCTTATCTCAAGTGGTTACAACTAAACTGATAATACTTCCATCAATGTCCGCCGCAAATACAACGCAGATATTTCAATCCACATGGGAAATAGTTCATCATGATTAAACCCATAAATATAAAAAAAAAAATGAAAGCAAAAACTAAGATTTTTTTCTGTAATTCGTGTTTTATGGGATACTGGTTAAGTAGCATTTTATACCTGTTTCTCTTTTTACTCATCAAAAAGTTGGCACTGCTGCATCGGATAATGCGATAAATAAATTTTTTTTTTGAATTTTATCCAGTTTTTTTTATGTAATCTTCGCTAACAAAATACAGCAAGAAATTTAAAATATTAATAAAGTAGTAAATACAAATGATTGTTAGTATATGATTTATCGACAAAGATCTCCAGAGAGATCTTCGTACAGGTCTGCAAGAATGTTACGATGGATTTAAATCGCGCAATCACGAGCACCAAATTACAAGTTTATTGCGAACGTTACTTGAAAAAAAAATCCATTCAAAGTGGCCTCTTAAACCTTAGAATATTAAATTAAAATACAAATCCGCCAATCGTCATGATCTTGGGATGGTCACTATTAACTGTGATATTGGAGCCCGTATCGTTATTATTATTCAAATGGTAAACAATATGAAATGTTGTCTCTTCGGGTCATCATGGTATTTCAACACTGAAAAAAGTGTGTCAGTTGTGCTTATTAGCATATTCATTCAATCAAAAATTAGACACAATAAAACAATTTTGGGGTATTACAAATTTTGTTTTGAATAGACCACTGGTTCCTTGCTCGGTTGGTTTCAATTTGTGTTCGAGATGATTTTTGACAAAAAATCTTATATTTTAAAAAGTCTTTAGCTGCTGAGTACGATGCCAAAATTAGCATTTTCTTGATCGTGAGCAGTTTTCTGCACGCGGTAAACGTTGTAAGAAATTTTAAAATTATTTTGTAAATAATCTTATTGTTAAATAATATTATTTTTTTTTTTTAATAATATCTATGATCAAAGTATGAAATTCGAGTTGTAGATTTATCAATAAGAAAGCTAATAAATAAAGGACTCTGATACTCAGAAATGTCTGATTTGAAAATCTATTTCGATCAAACCACTTGATAACTCCGATAGCTTCTTGAGCCACTGTTGTTGATTTACATGCTCAATATCGCCAGATTTACAGTTTAAGTAGTCTCAGTCTCTAGAAATTAGAATGTCTATGCAAGAATTTATAAAATTTCATTTCTCTGTAAAAATAATTCTGTTTTTACTAAAAAAAATACTCTCTCCATAATAGAATGCTCTGCACGATGTTTGCAAGAAAAAAATTTAAAGTTATTGAACAAATATTCCATCTTTGAAATTCAGTCCTGGTTAATAAAAAAAAGAAAAAGAAATATATTAAAACAAGTTTACAGAAAAAAAACAGATATTAAGAAAATTGGGTCAGAAATAACCACACAAAACGCAAGAAAATCGTACTCTAAATTAATGGCTGCAGATTATTTGTGTGCGTGTATGTGTTTTTATTTTCCTGTTATTAAAAATGTTCATCAGGAATCCGGAATTTTTACTAAAATTAATTTAAAAATTTCAGAAAATTATTGCCCAAAGAAATACATTAAAGAGCAAAATATAAAAATGCATCGAAATAGTTGAATAAATAAAAATAATGAAATGTTTATGCTGAGAAAGGACTTGTGTTGCAAATACTTAAACCACATATAAACAGTATAAAGTTTTTATGCAAACGTATATTTAATTCTTTCACATTTGCTGAATTTAAAAAAATTAATTTTTTGTTTTAATTACATTAATTGCAAGTGCAAGTACATAATTTTTATAGGGAAATTTTCGAAAACAAATTTAACAGCAATGAGATTCATTCGTACAAACAATCCGCTTAAAACAGTGCAGCACAGTGGTCCGATTTCTTTTGTCACTGTTTAATCTCAATTTGTAGACTATGGCAAAAATAACGGATACGCTTCAGCGATTTTATCTTAAAAGATTTTCTTTATATAAAAAGTATCAAGGACCAAAGCAAGCTTCCAAATGCCCTTGTCAGTTACATAATTCTTAGTCTTCATTCGTTATAAACAACTTTATACAGAAATTTGCTAGAAGTTTCTTCTATAGTCTTCAGGTGTGTACTTAAATTTTACCGAAATTATTTCCTTTTTTTCATGACTTCTGGAACAGTTAGTGTATTATTTAAGAGGTTACAGTTTGAGTTCCAATAAACTTCGACTAATAAAAATCCAACTTGGTTTTTATAAAATAATTAAAGTATTTGATATTACTCACATGTTGGTATTTATTAGTATCTTTATTTTAGCAAAAAGGAGAGGAATTTACGTAAATTAATGTAACCATAAATTTGATTTTAGTTGAGTGATGAAGAAGATCTGTTACTTATCTATACAAAAGAATTATGCAATCGATAATTTGATGTTTGCATTTTAATTTTCATGGAATCACGAATTTTATGCGAAACGTCCCACTGTTCCTTCTTTTTAATAAAATATTTAATAAAATAGTTTTTTGCGACTTTAGTTTCTTTTTTATATTTTCCAAGAAAAAAATTTGTTTAAAATACATTAACAACAACATAAAAAGCCATAAGTGCAACGATTGCGACGAAATTTTAAATTTTTTGTTTTTTTTTTTATTATTGTGTGTTAATTATCACCGCTGCTAGAAAAACATCTTAAGCACATGCATAGTTCGTCACAATTTTAACACATCCATCCATCCATGCGTACCTCCATACAGATCTATACACATAAATCCAAACATGCATGTGCACGTATACACATGCACCCACTAATGAAGCCACAAATATAACGGCTGTTAAATTTTACTTAAGCGTTTGATTAAGTTAAAATTTGAATTCATTTTGTTACTTGTGTTTTAAATAAAAACAAAGTAAATTAAATTTATACAGAGACATCAGCGTGTAGTGTGGTAGACAAATACGAGTAAACACCGGAGTGCATAAATTTTCTTAAACTTTTCAGATTATGTCTTTTTTCACAAAACATTTAAAACCCTCTTTTTATGCCAAGTTACGAAACTTTCACCAATAAACATGAAAACTGAGTATTTAGTGTGTACGTAAATTAGCAACAACATAAAATAATTACTAACTTTAATTCATTTAAAGAAAAATTTTAAAAATTTCCCACAAAATGTTTGAGATTATTTAATTAATTTCTTAAAGTAATAATTGCAATTTAGTGAATTTTTTATATAACTTTTTAACACCAAAGTAATTATTTTGTATTTTATTATTAAACGAAAAAATAATTTGCTCACTTTAATTTTTATATTTTTATATATATTTCTATTTTTGATTTATCCACCCTTTTCAATTTAAAATTTTCATGGAAATTTCGATTTCGTTTTCGTTTTGGTTTTGCCGCTTTTTGTAGTTTCTCTAAGCCAAGACGTTTTACAACTGGCTACGACGTTGACTGCTTTTAAAACCGATTAAAATTTTGTTAATTTTCTTTTCCAAATATTATGACTATTTTGTTGTTTTGGCCACAGCTGAATTTGATTTTTGCTTTATTTTTACCACCGTTTGTTTCCTCGTCGCCGCTTTCATTACTACAGCTTTTTGTTGTAAGTTTGAAATCTTGATGTAAAGAGCACAGTGCCTGCAAATTTGTTTTTTTTTTTTCTTTTTGGGTAAATGACTTAAATTATTTGCTGGTTTCTGTCTCACTGACTCGGCTCAGTCTCTCTCTCTTTCTCTCTCACCATCTCTCCCTTTCTCAATCGAACTGATATTATGTTTATGCCTCCTCAAATGGTGTGAGTTTAAGTTGAAATGACAAATTTATGCTGAATTTTATACTCAAAAATCGATCACTTATTAGTTTATTGGTTGGCACCTCAAAACCAAGCCAAGAGCATGAAAAAATTCGCTTCTACACGCATGTGCTCTTTTCGTGGGCACATGTACATACATATGTACATACTTATGAGTATCTTGAATAGAAACAGTTTTTTGGTAATAATTCAATTGCTGAAAATCCATATGCCATATTCGATTCGATAAAGTTCAACCACCGCCAAAAAACAGTCTATTCAGTCTTTTTTATAAATTCCCATTTTTCATGTAACGTTTTAGTCCTAAGTTTAAAAAATAATATTTTTAATTAATAGGTGCCTAACGTACATTCACATTGTTAAGTGGCTTAACATTGGTAGTCGCGAAATCGTGTAAGCTGCTCTTGTGAAGGTGTTTAACGTATTACAGGTTTTCTCAAGCTTAACCGATAGTTTGCTAATTTTTGAAAACAAATTATTACATTGTCTACTTCTTTCCAGTTAACATCCTACCATATGAATCCTATGTTGCACAGCTTTTTAATTTTTTACATGAAAGGAGGAGGAGCACACATAAGAAAGTTTCAGTTCCAATTCTTGGATTAGCAAATACAATAAGGTGCTTAAAATTCCCAACATGAGAGACAAAAAAATTTATTTACGGAAACTTTAGTGGAGGCTTTTGTCTTGGCAGGTATCTACTTTTCTGATTGTTAACCTTCAAACCACCAAAAGTAGATTGCACTTTGGGGACTAGATTTTGGTATTCCATGTGTTTTAGTTTTGCACATTTTTAAATACAGATTTAAATGTTACCCATAAATACACAATATTTGTATTTTCAGCTGCAGCTACCAAAAGTTAAGGCAACATTCTTTGGATTCATTGTTATTATCCTACATACATACGAATGATGATTCCTTCGTTAGGTATATTCTAACCCCTTCTATGCCTTAATGTTAAAGCAAGTAAGCAAAATCTAAATATGTCTCCAGCTAGTTTAGGAAGTATTGGTAATAATTCTTCTTAGATAGGTTTTTTTTTTTGTTTTGTAGCAGGATGAGTACTCATGCTATTAATTCCATTGTAAGAATTAGTTTTTCTTTTCACCTTTAAAAACCAGAGCGAAAAAAAACAATGTACACAAATCCATACGTACTTGATTTCAAAAGTGGAGTGTGGCCAACCATTTCCTCTATGAGCGTATATCTTGCATCCTTAACTAATTTAAAAAGTAATATAAATAACAAAAGTATAAGTAAATTCAATATTTCACCAATTTAACTTGCCACATATAATACGCTTATGTAAGTGAAAAATAATTTTATTTTATTTTCAGTCTGCAACTTTCTTTTTCTTTGAACGATAAATACCCAAAAACTTACAGAGCTCTTATTCGTATTTCCCGAAGGTTTGGAGGCTTACAACTCAGGAAGCATGGACTCTCATTCAAAATAATAAAAAGACATTATTTTCGTATTATGTATATATAACTTCATTGACAATAATGGTTTCATAAAGGATCAATAATTTGGATCAACTTTTTTAAAAAAGCTTTCTTTAAAGTTATATGTTTTCAGGATATTATTCTTAAAATAAAATGGAAAATATCAACTGAGTAAGCAGGAAATGTATAAAAATTTAAAAATATTGTTCATAATTGCTAATTTAAAAGCCTACTTGGAAAATACGATTATATTTTAAACTAAAAATACCTAAGAATATACATATTGTCTGTATTTAAATCTTTTCAGAGAAATCAATACGGACGCCTTGAAGTCTTCCGTAAATTTTTTTCAATTTCAAACTGTCGTAAGTCCGTCCGTTGTAAAAAATCCTGCCTTTCTAAGTATCTGTTAAAAATAAAAATTATGGTTAAAATTTACATTTACTATTAATAAGGACGACTCACCCATCCTTTCCTCTGTTGAATGTTTGAATTTGTTCATCAATACCTTCAGATTGTTTGAAACATTTCCAATCCATTTGAGATTTCTCCAGAACAGATAATTTTTTCTTTTTCCCCAATTGATTTAGTACTGACCCTAATCCAGCTGCAGACCCACTGGCACTAGAAGGTACTAATCTTTTAATACCTGCTCCCGGCATTATTCGACCGAATGGTTGTTTTCTAGGCGTTGGTATTACCGTAGCTTTATTTTCTTTAACATTATAAGCATCTAGTTCATGTTCAAGTCTTACTTCTTCCCCTGCGAAATCTACAACTTCGGTCACCGCTCTTTTATTTTCTTTCACTTTTGGACTTAGGATTATGTCTATCTTAACTTCATCCTTTTTTTCTTTGTCATCTTTATTTACAAAACCTGAGGAACTTGGGTTATTTTCGATTTTTGATTTATTTACCCTAGAAACACTATCTTTTGAATCAACATCTTTAAGGAAGTCCGCCCATAGAGCATTCGTATGAGATTCATCTTCATCATCTGAAAGCTCGTCTTTTTCTAAATTATTCGTTTTTCCATTTGTTTCACAATTTTGATGTCTGGTTGATCGCCTTGAGGTAAGGGTTTTTTCTTCTTCTGATTCATCGGCATGCTTTAATTTTTTCTTCCTATTTATTCTCTTATTGCATCCTTTTGATTTTCCAGATATTTGCTTTAATTCTTCAGTTTCGTCATTCGATCCTTCATTGGATTCATTATCATCTCCGTCATCTTCGCTACCGGCTGATTCGCCGACTACATCTTCCAGTCTAAATTCTTCATCACTTTCATCAGTATCCGAGGCATAATCTTGCTCCTTATTCATTTTTATGTATTGAATTTATCGATTACGAATCTTGTAAAAATGCCTTATGTTCCTGCTTGCACGCGAAAAATCTATTATTTCTTGATACTGACAGCGCAGTGTTTCAACACGATTTGCAGTTAGCGTTTTTCTTTCAAAACTTGCTAAAGATTGTTGCGTTTTTTAAACTTTTTGCAACTTCAATAGGTGGCAGCTCATCATGCACATTTAAATACAGGGGAGATCAAATTATATATATTACAAAGCATTTACGAATATCAAGGCGAATTCACTACCAGGTGGCAATTTGTGCGAATTCATTACAATTTCAATTCGCGTTTATGATTGATAATCACATTTTGTAAACACATAAAAAAATTATTCGGGTTCCTCCTTTGCCCTGTTTTTTAATTCGTTTTGGAAGAATTAGTAATATATAGAATTAAAAAAAAAACAGGCATTAAATGCATCTTAAGATATGCTAGGTTTAGTAAATATGAAGTGAATTTCTAATAAAGCATTAGAAATGTAGACCAATTAACAGAATTTTATTAAAAAAATAATTGGTGAGATTTTTCCATTGAGAACAAATTGACCAAATTTTATTTTGACACATTCATCTTTTTTTAGTTTTAAATTTTTTCGGAATGTGCAACGTAATTGATTTTAAATTTCTTTTTCTATTATTTTTTGGAAAGGTGAGGTTTTATATTCGGGAAAGTTGAGAAAAAATTAGTTTTTTAAAAATGAGTAAAAATAATGAAGAAATTTTTGTTTAAAAAAGAGAAGAATGCCAGGCAAGACATCAATGAAATTACGCAATTTGCGGAGACGATGAATCGGTTCGTGTAGCACAATTGTTTCGATGTAAAAGTTGCACCCCGCACTAGTCGACCTTTCGTCGAAAAAGTCTATGAAGTTGTTATAGAGAATAAATAATAAAATAAAAAATAAAATAAAACTACAAACATTTTTTAAATATACCATAAGCTTTATAAAATGGGTTATGGGACATAATAAAGGCTACAATTAATATTGATTATAAACTTAATTTTTAACATGATTAAAAGTGACCTAGAATGCAAGATATTGCGAAAATTTTATTAATCAACAATTAATTTAACAAGAATGATTTAAAATGTATGTAAATAATTAGAAATAATAATTTGGGCATGTTGTTTTTATAAAATATGAAAAATTATGCAAAATATAAGGATGGAAAATACATAATGTATATAGAGTATATTAAGAAAAATAAATTATTTCCGTAAAAAATTACTTATGTATGTATATGTATATCAAAACCATGTTTTTAAAAATGTCAACGTTATCATATACTTGCAGATGTATACATATGTATATAACAAATAAATATATAACCATGTAACAAACAGCAATGGTTCACTGATCGTTCAATGATATGTTATATTTATATTGAACCTAGTTCTGCGCTAAACTTCAAACAACTATTATTTTATATGGATGTATGTACAAAGTCTGTATCTGTATAGTAAAATATAAACTATATTATTACAAAAATATATATATATATATAATAATACGCAGATTATTTCAAACATCTTCGCTTTGGTAAAACTTCTTGCGGAATGACATTAGATTTTGTCTTTCATTATCTAGAGCTTGTTCCAGTTGTAGTACTTTAATATGCATTTCCATTTCCATGGCTTTTTTCTGGGAAGTAGTAAGTTTTGTCATGTCAAATTCGTTTTTATATTCTAATTTATTACAACCATCTTTGACGGTGGCCACAACTGAACCAGTAGCCATGGAGACATCACGTGATGCTTTTGTCAGATCAATAAGTTTTTGACTGTCTTTATTGGCCTTGACTTTGCTAGCAATTACCAACTGTGCAGTGCTAGCCGCGATTTCCTGGGCAGCTACAACTATTTCAAAACATTCATTTGATTCTAAAACAATTGCCTTATTGGCGGCGTCCACCAAATAGTTAGCACCTTTGGCGACACTCTTAGAAGCAGATATTAGACCTTCAGTCCACTGACTATTGCGCTTATAAAATTCCTTTTCGGTAAAAGTTCCTTTACCGCGTGCAACTATTTCATTTTGCAAGTCACGCGATTTTTTAATAAGATGTATAATACATTGCATTAAATACGTGCAAGAGTCCAAAATTTTTTCATTTACTTCTAGTTTGATACCCTCATCTTTAGATTTTGAATTCTGTTGTATTTCCATCATCTTCTGCGCAGCTTCTTCTATCATTTTATCCATATCTTTTAGTTCTTTCTGTAGTAAATCGCCAACATTCAGATTTTCAGTAAATGAGTTGCTCATAAGTTGCAACAAAACCATTAAATCTGACAATTTCCCACTAACATTACGGCACAGGTCTTCTAATTCTTTAATATCTTTAGTACTGTTCAACATTAATTGGTAGACAGTATTAAATACAGCTCTTGTGCTATCAGAGAGAGTGCGCAAGACGTGGGCATTTTCCATATCAGTGGTGTTCTCCACTACAAACGTAATGCACTCGTACAGAGTTCTTAGAGAGGAAATCAAAACTATACTAGACTTCGCAAAATGTCCGGTTATTCTAGTTTGGTTGCAAACATTTAATTTATAAGCTTCAAATATATTTTCCAAATGCATGATTATTGTTTTAATATTTGTTTTAGCCAGTTGCATTACCAATTTTGCATCGAACACTTTGTGGATAAAATCACTCTCTAAAGAATGTTTGACTGCCTTCATGACGGAGATTATAATATCATCTAAAGCTGCGTGAGCCTCATTTTGAGATAATTCTAAATATTCAACTTTTTCGTGAACTGTTTTCAAATTAGCTACCATATCTTGCTTGTCATTTGCAAAAATACTTAATTTCACTTTTAAGTCCTGCACAGTATTTTGATTATCTGCCTGAATATTTAAAAGCTCCGTGATTTGCATCTGCTTAGTATCCGATTCTTTCTTAGTAGTTTCCTTAAAACTTTCAAAAATTTCAATTTGTGTTTTTATTTTCTCTTCCAACTGTTTTATTATTTCCGCGTATTCCAAATGTGTTTTACGTAAAAGTTCCTTTTGATCTGTGAGTTCAGAGTTTAGTTGGTTTATGTTGAGTTCCTTAATTGCTACCATATTTTCGCATTCTTGACTTTTCGATTTTAAAACAGTACCAATTTCTTCGGCTTTGCAAGCTTGCTGTTCTAATTTTTCTTTAAGACGTTCAATTTCAATTTTTAGACGCTGTTTATCTTGTTTTTCATTAACAAGTACATGATTATCTGCATCTGATTTCCGTTTTTGTTCTTCAAATAGATGCAACAAGGTCTGCTGTTCTCCATTACTCTTTTGAAGTTGCTCCTTAAGTTTCTCTATTTCCGTGTTCAGATTTTCAATGCTAATTTCTTTGCGAGCTAAAATATCTTCATATTCTGCCGTTTTTAATTTTAAGCTTTTATTTAAATTATCTGTCCCTTCTAATTGTAGTAGCTTGTCATTTAATGTCTGTATTTCCTCTTTAAGCTGCAAAAATTCTCTTTTTTCTGATGTTAAATGTTTAGAATCATCATTGCGCATTCGCAAAAGTCCTATATGTTCTTCGCGCAGCTTCGAATACATAGTTTTGATTTTGTCAAATTTTTCTTCAACTTGCTTTATTTTATCATCGCCCTTTTTTACTTCTTCTTCCAGGCTGGCTATTTTAGATAATCTTAATTCCATTGTTTCGTTTACTGCACTCAACTTTTGGTCCAAATTTTCTTTGATAAGTAAAACGTTTTGCAGATTCTCCTTCGTCATGGTCACTTCCCTTTCAAGAGAATCATTTTTCAACTGAAAGTTATTTATTTGGTGAGCCAAGTTTGAATATTGATCCAAAGCCATTTGCTTCTCAGTTAGAGCATCAGTTAATTGTCTGATAATACATTCTTTTTCTTCTAGAGAATTTTCGGGTTGACAATTATTTTCCGCTGAATTCGCAAAGTCCACTAAACTCTCAATAGAGGGTTCCGGTTCAGGTTCCGGTTCCTGCGGTAACACCATTACTGGGGCTCTATAATTGCCTAAATCAAGTTCAGAAGAAAAGTTGGGTGCCACCTCTGGTAAATGTGGCAATTGTATAACATCCGAAAAATATTGAAGAGGGCGAACGCTTTCGTAAAATGCTTTCAATTTCTTAAATATTTCGTTAAACCGGTTACGATGTCCCATTAGTACATCATGTGCCAAACCATCGTGCAGACGAAACATAATGCGAACACATATGTCATATAGAGGATTCGAATCTTGTATCAGTGTAATTAAAGGTGCTAGGCGACATTGCCCTTGTGGTGTCATCGACGATAAACGATAAGTATTAATAGCCAGAAATATTTGCGCTTGCACCTGGAGAATATGTTCAATATAATCAAAAACCTCGACACACAACTGGAAATATAGATTCATATCATCACCAACTATGCGTACAAACTCATGGAAATCAAGTGCCAGTGAGCCCGGAATGTTTGCGTTTTTTAGATGGAATTCTAATTTATTGACCAAAAGCCTGGTGTATACCTCGATACACTTGCCAACGCCATCGTGCAGATGGCCCCACAACTTACCCACTTCTAAAATAAGAGTCTTATGAGTCTGCGACTGTTTCACAGCAGTTTCGTGGCCTTCACGTAATACTTTATGCAATAAATGACAAAATTTCCAAGCAGTAAATCTATGCTCCATTATCGGTTGGCGCGTGATTACTGACCAAAAAGGCTTCGCACTCTTCGAACGATGAGTTGCGATTATTACCGATCGGGCGTGCTTCGCTTTCAACGGAGCCTCCGAGGGGCTTAAAGCTTTAGTTATACTTATGTGTAGTTGATACTCCTTGTCCATTTTCGCTGCGATCCAACTTTCTTTTATTCAGAATAATTCACTTTTATAAAATTAGACTTCAAAAACACAATGGAAAAAATGTGTGTGTTTTATATGTATGTATGTATGTATACATATAAGTATCATTTAAAAGAATTTCATTTTTTATCTTATCCAAATTATTTGTAAAGAAAATGCAGCGCAAGCACAATTATAAATTACTAATAATAATAATATTGATAACAGCGTTGCCACTATATTAACTGTAAAAATGCAAAAAACGTGAGACGAAACTAAAAGTGCATTACACCATTGCTTGTGATATTTTCTACGTTGATTCAAATGTTAGGTCTATAATTAGTGTATATGCACACATACATTTATATGTGTGTCCATGTCGGAAGAACTCAAGAATTTTGCAATAATAAATTAATAATACGTGTAATTAATTGTATATACATATAAATATATGCATATATTCAAAAATGGTTTTATGGCTCTGCTCCAATAGGAGCATAGCAGGCATTTTTCCAATTAACAATTTAGCCAAAAGCAAAGCACAACTCATTGGGAACACTATGCCCTTTGCAATCTATTAATGTATGTATACGTATTATTATTATAAAAATGGTTTGAAGAGCTCGAATCTTTTGCCATTTGCTTTACCGTTTACATTTGCCACTGCTATTTCATTTAAAAAATTCCATCTAAGCTTTTGCTTCAAAAAAATTTGTTCAGTTTTGTGAATTTTAAAGCATTTGTTGTCCCTTTCATATAGATGTTATTTGTTTTTATTTCCATTTTCTTAACCAAATAAAATTATAACATATTTTGATTATCATTATTTATTTTACTATTAAAATCACGACTTTAATAATGAAATTAATTTTTTCAATTTTTCCCCTTGATTAAAATCATACTTTTATTCTGTTTATTTTATATCATTCGTTTTAACTATATATCTCTCGCTTCCACAACTCTTCGTAAACAAAACAAAGCTAATTTTGCAAATTGAACAATTTTTAAAAGATTTGTCAAAAAGACTCATTTTAGGACAAACTTTTCTAGCAAATATGTAGATGTTACAAATCGTACGATTGTGTGGATACTGAATCATGGTATTCCATTGTAGGAAATGAAAAAAAATCATCTGGCATCTTTCTTGCAATTATTTGGAAGTTTACCATGATAGTGGAGAATTAAACAACTGTAAAATCCAAACAAATCTCCCAGCATGGAGTTATTAACAAATGAAAAATTCAAATGCAGGTATTTCTACTAATTTGATATGTACGGAAACACATTTTGGTAACGCGCATAAAAATTTTGTATCATTCCAGCGTTAGTTCAGTTCTAAATAAAGATATAAAGCAACACGGCAAACACTTCTTGTACGATCAGCAAGATGATACTGCTTGGAGCTCAAACGAGGTGGTAGCAATGACATCACTAAATGTTTAACAATTCAGCTTTCATTGCTTTGTTTGCAGGGTACACCGCAATGGATATCTATAGAGTTTGATGGCCCCCAAACAGTAAGGTCGTTCAGCTTCCAATTTCAGGGTGGATTTGCACCCAAAGAAGCACAAATACAAGTTTACAAGGCCAGCCAAAATCAAATCGAAGATATTTATGAAGAAGCATTTTATGCCGAGGATATAAATGCAGTACAACACTTTAAACTCACAACAGAGCAAACTAATGTAAAAAAAATTAAGTTCCTAATCAAAAATAGTACCGATTTTTTCGGTCGAATTATTGTTTACAATTTAAAAATTTTCAAATAAATTTTGTTTTAAATATGTATATATGTATGCTTAGTTGATGACATAGAAAGTGGTTTGTGGGTGTAATTTTTACGAGTTCTCAGACTTATTATTTTCATGCTACTAGAGGGCGCCCGCGGAGTTAAGAGTAAATCTCCACTTCTGTGGAGAGTAGTTCTGAAATGTGCACACCGTAACTGGGAAAAATTATTGTATTATAAATAAATTCTTATCAATGCTAAAAATATAAGCAATATGAGTTAATATATTAGAAAAGGCAGTGATCTGGCAACTCTGTTTATTTTAACATTATATATTTTTGACAGCCGGATATCTTGTATCGGCCATATTGGAAATCACCTTTCCTTTTCTCTTTCTTTCGAAACGTGGAAAACGTCAACATTGGTAGTTTTCATATTGCAAAATAAATTCTACCAAACAATCTTTAACTTGCACAATGTAAGTAAAAAACAAGGGAATAAACTATCGTGTACATGTTTTATTTATGTTCAATTTATTTTTTTTAGATGCCCCGCGAAATCAAAGAAGTTAAGGATTTCCTGAACAAGGCCCGTCGGGCTGATGCTCGTGCTGTAAAAATTAAGAAGAACCCAAGCAACACCAAATTTAAGATCCGCTGCTCACGGTTCTTGTACACGTTAGTTGTGCACGATAAAGAGAAGGCTGAAAAGATTAAGCAATCGTTGCCCCCAGGCTTGCAAGTTAAGGAAGTCAAGTAAAAATAAATGTGTTGTTTATTCAGTTACTAATAAAATGAAAACAATAGCATCATTAGAAATATAAAGTGTAACGTGTTAAATTATTTACATCTGAAAGTGAGCAAAAAATTCTGTGCATGTTGTGATACCTGTCATATGTGTTAAGCTCGGTAAGTAGGGAGCCGGTATGGGTGGCATTGAATGTATTGTGTATGTACGTAAGACAGTATGTTTAGTGCAAAAGAGCAGCCACTTAGTCAAACATAATTGTAGTATGTATCAATTCAGTGAAAATGGTTTAAAGTATCGAAAATATTTTGAATGTCCTGTTTTGTTACTATGATATTAACGTGCGACAGCTTATTAGATTGCTCTTTTCTATGATTATAGGTCAAACCAATACCGAGCATATAGTGTATTAGGAGCAAAGTATTACATTGGAAAGTATCTGATTTGTTGAAATAAATGACGAACATTCCCAAAATTGATCGAAAACCAATGTTTTCGTTAGGGAAACAAAATAGTAATTTTTTTGTCACAAAACAGATTTTGGTTTAATGGTTTATATGAAGCAATCTAAAACTAAGAACTAAACCTTTACAATTTATTTGTAAATAATTTTATAGCTGCGATTGTTTTGTTTATTAAGAGGCCTCAAATTCTTATTCATCCCACTGGTTACAGAAAAGGAACAACAGTGTGTAGCCAACTGCTTGCCACAATCTATGTTAAATATTGAGGTAAATGATGCAGGCACCAAACATAAACTTTGTAACTTTATTTAAAGGTAACAATGCTGCTGGTGCAATTCACGTTTAAAAATTATTAATGCTGTATTTTGATTTATTTTTAAAATATTTACATAATTGTAAAAGTATTAGCGATTATAATCCTTTTGTAAAAATCGCAAAAATAAATTAGACAATTAAATTCCTACTTGTTTTAATTGAATTCTACTTATTATTTCTTGATTTATTGTTTATTAAATTATCATCTTCTTCGCCTATTTCCAACATTGATTGCAAAATTTTTCTTTTAAGTCGTTTTCGCGACACGTCAGAATTTAAATTCCGAAATTCATTTGCTACTAGTTCACCAAAAGAGTCCCATTGATCACATAATACCCCGGGTGCTCTTATAGATGCATTTGACGATGTTATAGGAGACATTATGTGAGTAGTTACTGGTTGACTTACAGATGCCCCTGGTGACGAGTGTGAATGCTTTGGGCTAACCGTTCCATTATTTGCATTCAATTGTAAAACGGAAGAGTCATTGTTAATATTGATATCTGTTTGAGAGGAACTGGTAGATGAAGTGTGTGGAATATGTAAAGTGTTCTTGTGCTTAGAAGATTTTATAAAACTACACCCAGTGGCTGGAGATAAATCTGAATATTTTTTATCACAAATTTCTTCGTTGCACTTTGCTTGGTCGACCTCTACTATATCATTCTCGAAGGAATGAAAGCCACCAGTAATAACCTCATTTACAGTGTCATCGTATTGATATGAAGGTAACTCTCCCGTATTTTCATTATTGCATATGCTGCTATTACTGTGCAACATAGTTGTCGCATTACTGTCATCTTCAGACTTATTGAAGTCAAACTTTAAACGTACTTTCTGCATAAATATGAAAATAATTGAAGTGCAAATAAACATTTTATAATACAATAGCTAATACTTTTGCAGGATGGAAAGTACCCTGGTAACCTCCCGGCCTCGGTTCTATAACATGCCGCAAAAACATCAACGACTCAAAATGGCTCCATTTACAACGTAACTCAGCATCTTTAGTGTCATCTATACTCGAACCTGTTTCTTCTATACGTTGTTCTAACTTTTTCAGTTCGGTATTGAACTGATTCCGCAGATTATGTATCTTTTTCCCAAACTCAAACTTCTCTATATTCAACTTTGCGCAAATGTCCTCTATGGCCCGGTTTCGTTTATCCTTACTTTTGTACGCTTTATGCCAGTGATTCCATAAGCATTCATGATTTTTATACAGCTCGATTAATTGCCCAATCTTTTCTCTAGTCCACATTCCAGGCTTACGATTCTCTGTTTGAAATTGCATTGGCCAAACAACTATAAATTAACTTTTTTTAAAATTTATTTTATAAAATTAAACAAATTGTATGTTACTTTATATTATTTCAAAAAAAATATATTCCATTTACACTAATTTGGTGTTTTATAAATAGCTTGCTAGAATATTATAAACACCTACTTTTTTCTTTTCTCGCACGCCATATTGTTTTAAATGTCATTCGCATGCTACAGAATTGTTAATTAAATAATAACATAGTGCTGCCGGACTGCTGAAGTTACATGAAATTAAAAATCCGTTATTTTTTTATTTTTTTCATATGCAATGCAAATTTATGTAAATTGCAATCTAAGTATGTGATGGATAATTTAAATAATTCAAACGTAATGCAATTATCTGCCCGTAATTAACAAGTTTAATAGAACAAATTTTTTTTATGATTGTTTTATGTTTTTTGCTATAAGTCTTTTGTATTCAAACGTCTTTCCCACAAGAGTTAGCAGTTTACACATGCTCGCTGATCAGGGCTGATTTCACTGTCTGTCGCAAATATTACTGTTACATTCGGCTGCTGTTATAATTCGTATATTCCTCCTTAAAATTTTCTCGATAAAGTTTTGTAAAAATGATTTCAAAAATTATTAGCCTGAATAGCTACATTCAGTAATTTATTTCAAGCTATAACAATTTACTAAAATTAATAGCCAAAAGTCTGCACAAACATTTAATTTAAGTTTAATTTGATAGATTTTAATTGTAGTATTCAAAATTGGTTTTTCAGGAGCTGTCTTCATTTTTATAAACCTCCTCTTTTTGGCGCAACATGCATATTTTTTTAAAATATTTAAACGAAACCTATCGAGATAGATACAAATTTAAGATAAATACAATTATTTATTAAAAACTTAAAATTGTTTTTGATCAACTTTTTCAATACCAATATTAAAATGTGCAGCTATATCGAGCTGATAAGTTTTGAAATAAAAAAGATATAAAAATAATAAAATTGCTCAAAAATAATTTTATTACATAAGAACGAATGCAACTGCAGGATGTTTTATCAAAATTTTGTAAAACAACTAAAAAATTTATTTGTAACTCAAATCGTCAAAACGTCATTAAACAGATAAATTATTTATTTATTTACTTAATATTACAATTATATGAATATAATTATAACATAAGTAAAAGCACTGGCTGATTAGGCGATCGGCTAAGAGAAATTATATTGCAAACATATTTAAAAAATATAAAATTTGAATTTTTTATTTTTGAAATATAAAGTTTATAAAGTCATTCATTAAATTTTAGTTAGTAATAAAAAGTTGTAAAACTAAAATTACTTTCATATTTATTTCTTGCTTTTAAGACAAGTCAAAAGCACAAAAATACGATATCGATTTAATCGTGAACTAGAAGGAAATACTATGTCTAGTCACAAAGTTAAATATACACATATATATCCTTATATATATATATATATATTTATGTATATATATTTATATGTATATATATATATATATATATATATGTATGTATATATATATTAAAATATTTGTACAAATCCAATAAAATGGTTTTTACCAATTTTAAGAGAAGATAATTTATATGTAAAGTCTATAAAAGTGCAAATAAGCATTAATAAACATTACAGCAATTACATTTCAGAAATTACGAATACCTACCAATGTATATATGTATGTATGTGCCGTTAGCCTCAAGTAGTAAGATCCTAACACGCATTTTTTTTTGCAATAAATTATTTTTATTGATTTCAATGTATGAGCTGAATATACATTGAAATCACTAAAAAAAATTCGAATTAGAGTCTTTTTACTTAAGTCTAACGGTCATCTATGTACATATATATGGATGAATGTATGCATTTATGTTGTATGTGTGTATGTGCCCTACGCAAGATTTTAAAATATTATTGCTGCAGCCAATGTAAAATTTGGTTTTTTTTACAAAAAAAAAAAAATCTTAAATTAAGTACAATTTTTAAAAATTTGTTTACAGAATAAAAAACATAATATGAAAATGGCTTAAAGTTCATAAAAAATATTTGTTTTCAAATCAAGATAAATTTAATTATACGCGATAATTATAAAGATACCAAGTATTATGTACATGTTTGAACGGCATTTGTATTGGCGGTTATGTTGTTTTCCGGATCAATTCCATTTGATTGATGCAACAATGCGTAATCTGGTTCGTTTTCATTAAGACAATCTGTTTGATTGTCTTCATTTAGTGTTTCCATAAGTACTGATGATGTTTGTAATGGCGACTGATGTTGTTTATCCTCATGTACGAAGTTTTGCAAAGTTGGCTCTGCCTGATGGTTAGTCGCATTTGCTTCATTTGATTCCCCAATCTCTACCACGTGCTGCTCATTGTCATCAATTTTGCCACCCGCTTCCAACAGCGTTTCTTTCGCAATTATTACAATATTTTTATTAATCATCTCCTCGACCATTAAGTGCAAAACTTCAGATTCTTCACGATGAAAATTGCACCAACAATCATCTTCATCGTACATCTCTTGTATAATTATTTTACCAATATGATCTTGCTTTGCTCGCTGACCATACACTGAATAGATTTGTGTACGTTTTGGTTGGGTTTTATCCATGGCCAAACAAGTTCGCACTTCCTTATACATTGCATCTTGGATGCAACGCAAACGATTAGGAGGGTTAAAAAACGCCAATTGACTATGAAAATTCGTTGGATCACTGTCCCGTAATATTTCACCATTTTCTTCAAGGTATTCGCGGCAAATATCTAGTATAATACGCTCATAGATGTTAGTAATCTGTTCCTCCATAACGGATGGCAATTTTTCGCCCTTTTCATTGCAATATTCTAAAAGAATTTCTTATTTAGCTCAGCAAAGTAAACGGTGCGGAAAAAACTTACCTGTCTTCAAAAGTTCACAATACAATTCGTGAGTTCTTCGAAAGGTTATATCTTTTATACGGTCCTCGGATGGGAATATTGTGGTCATGGGACTGCCATGAGCTGGCGGAACATATGGGGGTGGTGGCTTATTGGGTATCTCGCGTACGTACATGTAGGGTACAGCAGTAACATGTTCATATTGTTTCAATTGCTGAAATTGGTAATTAATATTGGGTCAGGGCTTCAGGAATAAATAATAGCTTAATGTATGTATGTACGTATGTATATATTTTAGAATAATTCGTCGTAAGCCAGATTTACATATATACTCTCCTTGCTTATAAAATTTATAACGGATTGATTTAGAAACATTTTGTAAATAAATCCGATTTTCTTTTGCAAACAGATAAAAAATAAAATGCATTACAAATATTTTTAAATCTCGTCTAGTTGTATTCGCAGTTAAATTCTATTCACTATGAATTTGAAGTGAAAACCAAGCATTTTCAAAGACATGTGCTATAGAAGTATGAATGTATGGGCATAGAGACGTAGTACTGTCCCTCTGGTAGTATATTGGGTAGTAAGGGTATTAATGTGTTTTTGGTAGCCATGTTACATATTAATAGTGGTACTTTGCCGATTAGGAAATGCCATAAACGAACGGTTTATGGTATGTGCAGAGATGTTTTCGGTTACCATTGTTAACGTTTTTATGTCCATCGTCTGCGCTCTCATCGTTTTAACATTGCAGCCCAATTATAATACAAAGCATATGAAAAACGCCTAAGAAAAATTCATGAAAGCTAGATATCGGCCCCACCAATTTATCCAACAACATTTTTCTAAACTTCACGAAAAGTAGAAGAAAAACGAAAGAGCTCAGATATGTGCTATCACAGTTACGGACCAGTTAAATAATTAATATCTACGATACTAAGTGAGACGAGAAATATTCTTGAGAAACTTCTTCTAGAAGTTGCTCCACTAGTGTTGTTTTCACTCGTCTATACACGATTTTCGAAAGTGATCATAGGGGTGACGCCGTGATAAATTTCACTTCTATGTTACTATAAAATTTATCAGATTAAACTTACCTCGTTATCTAAAATAAGCTGATGACGTCGCAGTTCCAATTCATTAATTATATCGGGCATGAGGTGGCTACCAGGAGTATGGTTTGATGTGGTTGCAATAGACACAGCTGATGAGGGTGTTAAGGAGGAGGGAGATATTGAAGGTGGGTTTGGTGATGGCAATGGCGGTGGAGGAGGCAATAACTCTCTATCAGGACTACTCTTATGAGATGTTATATCCGCCTTCGGTGAGGATTTTTCACTATTCGTGGCCGACAATAATTTGTTCACTTCCTCGACATTGTAGGTTTTGTCAGACACCTTAGTGCTAATATTTTCTTCCTGATCTCTATCAGAATTTTCTGCATTCGATATGGACTTTGATGGCAATTCGCAATCGACATTGGCAACATCATTGCCATCATAATCGGCAAACTGCGTTATTTCAGCTGTAGTCTCAAAAGTTGGTATTGTTATATCCTCAATATAAGTCAGATTGCTTAAATTCGATTCAAAGTCAGCTTCATAAGTATCTGAAATTTGATTTTCTGCCATTGATTGTGTTAAAGTTTTAGACGACGTTTTACCATCATCCTTAACAAATGTTTTCGATTTGGCTGATGTCAGAGAGCTTGAGGCACCCGTGTCCGTTTCTGTATGTAAATGTGTATCTGAAGATGAATCGCTCGTGCTACTCTGATGGCCGACATTCCCCTTGACAACTGTGTTTGAAGTTAAGGTCTTGTGTTGTAAAGAATATGTGTTAAGTGATAATGTGCCTGGAGAGGAATGCTTGTCGGTGGTAATATTTTCAAAATTGAAGGAATACGAAGATGCGTCCGTACTCAAGTTAGATTCATCATTTGCAATAGATATGCGCTCGTCTAAAAGGTTGTACTTCGAACACATCTGAGTTGTTGTTGATTCATAGGAGGGCAGAGCATTCATTTGCGAAAGCTGTGTTACAGCAGCCGATATTTCATCTAACTTGGAAGATATTTGCTTAGCAGTTGTTTCCGAATTTGTACCAACTTGTCCCGAATATGTCGACCTCTGTGAGCTGTTTGAAATTGTTGTTATTAATTTAGTATCTTCTGTAATGCTGACAATATCGGAAGATGTTCGCTGACATGATTTAGTGGGCGGCCCACTGCTCACCAAAGATAATGTGCCGGAGTTGTGAGTGAGTTGTTTGTTCCCCTTAAAATTATCTGTACTGTTGCTAGGAATTTGACTTAAATCTGTGTAATTCGTTTGCGTGGCTTTTGAAGGAATGTATGATATTTCCACTATGGACGATTTCGATCTTTGGTGGTTTGTTGATGCGTCAAAAGACCATGCTGAGTTATTAGTGGTTATGCTTGAATTTGAATGACTAGCTGCTGTTCCAATATTTGTTTGACTAGTTGTAGCTGTATCGGTTTTGTACTTTGGAACTTCTGATATTTCGGTATCGCTTAAACTTCTTTGTAGTCTATTGCCGCTCACATGTCTGCCATCTGCTAATTGGAGGTCATTTTCACACGTTTGAATGCGTTGACTTAAAGCTAAAAACATTTGTACGTTACTTTCCAGGCGGCTAATTTGCTTGCCTTCAGTTTGTAATTCTCGTCCTAAAGTGCTCTCTGATGAAGCACTTGAATTCAATAGAGCTTGAGCTTTGAAATTTTGTTCTGCCACACTGGGACTGTAATTACCTTGTGGAGTGGCATTGTTTAGGGAGTTATTGGCAGACTCCTCCTCGGCTTCCGAATGGCCGGAACTAAAATTTAAATTCAACATCGGCATTTCTATTTTTTTACTATCAATCGTTGATGTTTCAGGTAAATCGACTTGGCCTGCTGTATTTGTCATTGAACTTAAATTAGATGCAGTTTTTTCCAAAAGTTCTTTGGCTATACGTTCTTCGTCTTCAGCAAAGTCTCTTAAAACTGCCATTTTTGCCTCTTCGTATAAATGCTCTAAATCACTTTTGCATAATTTATAACGACGTGTTGGCTCAAATTTCTCTATCTGCTGCGACGTTAAGCGTTTCCACAGTTTGTTAAGTTTGAAGCCAGTAGTCCGTACAAAATCCAACTCTTGGGAGACTGCACTTGATAATGATTCTTCTCTATCGTTATTAGTTTGGCCCACAACAACAGACGTTGTACTAGAAGCGGAAATATGTGATAACTCTTTTAAACTTTTGTCAATTTCTTTAAGACGTCTTTCCATTTTACGCGCACGAGTGGCGCGTACTTTTTCTGGACTTTTAGTCGATGTTGAGATGTTAGCTTGCTCACGCGTATTAACGCTTATAGCGGCGGGAATAGGTGTCGTCAACTTTTCCTTAATAGCTGAAAGTGTATCAGTTTGCCATTTTGACGGTTGCAGTTCTTCCACCAAATGTGGAACATTATTGTAACTTAACAATTGGCGTTCCAAATTCAACACTTCAGCTTCTTCTTCATCCAAACGTTGGTGCCATTGCATTAGACGCTCAACATGCTGCCGACGTTGTCGCAGATCATTTTCGCGCTTTCTCAAAAGCTCTTCTACAGCCCAAGAAGGTTCGAGCTCATAAGTTGCTTTTAAAATCGGAGAAGAACTTTGAGCATTTCTGGACTTAACAGTTAGATGTTGAACCAAGACCTTCGGTTTGTTAAATGTCGCCGCAGTTGAATTCAATAATTCCTTTTTAGGTTTTGAAGGTGTATTTTGTTGTTTAATTATTTTATAGAGTGCAGTTTCTGATGCTTGTGCTCCTCTGGTTTTACTATCACTTTCTGCACAGTATAATAATCTGTAATGAACGTGGTTTTGTTTTTAATTTTATTTTAAATACTCGTTTTTGCACAAAGAATTTTATCTAAAAATATGCTAATACTAGATAACAATTAATAAATCAACGCACATTATTCAGATAACAAATTGAGAAGATAAGCTCGTGTTTATAAACTCATGTTAGTCATGTTCAGTTTCTGGCACGTATTTATACCAGTTGCCGGCTTCTTGCTATCTTCCAATGTCGTCAAAGTTAACTGATTTCTAGTATTTTAAAACATTACTATTATAGAATTACAAACGTTTCAGTGAAAACTGGCGAAACGGCCTTAAGCATGTACACATTACAGGAAATGTAATTAATAAAGATTTAAGAAAAGTCTTTAGTAACTACAGCACATCGACAAGGAACATGAATTACAGACTAGGTAAACGAGCCCACACCCAGTTTATTATTCGTTCGGTGTAACGGTGTGACGGGATATACACAAAAAAAATTAACTAAAAATATCGTAAATTTACTGGATTTAGTCCATAGTCTTGTTGAAAAAGGCTGATATATGAGACTTGTACTGTGTACTATATTAGTATGTACGAAATGCATTACAATTATGGCTCATCGTCACCGTGTATCATTCACTTTGAAGCGACTACAAAAGACTGAAATTTCTAACAAAAGTTGAAGGCATAAAAAAAATGCAATGACATCATGGATCTGGGCTCTCCGCCTAACCAACAAAATATCATTTGCCACCACATACAAAAGCATTCGCGCAGCAGTTACTTTTCGACCTGCAGGAGAATACAGTCCCTTTTTTTCTGCAGGTCATCTGGTGTCGAATTAGTCGCTATTAAGCTCCCATTTAATAGCATTTCATTAATTGTTTTTACTTGAAATGGGGATGAAATACAACTGCTACACTTGAGATGTGAAAGCACTTGAGAAAAATACATGAGAAGTTATCGGACACCGGTACGCAATATATACTCATAATGAATATATTTGAGAGAGAGAGAGAGAGGCGCATTAAAATTCTCTTAAGGATTTGATTTTAGAAATATGTATATTAAAACAAAAATAATTTTTCAAAATTTTCAAAGTCGTGTTCTTGCCAAACTGTCGTTCTGGGTTTGATACCCGATGTGCTTTCAAAGACTTTCTTTAAGAGTTCGTAACTGCAAGCCGCGAATGTGAATTATTTTCACCCCGCGTACAAATTAAAATTCCCTTTTTTGGACACAAATGCCCAAGTTGGCTGGACTGGACTTATTCCAGGCAAACAAAGAAGACGGGCGCAAGCTTATGGGTCGAAGAGAAAATTCTTTTTTAACATGTTTTTATTTTGACAGATATATTTTTATAACGATAAACCACAAAATTTGTATTATTGTAAAGCGTTTTTTCCGTCTACCTGCGCCAATGCAACCAGCTTTTCTAATAAAAATTACGAAATACTTTCATCTTTCAACGTAATAGAATTATTGATTACAATAAAACAAATTTATTTTTATTTTCTTCAACATTCCTATTCATTGAGTTCGTAAACCCCCATTCAACCATTCATTAGAAAAAAAAACTATTTATTTGTTTTTGCAACTGCATACTCACATTAGAAATTCTTTTAAAAAATATTAACTTGTGTAAATAATTGAAAATAATAAATTTATCGCTTGCAGTTGCATGATAATGTCTTTTTTGTTGTTACTTTTTAATATCATTCACTACAGGTGGAATTTGTGGGCATTTAAGTTTCTCATTTCGTTTGTAATTTTAATTTTAATAAATTTAAGCAGACGACAAAATAAAATAGCCAACATAAAAAAATTTAAGTAATCTTTCAGATGAAAATCTTTTAGAAATTTATTTCAAAGCATTGAAAATGACATTAACCATCAAATAAGACGTTATAAGGAATCCATATCAATATATAATATCTTTATAATTTAAAAAGAATTGATTTTCTTAAACAATTTCAGAAACAATATTTTTACATTTTACAACAGCAACAACTGCTAATAATGCAACTACAATTAATCGGAAAAATAGAGCCATTCGCAAACACACTATTAAAAATTGTATTTATGGGAAAAAGTCTTCAGGATTATTAAATATATTTTTTGTTGTTGAAGTCGTATCGGTTATTTCACACCTGTTTAAGTAGAGGGTGTTTATAATATCCTACGACCGAAAACATTTTCACTGGCATATTGATTTTTCTCCTTTCCTAGCCTTTACCATCACCAAATGTGAGCGTGTCGCCTAACTAGCCAAGCAAATTATATATATATTTGTTTAATTTTTATTACTCAGGAATTATTTTATTTTATTAATTTTATATAGTTATAAAAAGTTCGTCATTATGCATGAGCGGCGTGTTTAGTATATTAAGCTTGCTAAGAGCCCCACCGCAATATTCGCAACATATTTTATAATAATAAGCAAATTTTATCATTTTAAGATATAATACAAATGATGGTCCAACCAAAAAGCGTGCTGTGTTTTCTGTAACTAATACAAAAAAAATTTTCAGAGAATTATTTTAATAGTTTTTATTATGACGGAAGGATCTACGAAGATTATTTGTGTAACAAAATATCGGCCAAATGCTTGCGACATTACCTGATGTAGCCATTGAATTTCGTAGACTGTGTGACAAATGGCAGCATCCACTTACAACTACATATCGTTCAGATTCATAATGCTAATTATAAACTTATTTTCAAAGCAGTACGGCCTGACTTACAATTAACATCGTGCATTATCGCAAGATCACACTTTACACGGATTTCCATTCGAAACGAAAATTTAATAATATATAATATATGTTTCCCAATGTGCCGTGCCCTAATACCATATGGGTTTCAAACCACTTTAGTAAAGAAGAACTTTGTTTATAAGAGCAACTGCCAACTTTCGCCCAATTATTAAACTTATTAACTGTTGTCAAACCGTAAGCTTTTAGCTGTCTTTATATATCTTGTTTTTGATTTTGCCACATCTTAACTTTGTCAATATAAACAAGTATTAGGAATTTAATGATACTCATTATTATTTGCGACATTCCTCCAAATTACTTATTTTCATTTATTTTACTAGTTCAGCCAATCATTTTTAAATTATGGCCATACATAAAAATTATGTATTATCTAAAAATTGAGTATTTTTCCAAAAATCTAAAAAATGTTTTGTTTTTTAATTTTAGGAAAAATATATTTTAAACATTCGAAAACATAAAATAAACTTACAAGAGCAATTAAAACGCCAATTTTTCATTGAAAAATACACAAACGGAAGATTTTAAAGTGTGACTGTATTTGCCCAAATATGCAAAAAAAAAATATCTAAAAACTGAGTATTTTTCCAAAAATCGAAAAAATTTTTTGTCCTTTACTTTTAATTCAAATTAATTAATTTCTTTTTTTAAATAATTAAAATTTTAAATTCATTATGGCCTAAACAGCACGTTCACATGATTATTTCTTCTTTTTTTTTTTTGCCTTGTAAGTTTGTAATTTTTAAATGCATTTCTGAATATATATGTATGAAAAATAATTGCCAGTTTTACTTACTTAAACTTTAAAGTCGTATTAATCACGAAAAACTACTTGCATTTAAAATTATTAATTTTACTGATGGAGTTTGTCTGATCAAACACACAAACAAAATAAATAACAATTAACGACTATTGTTAACTTATACTAAACAAACTACATAATAAACTTAATTAAAAATTGTTATATTTAAATTTTTCCTTTAACTCACTCTAAAATGAGAGAAGAGCCAAAAATATTCTTTAATATTTTTCGATATTTATGTACATACATATACATACACATACGAGTATATGGAGAGAGATGCCACACTTAATCTTACTTTTTCTCAAGTTTGCGAAGGGCATCTTTACAAAAGGGCAAAGTTGTTATTTTAAACAATAAAGTATATTGTTAAATGCAACAATAGTTGTTACTGGTGTGGAGTTGCAGACTTGCGATCAATTTCGCTCACCTTTACGAAAAATCTCCAAGACACTTTACTGTTAATGTTTAAACAATGAAAATTTCAACGACAATTGTTGCCAAAATCCAGCGAAACATCTCGGAGTGTGACAAAATTTATATTTTTATTTTTATTAAGTTTCAATGCATGTTCCATTAAACCACAAATAAGACATTCAAGAGAATTTCGTATGGATTCGTCTATGCGCACATGCATTCTAACGTATTAATTTTAAATGCAAGTAGTTGTAGGTAAAGCTGGCAATAATTTTTAATATGTTCAGAAATGCATTTAAAAACTACAAACTTACATGTGCTGTTTAGGCCATAATGAATTTAAAACTTTAATTATTTAAAAAAAGAAATTAATTAGTTCGAATTAGTGCTGCAACGCAAACAAAATCTTAAAGTGTCTGCAGTTAAGCATTTCGGACGGACTGAAATTATAGCGTAACACATATTTTATAACAAATTCTTTGATATTGTAGGAAAACTATAAGATTTAAGAATTTTCCTTTCAAGAACAATACAAACTATTTTAGGGGGAAAGTTAGAAAATTATTCCTTAATGCAAAAAGTAACCATCTGTCAATTACAAACTGTTTACACTGAAAAATAGACCGACAATACTGTTCGTCTATCGAATTTTCTCCAAAACAATTGAGAGCAGTTTCACTATTCAACCGACGACTCTCGCAGTTTTTTTTTGTGTTTTTTTTTTTTTTTTTGAACGAAATAACAAGAAATTTAACTAAAAGTTAATATAATATTAATTTGCATAGGATGTCTCATTATTAAACTTTTTGAAAGAAAAAATTTATATATATTTACATATTTCTTTCCGTATAAATCGCTTAACAGGTGAATTAATGAAGTAGCATCAGTGTACGTACGAGGGGTATCAAAAATATTTTCAAAATAAACTAGTTTTCCTACACAATCAGCTTAACATGGAAGTGAAAACAATATCTCGCTCATTTAGAAATTCCTCACAAAAAAAAAAAAAAAGAAAAATAACAATAATTTACTTAGTTTAAGTGCAAAATGGTTTCTGGATCATCAGTGTACGTACGAGGGGTATCAAAAATATTTTCAAAATAAACTAGTTTTCCTACACAATCAGCTTAACATGGAAGTGAAAACAATATCTCGCTCATTTAGAAATTCCTCACAAAAAAAAAAAGAAAAATAACAATAATTTACTTAGTTTAAGTGCAAAATGGTTGTCAAATTCAATAAATAATTTTCTCAACGTTTGCCAAAATAAGAGCTAAATTTATGTAAAAATTTTAAAGGTTCCACTCCGCGTGAGTAAAATTATTTTTAAAATTCAAGTCCAGAATTGGCTAAAAAATATTTGAGAATTTTTTTTTCTAGTTTTAACCAAATTAAACAAATTTAGTAAAATTGTAATTAGTTGTATTGTCATATATATCAGAGAACTGCGATTGCTGATTGATGCGTTCATATCATGCATACGTAATCATCGACATAAAGAATTTGGCAAATGTTGCAAGAAAAATTTTTTTTTTTTTGGCAATACTTCCAACACGATGAACGTTCGTTTGAAATAGCTATACTTACGTATGTACATACATATGTAATTAAGAAAGCCTTTCTCTTGAACTAAGACGATCTGTAGGAAACAAATATAGCTCCATGTAATGGAAGTAATCATGTTGGATCAAACAACATAGTATGTATAGTAGTATGATGCTGATTTTATTCAATGCTGAATTTTGTTGTGTGATTTAGTGTGCGCAACACTTGTCATATGTGATTAGAACGCATTCCATCATTTAGCTTTCAACGCCAAGAGTGACTTGGTTTAAAATTTTATTACAATACCAAAATATGAGAAAATTTTAATTTAAACAGTTCTCTGATGCATACAGTAATTGAATATTAATTGAACAAGTGTCATCACTATTTTTAGTAAATTTTAAAGCACTTTACAGAAAAATATTTTATTTTTTGTATGAACTGAACACTGAACATCAGCATTTTAAAATCAAAAATTAAGTTCTGTAGAGTTTGTAAACTAATCGGGTAAACTTTGGCAAGTTTTCTTAACATTTTGTTATTTTTAGGAAATATTTTATAAGAGACGGAAGCACTTCCTAGGGGGAGGTAAACTGTATCCGTTCTAATTACATCTACATATGTTAGATTTTTTAACTCATGTAAAATCTTTACGAAACTTTCGGCATTTCGTGAACTACACGTATATGGCTATACACTGCCGGTCAAAAAAATAGCACCAACGTTGAAATCCATTTGCATACCAATGCAAAAATAATTTCTGTGCTTATTATTTGAATATAACTAAGCGATGACGTAGTACTCGTGTTTACTCGTGTTACGAGACATTTTTTTACACAACTTAGTTAACGGTTCTTTAGAAATGATCGATCATTTCACAAAAGTTAAATATCAGTGCAGTCACAAAAATAGCACCTTGTAATAAAAATCGTTAAAAAATATAAATATTGTTTTAATAATTAAAAAAAAAAGTGAAAAACACTAAAGGTAAGGTAAATTCATATTGCAATTCATAATATCTACTGATTATTTTAATATATGTTCGTCAGAATGGTACGTAGAAAGCACTGCATGCCAAAACGTTGCGCAGACGTTGTTGCAAATAAAGTAAATGCCACGAAGTACTGATTATATAAATAATTAATACTCAGAAGTAGTGTATTCATAGTATATTGTTTTTTATTATTTTTAAGTTAAGTGTAGTATACTATTACCAAAAATTGAACTGAAGTGTTATTTTTTTGACTGGTTGTTTTTTAAGTTCTATTGAAAAAAATTAAAATTTTGTATCAAAGTAAAAAGAAAATTAAATGTTTTTTATTCAATATAGTTTTACAGGTTCCTAAGTATTTCATGCTACATTTTCAATTTAATCAGTAAACACTATTGCAAATTAATAGTCTACATATATTTCATTTAGCCTTGGTGCTATTTTTTTGACCGCAGCTGTATGTATTTATGTATGTACATACGTATGTATTTTAGAATCAATTTTCTTTTTAGAGCAACTCCGCTCAGTTTTTCCTGTATTTTATTTTATTTAATTTTATTTTATTCCAAATTTGATATTATTGCTTCAAACATAAAGTACAAACATCTGTACTCTACGCGTATGTATGTACATATGTAAAAATGTATATATAAATGTACATATGGATGTAGTAAATATGTATATTCAAGGCTGTTTAAAAATAAGACTGAAAGATAGGCCAGAAATTCATGCATATGTATGTATGTAAGCATGTGTGTATGTATGTATGACGCATATGGAACTATAAACACTTTAAATTATGCTGAATTGCAATAATGAAATTATGGTTGGTCAGTTTGTTTTCATGTGTGTGTAAGAAATGAAAATATGCAACACATTGTAATTGTAGCATTTATGGGTTTATGTTTGGATGGATATGAATGCGTGTTTAATAACATTTGTATATGTATGTGTTGTCTTTTGTCAGCAACAACAATTGCATGTGGTGACTGGCGACGATTCTGTTGTTTGAGGGCGTTGTATTCACTAGAGCCATCAGCAGTATCAGTTGCTGCGACAACAGCCAGCAAAACAAAACAAAAGCCTGTTGTTCTTGCTTACTTTCTTGTTCTTATTTAGTTTTAAATAAATGTGGGAAAACTCTAACTCACACATTCAAACATATGGATTAGTTGTATGTACACCAACACTAATGCTCTACTAGCAAAGAAGCAAAGGCAAAAAAACAAATACGAGAGAGAGATGACGAGTGATCATATTTAGGGATATCGAACAACTAGACAGCAAATGACAATGATTTAAAAAATCCATACAAATACAAAAAAACGTTTTTAGAATGAAAACGTCAGAAGAAAGTCAAGTGGGCATATGACGTTTATAACGTGTTACACATACATGTGTACAAATATACATAAGAGATGGTACAACCTGAAGTGATTCAGTGTGTATTACAAGCGAGATAATGTTATATCCTTAATCACCTATGCGCGTCTCACCGCACGCATCCTTCTTGCCTCAAACAAAAATATATAAAAAAAGAAAATATATAGAAAAGTTTTTATGAAATAAAAATTCTTATGAAAAAGAAAAAGTTCTTGGACTATGTGAAAAAAGGTATCCACACTCGCATTTCATTTTACTAATCAACTCGCATCTTTTGTACTCTGAGCACAAGTTAGATGTACATTTGCTTAGAAATGGTTAGATGATGATCGGTTTCCACAACATTTTTCCCACTTTTAAATAAAAATGTGTGAAGTAGAGAATCTGTAAAAATGTTGATTTTAAATTTTGATTTGCTACAGTGCTGGCATGATGCACAGACCGACAAAGGTCAATATATCCCTCTTTCCTTTTTGTATGAAGAGCACAATCAAAGAATAACATGGCAGATAGGTTTTTAACTACCTTTTTTCCTATAGAATAATTAGACATAAGAAATTGATAGCATTTTTACTCTAACATATGGAACATTTGGTGCAATATATAATACATATAAAATCTCAAAAATTGTTACTATTATAAGCTGATATATGGTAGAACAATAAATAAAAATAAAAAAAAAAAAAGAATAACATGCATTAACAATTATTTCTCAAACTATTTTTTATGTAAATATTATAAAAAATATGTTAATGGCGAAAGTGTTCAACACTTACCAACAAGCAATTTAGATTCACGGCAATACACAAATGAGGACATAGAAGATCTTAATGACAATATCATACAATGGAAATTAATAAAGTCGAACCGGAGCTATGCTGACTTGAGTTCTAACTAGTTTGTTTGACTGCTGGTTTTACTAAAGCAAAAAAAGTTTTGTGCCAAAGTCAGATATGTACATTTAAAATTCATTTTATGTTTCTGCAACGATTCACTGTTCAGAAGAGTGCAACAACGTGATTAAAAAGACAACTCACGATACCATCTCCAAGCCAAAAGTTAAATCTACTATGTAGATGAATACAAACGATTTAAGTAAGTTATTAACGACGAAACTAAGCAACACCCTGTAAATGATATTATATCATAGATAAAGTACAACAGTAATAATACACATTAAACTTTATATCAAAATATAACGCATATCTTAAATAAATTATACAACACACGCTTGTTGCTTTTTTCATTGATAATTTTCCTTCTGTTTAAAACACTTCAAAATTTTCAAAAGTGGATTGTTTTGCTTGTTCTGTGATTTATACATACATATAAGTACACACATACGTACATACATAGATTAAATACAATATATTGTCAAATACACTTGTTAATTACCGCATATCATATTATTGTCGACTTACACTAGTTATCTAGTATATGCAAGGCTATAAAAAGGCAGGTGTTCTATTCTATAGTTTTAGTAAAGGTATTTTAGCTCTACACTAAAAAGTTGCAAAGTTCTCGTGATTTTAAAGTTCTCATTTGCTTTGTGGAATGAAATTTTCTGAAAATTGAATAAAAATAATTTTTTTTATACAATTGATGCATATTGTCACACTATCACACAAATATATAATGCAAACAAATTATTTCTTTGCTGATTGAAATAAATGCAACTCTGAGCGCATGAAATTGATAAAAAATATACATGCCATACTTGGTTTGACTGAAAATATGAGGGGTAAAGAAAAATGTTTGTTGTGTTCTTATAACTGCACAATATAGATACATACATATACATAAATATGTATGTATGTGATTTGATCAGTATGTTGAATAGTTTCATTTCATTTTATTACTAAAAAGGCTTAAAGCTTACAACACAGTTTTAAACGACAACGGCACTGGTGTACGTTTCTTATAAAAATTACATTTCCAGCCCTGCATTATCCATGAGCACTAGTGAGTTAAGAATTCGAACAATTTACATTTATATTTAAAATGTTTTGAAATTAAAAAAATATTTTAAAACTGATAAATTAAAGAAATAAATGTTGCTTCTTAAAATGTTCGTAAGCAAAATACTAAATAAACATAAAATTGATTTGGAATATTCGAATACCAAAACATTCGAAATGCATTATTATGCAAAATATGTATTCTCTCATTCATTAAAATAACGGACATATAATGTCTCTACTTCTATGTTACGAATTAGAATAGATAGATTGTGTGTGGAATCTCTGCAAACTGGCAGTAACGACTAGAATATTTAAATTTAATTTCCATTAAAGATATTCAATAAACTCGTAGACAATTTCTGGAAAGACTGTACAAAGCAAATGCATTTCAAATTTCAATATGCCATTTAGTTTCGATCTAAGATTTTTTTCTATATACAGGCATTTCCCACACCCATACACACACATACACATAGTGAAAACAGTTAGAAAATTTTATTTCATTCACCGTTTTCAACTTTCCTATAATCATATGAAAAAATCTCAAAAGACAAATGAAAATGCCTACAATTCTAAAGCGTTCAGATATTACATTATGTTGTTGTTGATGTCGGCAGTTTTCTATTGCCCAACTAATTGAAAAGTGACTCAACTCAAGATTTCCATGTTTCTGTAAACTATACTATGCATAAGAAAATATAGTGAATATATAAATAAAAATCGAAAAAAATCTGGCAGAATTTTTTAAAAACATTTTATTACGGACCGGATGAAAATTATTATTTTATGAAACGTTTTATAGCATACGTTTTCACTAGTTTTCACTAAGCGCTTGTTGTACACACATTTACACTCATCAAAGTTATAATTTTTTTTTTTTTGGACAAATAATACTCATTTCTGTATAGTATTCGGATAATAGAAATCAATCAGGGTAAACAGGGAATGCATATTCGAATTGCTATTAAAACCGTTGCACTTCCGAGATTTACTGTTTGACCATACAGTTAAGCCTCATTTTTATGTTGTATTTCGCTTACTTACACCCAACAGCACTACATTCTGTAAAATGCATACTTAATAATTTTAAGAAACAATTCTCGTATGCAAAACGATAGTAGACAATAGACAATTAAATGTGTTTCCAAAAGCGCAGGAATTGAATATTGAAGCGCAGACATTGTACAGTGGATAAACCGTCCAAAGGGAACGTGCCTAGGCCGAAGTACGTACTCGTACTCGTCTATAAATCATATAAATAGTCGGTGCTATTGATCAATGTCTGGCAATTGCAATAGTGATGACACCGATGACGACGATGTTGCTGTTGTTGTTGGTGTTGCAAAGACAAGGAAAATAGCCAACCATATACGTCACATTTGAATACAACACACAGAGATAGATGGTTGTAGGAAACGTTTAATTATTAAAGAGGAGAAATTAAAATAGATACAGAGTGCACCCGACCGACCAATGTACTGACAATACTCCCAGCCACAAGACGTCGACGAAGGAATATGAGATATTGCTTGTCTGCGTATTTCATTCTTTCCAAACGCTGTGGAATACTCCAAGAAGCAGGCAGTTGCATTATTTTATTTTCCTGCTTTGCAATGTATGAGTATAAGAAAATATGGTACGTACGTGTATTTATAAATTAATTCATTTCAAAACTATCGTACGATCACTACGATTTTCTTGTTGCTGTATCTTGCGATGTTGTTGCTTTTTGTTTTCTTTTTTGTTTCATAAAGTAAGATGATCGCGCTAAGAATTTTTAATTTAAATCAATTTCCACACGCGGATATTAATAAATACTAATACATAAATATTGATGTTTTTCTTCTTTTGTTTTTCTTTCTTTCTTTTGGTTGCGACTAGAACAGGGAATTTACGATTATATTTATTTAATTTTTTTTTGTTCTTTACTTTTGTTGTTGTATTTTTATTATTGTTAATTTACTAATTTTATATTCAATATGGAAATATAAAAACATTAATATCTTAATATTCAGCGCGATCGTTTTGCGCGCGTACTCAATCGCTACACGTTCAAAAGCAAACTCACAAGTTTACAACTTAACCATCCGTATGTGTGCGAGTGCAAGTATGATAATCATGTACGGCTGGATGTGGCCCACAAAACATTTAGAATAAATTAAAAAGGAAAAACAATAACCCAGCAGACAAATGATACCAGCCTGCATAGACTTGATGAAGCGCTATCGTAAAACCCAATTGCAGCAGATATTACGATATTTCGTAATTATTAATTTTAGCTGCAGGAGCTCCTTTTCAAAAAATTGTTTTTGGAATACCTGTTACCGATAGCACCACTTTTATACCGCTTCCCGTAATACCAGTTGAATTGCTGAGTACTAATCGGTATTATTGTCATATTTTAAATCGAATTCTCTTTGGAAAGCATGTGCGTTAGTGCGTTAACATGCAATTTTGCAATATTATCGATGGGTCTTGTAAAACTGCCACTGTTATGTTGGGTGCACTATCGTGTCCAAGCCCCTTATTGAATTTTGATAAAGTTTGACAAAACGAAAGCCTATTTATTGTTCAGATTAAGATATAGTGTACATTATACAGTAACGCATACAGTCTATAGCCTCTGATAAAATGTAGTCTTCATTATACCAGCTGAATATTTTACGGAATAAAAACGGGGGGAAGTATTGGCACTTTTGTGTCTCTATAAGCTGAAAAATTCCAGAGATTGAATTCAACAAAAATTTCTTCAAACCCAACATTTCAGCAACTAAAAGTAGGGAGCTAAAGCACACCACCAGGCACATAAATTAGGGAGGAATTGAGCGTTATAAAATACAGAGAGTAAAAGCGATACCACATTTTTACACTCTCAAGCAAAAAATACTTCTAACTCTCTTAATTCGATTTTATCAAAAGAAACAATGTAGCGCTTTATGTGCTGCATTTTACGTTTTTTGTTTGTTTCTGTTAAGTAACCAGAAAAGTTTTTTTTCTCAGCGCTCGATAACAAGAAATTTATCGCTTTAGTATCACACTCTTTAATAAGGCTATTACAGAATATATACTATTAACTGAGATATATAGTGAAATATATTACATATAATATATCTATACATAATAACGCACTAAAAGCTTTGAAAGGACGCGTAAATGGAAGGCTGTAAACAAGGAACCGTTGCTGTAAAATAAAACATTTTTGATATTGCTTTTGGTATAAATTTAACAATCGTTCCAAAAACCAAACGTATATTTTGAAAGTTGCTATTTGTTGAACGATACGCATGTGAACTTTAAAGAACCACAAAGTAGTTAATCAAGCTAAACCTATCCGAATAGAAACGGTGCATAGTCTTGTTTTCAATTCTCATACAATATTATCTCATCTCAAAAATATCTAATAAAATATTCCTGGCCATGATGAGGGTTTCCTCATATACTGCAAATAAGAAATAAGCAGGAATTGCGGAAAGTGAGACATTGCGGAATATTCGACATTTTTAAATGCATACATGCGTACATCTACATATATACACTTAAATATTATAATATAACAATAATTCATATAAATTAACTCATATATATATATATAACATCTAATGGCGTTTTCTTTTCTACAAAAAAAGGCAACACTACCCGCAGAGAGAGCAATTTTGCGTTCTTTTCTCGAGAATGTGTTGCCCTGTGAAAGGGTTGCGTGTTCTTTTCTAAAAAATGTTGCCCTTTCGCAGTGCAAAAGGCATTGCACTTTTGCCCTGAACAAATCAACAGGGCAGAAACTGCCTTGTAAAACACATGGTTTTTATTCTTGCACAGCGTTACCAGAAAATGTTCAAAAAAAGTCTTTTGAGTTGAAAGAGTCAGAAAATTAGATTTTAATAATTATTTTTATATTTTGTATCGTATAAAGCAAACAAAAAACAACTATGTGGTAATTTATTTGTATGAGATATTAGAATAAAATTTGTTTTCTCAAGCAGATGAATTAGCAATCTGGCAACTGATTAAATAGATAAATTTTTGTATACACATTTCATAAAATATACAGAAAATGTTTGTTTATCATCTGTAAAAAAAAGGCATTGCACTTTTTTCTAATTTGTGTTCTTTTCTCGTTATAAAAAAAATTGCACTTTCACAGGGCGGGCAATACATTTTAAAAAGGCACCTTTTCACAGGGCAACATTTTTAATGTAGAAAAGAAAACGCCATAAGATTTTGTGGGCACTACTTAAGCGCTTTTTAGTATTAAAACCACTTGCCACCACTGGACATTATTTATGAAAATAAGTTGTTTATGCTGAGTGCTGTTGTACTTGTTACTGCAACTTGTGCTGTAGATGTCGCCCAGCTTTAGTTTATAGATAACATCTCTCATTTTTACTAGGAACGTAAACTAAGGCCCTGCAGAACGGTGAGGTAAAGTAAGAGGAATAAAATGTAAACATTAATATCGCGTAGCGTTGTTGTCTGCTCACAACGAGAAACAGCAACAGCGGCGCTTAATATTTTGTGTTGGATTTTATGAATGGGAATATGTATGTGCCTCTGAGGTATGATGGGGCTAGATAGCGTATAATTAGCAAAAAAAAAAAAAAGTTAAATAATATAAAAAATGATATGAAAACTGAAAGAGAAGAAAAGGAAAACAATTTATACGCATTCCTACATCCAAACACATGTATGCATATACGTCGTATGCATTTACATACATACATACATGCATACATACATACATACTAGATAATTACGTTAAACGTAGAAATTGGCAAGAGAATTTCAGGAAAAATAATACGAATACTAATAATTGTAAGATAACCCGACTGTATAAAAGGTGAGAAATTTTTTCGACATTTACTCCGTTTCTATTATAAAAGTAACTCGGGAGGTGTAAAATAATTATTATTTAAATATCTCAGCAGTGTTGAGAAATAAAGTGCCTGCATGCTCATAAAACTATTAATATGTTCGCAGATATATTAGCTAATGCAGATGTGTATATTCTATTCATAGGTATATCTAGATTTTTCCTTTGAAGGAGGTTAAACATGGTTAGGCTGTTATGTACATATGTATGTATGTTTGCAAGAATATACATATGTGTGCATGTATAAATGTATGTATGGATTTGAAACGTTTGTATTTTATTACTTTTTAATTTGAAAAGGTTTACCTGAAATTTACTATAAAAGGACGTGCTCACAGTGACTTTTAATTTGCAATATATGAAGAAAATATTCATCATGCCGTCAAATATTTTAAAATTTTAAATTGAACTAACAAACAATATGTATGAGATTTGAAAATAAAAGTATCTCACTTTGTCGGCTGTCAAGACTGGCAGAAAATATTTTTCTTCTTGTTCTGGCAATACAGACACGTAGTGGAAACAGTGGTCTGGTTCTATAAGTCAATATTTCAAAAATTAACTGACCATATTTATGTCATTATATAAAAAATTTTGACATTATCAACCATCTCGCTCACTCTCCCACCTTTCATATGAAGATTTAAAACATTTTAATCTTATTTGTAGTTTTTCTTGAATTTTCTTCGATAAAAAAAAAAAATCAATCACAAAAACAACAAACAAAAATTAATAAAAACTTTGTTGAAATTTTTATTTAAATGAATTTCCATCATGCTGATATTCAAATTACTATTTTACGATAAATACATATTAAGCAGTTATGGGCAAAATAATATACTCCCTAATAATGCAGATAGAATTTTTAAAATTTTAACCAAATTGCTTCATTATTGAGTTGCTTCTTTTTATCAGTTGAAATATTTCAAATTAAATTTAAAAAATGTTTCCATGGGAAAAGGTCTCGGCAAATCTAAAATTCATTTAAAAGTAAGTGATGGTATTAAGCAAAAGGAGGCAGCATTACGTTTTATGTAAGCTTCTCCTTGTGCGCTCAAGGACCAGTTTGCTGGAATAGGACACTGCAAAAAGAAGTACTTGGCATAAACACCCCTAAAGTTCAAATAATCGGTTTGTTGAAAAGGATTTTTTACGCTTTAAATCAAAAAAAGGAGGAAATTTTTAGTTAAATTTTAGATTTTATCTATACATACATAAGTATTATATGGTTTCAGACTTAATGGTTTTAACAGCATCCGATTACTGCATTGGTCGATATGAGTAGAATGCTTGAATGAAACCTACTATATTTTGTACGCACATTTCAAGATCACATTTTTATATTGTACGTACGAGTTTCTATGTAAATGTTTATCTTCGAAATGAGTACATGCGTATCTATGTATGTACTCACACATAATGCACAAATGGTAACATGAATGCATCTACATATTGTGTATACATACATGGATATATACATTCATATACATAAATGCAGTATTAATTTGTAACATTGTAAAATGATTTGAAACAGTATCAGAACGAGTAACGAAATCAAGAAAAACTAAAAAAAGAAAAAAACAAATAAATTAAAAAGGAAAACATTTCCTCTTGAACACATTTTTCAAGTGAAATTTAAAAACAACATCTTACCGCCGCCGTCGTCGTTTCGCAAAATTAATAATGACAGGCAGACTGAAATTTTCAGACAGACAAACCTCATCGCCGCATACAAACCGAATACGTGTAAAAGACTACTGAACGAACGAAAAAAGAAAAATCTTGTGTTAAAGATTAAAGGAAAAGGGCCAAACGCCAAACCAACAATTTCGTATGCCAAGATAAACTGAGTGGCATTATTTTAGTATAGAATTTTTATTTATTTATTTTCTACAAACACATTTAAATAGATTTAAACTTTATTAGCGGTTGTATCTTTAGAGACGGAGAACTTTAATTGCAAATAATGGACCGAATTATGTTTTCCATATCCATGAAATTGAATTTACGTTAAAGGAGAATACTTTGTAATCCAGTAAAATATTTTTTTATTGTTTCAAAAATCGATCCATAGAGAGGACATTCCCACATTCATTCTTAATGGACATTCTTTTGAATGCTTGTGTAAAATATTTCACCAACAACAATCACGACGTAAAGTGATCATCAATTTCTATAAATTTTTGGTTAAATATAATGCAAAACGTTTTTTTTAATCGCTTTCGGTATAGCCTAATTGCGTAAATTTGTTCAAATCTCTTGGGAAACGTTGTCACTGTTTGTGATTTCACAATCAGCTGTTTTTCATTTGGAAATTTAATGCTATGAAAATATAAAAAAGAACATTTCCATACACGATACAACCGTTGGCACAACTTGGGCAGGTTGTAATCAAGATTGTAACGTGTGTGTCCCTGTTGTATAAAGTTGTGTCTCGGTTGTATGAAAAATCAAAATTTTTTGATTTTTTGGCAAGTTGTGCCAACGCGTTGCAACGTTTGTGGGTTAGTCATGCGACTTTTTACATCATTCTCATTTTAATTTTGCGAGACAAGACGTGTCGTCGGTTAATTTGGTTTTTGAAAGCAAAGAAAACTAAGTGAATACCAATAAAAAATGGAAAACACAGCTGAAATGAAACTAGAACACAGTTCTACGATGAATTATTTAATGATCGCCATTCTTAGTAAATTATATGCAATTAAAAACAGTTCATTGAAGTTTTATTTTTTAAAATTTTTCATTTGAAGTTTTATTTTATGTTTTTTATTTTTTAAAAATCTTTTAGATTAAAAAAAGTTTGAATGTCAATAAATACTTAATTTACTTAAAGAGCTTTCAATTGTTTTATTGCTTCACAAAATTTAAGCCTAATTTGTTTTGCTTCAAGGGATGCTGTTTATTATTTGTTGTTTCCAGCTGTAAATTTTTTGCAAAATTAAATTGTACGAAGAGGTTTTATCGTATATGGGCACAACACACAACTTGATTACTAAGCGAGTTGTGCCAACGGTTGTATCGTGTATGGGTTGCATAAAATTTACTTTAGATTGCGTTTTGTAAACTTTCTGCTCATTTTTTTCTTCCATTATTATAACAAACACTTTTTCTGTCACATAAACTGAGCTTTTGGGACAGTTTTCCATATGACGTTCAAAAGAGTAATATCTAAGAGATTTATAAAATTCGGCAAGTGTGATGAGAAAATAGTTTAGTCTGACATAAACATGTGCGATTTTGTTTACAAATCGTACGAATTGCAAAACTTTATGGAAATCTTCATAAAATGGGATCAGAGTTGTATTTACTTCAAGCAACTGAACAAAGAAAGCAAGAAAACAAAACAAGACGCAAAACAGAAAAAAAACCTTTTGCAAAAATTTAATTTTTTTTAATTTGTTTATAATTTAATTTATTAAAAATTTTTTAAAAAACTAATTTAGCCAAAACTATCAAGGTATGGTTTGATCTTCTCTTTATTTTCCCTTTTTTAATTTTAATAATTTTGAATATACTCGTAATAGTAATATAATATTCATTCTTTTATTTTTAGCCAAATTCACTTTCAAATATTTTTTAACAGTCTTGACAAAAGAAAATTCTTGGTCTCAAACAACCAAATAGAAAATACTCTATAAAACAAAACACTTGTAACATTTTTTATCACTTGTTTGGAATGGCAGCTGTCAGTTATCAGGACTCAAAGGAGCAAATTCTTGTCGACTTTTTATATAGAGGCTTTTCCCTGATAAAATACTTTTAGCAAATACCAATATATTATGGAAGTGGTTGTGACAAAATATCCATGTGGCATCAGCTAATAGCCATTGCTGACGTGGACGATAAAGTTCATATATTCATAACGCTTCCACTCTTCCCTTCACTTTTAGTGCTAAGCTATCTTTGAAAGGATTTTGCTTGATTTGGATGTAGTAAGAAATATTGGAGCCACAAAAGCATGAAATTGCCAAAAAAAAAATTCTCTGGGATGAGTAGGAAGGCTTTAATAAAAAAATGTGGCACACAAAATTATTAAAGGCTATAGAGAATACTATATTGACTACTTTTAGTTATCTGCAAATATTCTTCTTTCTTTTTTCTATATTTCGGTTATCTGTGTCCTGGCAATGGAATTCATAGCTAACTTTCTAAATCTTCGTCGTGGCTTACATGAAATTGTTCAGTTCATATGATCTAAAAGGCGAAAACTTTCTTAAAGGATATTAACTCAAGTTTGTATTTCAATAATAGCAAGTCTCCAATACAATGTTTTTTAAGAACGCTGATTCTTAAATTCTGATCGTGGAGTATGTTCGTTTAAATAAAACAAGACGAAACGAAAATCTTGCATATAGATTTTATAATACGCATTACCAGTGCTTTATCCCTAATTTATCCATGACCAGTGATGAATACGCAATTACCAATGCCAGCTAACTAAAATACCACATCAGACATAAGAACACACACATAAACAAATAAGCAGGCAATTAGGAAAATGAAGAAAAACTTTGCAAATGAAAAGAAAAACAAAATTGAACAATAAATTAAAATAAAGTTTAAGTAAATAAATAAATAAAAACTACAACGTACATGAACAGAAGAACAAAAAAAAAATTTTTTTTTAAATAAAAAATTGAAATATTCAAACAATAACATCGTTTGTAGTTTCATGCGTAAACGACAAAACCAAATAATTCGTACAACATACGAGATTCCATTCAATATTATGCTGATTGTGTATGAGCATGCCTTTAGGGGCGTATGTGGGCTCATGTCTATGCATGTTTGTATATTAGAACGATTCAGGAATATAAGAAATTCGTAGATGCCATTTTTCTATTTCCACCAGAGCTGCTCATGTCAATGCTTGGTTATACTGGTAGTGTGACTGAAAGTGTAGCAACAGAGTTATACGAGTATTTAGAGGTCGCGATAATTTGTTTTAATTTGGACTGAATCAAGATGCTTATTTTAAAATTTTTGCAGGAATAAATAAATTCTTTAACGGTTATATCTTTATGTCCACAACACTACAAGTAAGCCCTTTATAATGCGAATCTTCTCACCAATAGGCAACTTCGATAACTCTTCATAACCAATGAAAAGTTTATATAATATTTGAAAAAGTTTTACAAATCGTACGACTATCTTAGTTAATCATATTTTTCTAGCAGATACACTACAACGTACCATTTGTTAAATGTGGCATGTGTGCTGAAAAAGTGGGATAGTATGTTCTGAAAATGGCAATGGTAATAACACCCATTTTCTAGTTATAAGAAACGATGAGCCAAATCAACTTTTAATTTCAATTTAAATAAAAATTTCAATTATATATTCAAAAAGAGAAAGAGTTCTCAGATATAATTGAAGCTCACGCACGCACCTCTCATGTCGTTCCGTTTTTGCTGCTGGTATTTTTGACTTGAACATTCATTACAGGGAGCCACTTGGGCCTTTTTATAAAAACCGATAACATCTTTCTGATTTAAGAACGAACACCTTCATTCGCATACATTCTATACAAGGTCTTTTCATCCATATTTTTCCTGCAAGGATATTATTGGATTTATAATTATTTTACTAATACCTATTAGGAGATCCTGATAATGATTTTCCTGCAAACTTCCAGTTACACCAATTTGCATATACAATACGAGTAGACATCCGATAAATCCGATAAATCCATCACAAAACGCAACAATATTTGGAAATATTTTTGTTTTTTAACTTTTCATTTTTATTTATGATCATCTGTGATTCATACAGTGTTATTCGCTTCATAGCAATTTTGTAAAATTTTTACACATTTATAATATATCATATCATAAATTATAAATTTACGATATATCATTGTTTCGGTTTATAAAAAGAGTATAATAACTTAAGTTTACTTTCTTAAACCAGAAATAGTTTTTTTTGTGAATGCATGTTTTCGGCTAAAAACAAGTTTTTCTTTCTGTTTTGCTTTACACTGTTCGCGTACGAGAGACAACAGCAACTACTAGTTTTCCTCCATAACACTCTGAAAATTCTTAATACAACTCTGTGTTTCTTATAGAAATTACATTTTCAATCCTGCCTTATTCACGAATATGAATTAATAATTTGGAAAAGTTAAATTTATACTTTAAATTTAAATCAATATACATTATTTATATTTGTTTTTGAATTATACATTTTTATGTAGATTAATATAAAGTAAATTGTGTTCTTATATTTTATTTCAATTTTTGCAGGCATAATATTAAATAACTGTCAAATTGGCTTTGAAAATCCGGACCGGAAATCCATTTTATGATATACCAAGGCTGTTTTGCTCAAAACAACGCGGAAACACAACAGTGGGAACGGGATATAATAATTATATCAATTATTACTATTATTGCTGATATTTCAACTTACAGTTTAATTATAGGTAAGATATATTCACTCCTTTAGAAAAATATCGAGATAATCTATTTTTCACAATTAATCAATAAATCATATTTTCTCTAAATACTTCATTCAAATGGTCGAATGAACGACCCCGATCAGATATAAATTACTATTTTTAGAAACTTTTCAAAAGAATTTGTAAACTGGACAGACCGAATTTTTATGGAATGTATAACCGATTTTAACGATTTTCATACAGTACAAAGAAATTTTTGGCAGATCTGTCCACAGAATAGCCAGCAAACGAAGTTGACCTTAAGAAATATTTGAATTATGGCGGATGATCGTGGCATCATTAATACATAAAAATATTAATAGAACATTATTACATATTATTCAAGAAACAGAAGCTTTTCTTTCCGTCAAATATTAATATCATCATTAAAACAAACACTATATTTAGATTTATAATGTTCATGTTTCTCCGATTAATTTTTCAATTGTACATTTTTAATTTTTAATTCATTATTTATGGTTTCAAATTCAGTGAAATGCCAATTAGCGAAGAACATTTGAATGCGGAGACGAACGACCGCACATGCATAACTACGAGCATCGCATATGCGAATAGAAGCCAATGAATTTTGTAAAATCACACGTAGAGCATAAATATGAATATCAGTAGTGCTAGACAAAATATGTACTTTAAAAAATTACTGGAATAGCAAAAAATCTGGCATCTATAAAAATTGTAGTGAAAACTCTACACAATTAAAAAGCTAAGTTGAAAGCTTCTCACAGTTCTTTAAGTTACTTGATAAAAACCATTTTTCCCTATTACATTCCCGATGTAAATGAACTTTCTGAAGTTCCATAAAGAGTAACCTTTCTTCAATATATGATATTTGTCATAACGAAAATTGTTTCATCAAAATGTTATTTGGTTTAGGTCAAGTTGCATAACCTTACCAGCCAATTTTAAATATGTGGAAGAAATATCCTTCAGAAATTTCTTTGCCAACATAACCAATGGCTATGTATTGCCACTACGAGCAGTGATGGCGCCACCTTAGTTATGCCCCGAAGGTTTTAGGTATGACTTCAATAACAGCTGACATCCTGAACCGAATGCCACTAATGGACTTTGCTCTTACTATGATGCTTGCTGGCATAAGAAAAAAGGAAGGAATGCCCAATATTTCTAGAAGAACGGAGACATCACTTTTCAGACCACGGAAATTACAAGCCAATTAGAGAAACACCCTATTAAGGGCAACAAGCAAAAAACCAAAATAATTTTGTGTTTTATCTTTCTGCATAAATTATATGGTTTCCTCTCATACAAAAAGATTACACAACAGAAATGAAAATTAATTAAAAAATTTAGATGGCGCCCAAAAAATAAATCTTGTAGAAAAAAATCTTTACAATTTTCCATAGTTTTTCTAGTTGTTGTATAAATATAACAGAAATAAACGTGATGTCAGTGTAATTAAAAAACAACTAATTTTGAAACTTCCAATGTATGCGCGGATTTCAGTAATAACCGCATATGTCTCAAAATTAGTTTTTTCGTGAAATATATGACATTAATTATATATGAAATCGAAAAGATATTAAAAATTGTACACGGCAAAACAACACTAAAGAAGTCATTTATCTGCGATTTGCTTCTTACTTTTATTAAGCAGTCAAAGTAATTTAAAAAACGTAAATAATATTTGCCGAATTGAGGGGAAATTCTCATATTGAGGCTATTTTGGTGTATTTTGTAATTTTATGTGATTGACTACTTGGAGCGAAAAAACAAAATATATATTTGACAATATTTTTAACTACACCTTATAATAATTCCTAAACATAAAATAAAGTCCACTTCAATGGGGTTTTAAAATGCATGTGCCAAGTCTTACCCAAAAACATTCCGAGCTTCTATTAACAATTTAAAATTATTAAAATGTATTTTTTGTGAAAAGAAATTCTGCCACAACTAGCGGCGTTTAGTTGACCCATTAAACGACACAGAAGAGGAATTTTGTTTTTGATTGACATTAAGATAAAATACTCTATTTATTTTATTAGGAAGCTTTCTGAAGTATTTAAGCTGTATAGGATAAAATTCTAATATATATGAAAATTACTCAAACTTGCTTAAAGGCAATTAAATCCTTTCAAATAATTCACTGGTTGACAGTGGCCTTCACAGACTATGCTTGGAAACTAAATATTGATCTGTGAATATTGTTGTATGTTATATGTAGACATATAGTCCTAAATAATCTTTTAAACACTACGTTGCTACGTCGAATGATGGCATCATATTTTAATATTCCTCAAATAATATTTAAATAACAATATTACGAGGGTTATTCAAAAGCTTATTCAAAAAGCTTTGATAATTATTGCATTTGAATACGTTAATAAAATTTATATATACAATTATATACATTATACCAGAATAAAAAATAACATGGTAAGTAACTTTCTAACGAAAGTTCCTGTAGTAATTCCAACATTATTTTCGCTCTTGAAGATTATTGTTTTTATTTTGTGTTTAGACAGGATTTGCTTTAATATATTCAAACAAAGTAAAAAATTTATTTTTAATGAGGGAGAAAAATTAATTATTAATATTTCATTTATTTATTTTATTATCTAGAAGTTTTTGCGTCTACAAAAGAGCAAAAATGCGACCAATCTAATTTGCGTGTTCGGAAGTAAGCGAAGTTTCGATACTTGTTGCGATTCTCTAATAGGCCTATTGGTAGACATGCATGTAGTAAACCGTGCCGTGTACTTGATGGCAGATAATCTAAATAAATGTGTGTCCACCACTCATTGTGAAAAACGCGCACAAAAATAGAATTTTTTATAATTAATTTCATTAGGGTGGTATCTTAATATACAACGCCCATTTTTATTATAAAAAAAGTGAAGTGGAAAATTTTGTTTAGCCGAATAAAAAAGGGGTGACGGGTGAATTATTTTAATTAATTATATATTTGAAAGTTTAACGTATTCCATAGGTAGAAAATATATGTATGTATGTAGCACAATTCGAAGCGCCAAGGCGATTTCTGACGATGCTACAAATCTAATTTGTTCAATTTGCAACGTGGTCGAAAATAAATTATACTCGGTTTTAGATTTTTCATCGATTATGTTGACTATAAACGGATAGCCGTTTGCGGCTTATTAGCATGCACTTGCCACTTCCAATAACTCAGAAACTCTTTCAGAAAAACGAGTGAGGCCATTTGTCACAAAATTAAAAAACACACACACACACTAAAAACTTATTGTATACTTTACACGTGCTGCTTAGTCGTATTACAACATAACCGCACCAATTTATAATCATCTAAACACACACAACTGAACATCGGCCACTTTTAATTTAAAAGCAAAATAATTGGTACCGGAATAAAAATTATATGTATGTGCATCTTAAGGACATGATTCACTTTCGGACACAGTTCTACGATGTGTCAAATATGGTGTCTGTTGGAAGTGTACGAAGGTATCGTCCGATTTGCAGAACTTGAATGTTTGAATGAATCGTGCGACCATGTCCGTTTAGGTACGGTATTGTAAGACTACACCATCTAACTCAAGTGTGTGTTCTCCCTTTCTCTTTGTAATTCGAATGGCTACTCGTCGCAATCGCAATTTAACTTGGTTTTCTATTCAAAATGAAAATGGGTGCCACCTTACTGACCATACTCGCAGATATAAATTTTGAAACAACAAAACGTATGCATTTAAAATAAAATTTACGTCAAATAGGCGCCATAAGTTTAATACTTAAATTTATTTAAAGGGAAATTAAGAGAAATATTAGCAAACAAAACCAAAAATAAAAAGTCTACTTGACGGGCCAGGATCATATACAAACGTTAAACCATTTTCCAATCAGACAAACAGACAATACGAACAAAAAACATACTAATAATGTTTAGCGTTAGAAAAGAGAAAAACGAAACATGTAACGTTACCAAATGAAGGCAATCATTTCATTTTCATTTCCTTTCAAATGAATATCGCAGGCCTTGCGATGATTATTTGCTCATAAAAGTAAAATTTTTAATTTGCTTTTCTGCCAAAAATGATTAAATTGTGTGTATATATTTAGGGACAGTTGAACACATGTAGTACATTTTAAATTATACAAACATACATAAATACATATGTAGATATGTGCACATAGAATGTATGTGTGAAAGTACTACAACTTATAGATAAGAGAAGCCAAGCAGGAAATTCGTACATATAGTGGAAATGGTGAGATTTTCCGAGATTTTTAAATTTTCAGATTTTCTAAATTAAGTTGTTTCACAAATTTTTTATAATGCAATATATTCTTTTTTTCGGCTTAGGTGAAAGGTGTTAGTGCATTCGGTGTAAATCGTCATCCACTGCGGAGATGTAGCATAACCATAGTTTCAAAGTTTACAACTCGCATTAAAAGTTATGTTTCTTCCTCCGCAGCAAGCTCCCACTGCAGCTTGTAATTACGTTTTATGTGGCTTCGTTCGTCATAAATTTTTTGCATAATATTTGCAGGTGTGACCCAGCGTTGTAGACCATCGTGTGAACGAGAAGAATGTGTATTCCTCATGTTTCCCGGAAAGACACCACTGTGCATCGTGGATGAAGTTTGAAGTCTATTTATCTTTCCTATCAGCGTTCCAGCCACAATGTGTCACTTCTACTATTTCCTGTCTCGTAATGAATAATTGGTATCATTTAAACAAAGACATCGTACATTGATACCGTACGACATGCTACCCTTAGCACCGTCATCCTCTGCGCATCAAGTAATTTTACAGTTCGTTTGGTTCCTTGTTTCCTACACACTATGACCCAACACTTCCATCACGCCCATCGTCAGTCTCCGGTATACATACAATTATGCGTACTCGTTTAACCGTAAAACAATACGCCCTTTCTGTACATAAAATACTCATCAGTAAATAAAAGTTTGATTTGACATTTTGATCATCCTCAGCTTTCAATACTACTGAGATTCAAGGACCAAGTAATATTCAAGTAATATTTTTCTTCCGCTCCAAATTTCTAAAAAAAATTCCTACAATACCGATAATTACAAAAACGCTGTCAATTATATACATCAAAGATTATAATTATAGGTATATTAAAGCATTAAATACCCTCGATAAATTTAAATATTTGTTTCATTATCCAATCTGGCAGAAATATTTTTGATTGAGTGGAAACAACATTTCCTGGCATTAAAATCAGAGAAAGGTAGGGGAAGCGAAAAATATTTGCATTCGGTGTTTCACACCTCGTAACACACAGAATCCCGGACCTTTTTGGGAAAACCATTCATTCCACTTGGCATCTCTAGTACGTTTATTGCTAAGCCAAATAAAAAAAAATCTCCCTACAATATTGCAGAGGAAGTTTAAGAAAATATAAATGATGAGATTTGTAAAACAAGGAAATTACTTAAAACATATCAGACCTGTCAACAGCTGCATACACACACATATATACACTTACATACATTCATACAGTTTTTTAAAGGTAAAAAAAACGCATGTAGAGGAACTCTGAGGAGGTTGGAAATTACCTTTGAAAACACTTAATCATGAAACTTTTTCACAAGGAAATTTATACAAAATTGTAAATTTTAATTCTTAAGAAAATTGAATTTATTAATTTGGAACTATTTTCCTCTCAATCTCACCAAGGCGATGGCTGCTGCAAATAATTGCAAAGAAATCCTTGATATTGTAGCGGTTATACGCTCCAGCTTTAGTGCAATTTAAAAGTTTTTGTTGTCATCATTTTCACATTAAAAATTAACAATTAAACCACTTGTTAACATATTAGGAATTTTTAAGCTCAGTGTATTTTTTTGGCGGCATATCATATTCTGTGCCAGTTAAGTTTTCGTAAACCGAAAATACTAGACCCATTGCAAATTATATCACATCACATATAAACCAAAGCAGTGAAATGGAATAAAATAAAATAACAAAATAAAAAACAATATTTAAAGGTGGTGCTCTTTTTTACATTTGTTTTCTCTTCCTTTTTAATTTACATTTGATCTGACAAATATCAGCCAATGTAAAAGGTTCAAAGATTAATTTCGAAGTTTCAATATCACCGAAGAAATCCGATGTGTTTGACATAAAACAAGCGTCCACCAAATTGTATCACATTAATAGTTCACAGGCTAGTTCATGTTCACAGGCTATGTTACTTAACATGAGTACTAAAATTAGGAGGCCGTGGCGCCGGCCCTACTTTTTAACCAGAAACTAGGTTACATTGAAAGCTTAATTATTACGAAACTACCAAGCCGTTTCACCATTCTACAAATGAAATATGTTATATATTCTCTTCTGAAAAATTGTTTTTTACAATTCTTTACATCATTGTTGCTTTGCTATCTTGGATCAATTAATTAAACTAGAAGAATGTTTTCGCCACTTGAGTCCAAAGCTATATTTAAAAAAGTGCACTGCCTGATGTTTCCAAGAGGCTAACGAAAAGTATACCACCCAGGAGATGAACCCGCTGATCTTCTAGGCAATATTGAATTGAGGCAACATTTAAAGTACTCCCCTTTTCTTGCGATGGGTTCCTCCAGCTTTTTACAAAAGCAAAATAGAAATATAACAAAATAAGCGTATATATGCACATACAAACACATTTTATGTATGTATGTATGCTTCTATTATGTTTAGTTCCCCCTAAAATTTTTTATACTATATTAATGGTAGCGTGATAGTGCAAAACAAAAAGTAATGATGCGTCCGATTTTATTGCAATTATAAAAAATTATATTGGGGGTTTTTCGGAAAAAATCAGATGGGAATGCGCTATAAGGAACTGATTTTTTTCTCTACTTTGGGAGCCCGCCGAATTTCAATAACATGTAGAGTTAATTTATATTTCAAAATTGGCCAACAAGAGCATTTTCATTTTTCTCTCAATTTTTCTTCTTAGTAAATTATAAAGTAAAAAAGTATCAATTAAATAAACCAAAAATAAAAACTAAACAATTTAAAAAAAAAAAAAAAAAAAAAAAAAAAAAAAAAAAAAAAACTTTTTATTTTCTGTCGGTCCTGAATCAAAGACATCAATCTAAGCATTTTAAATTGAGCCTGCCACGAATAACAACGGTGGACAATTCCAGATATTTTTCAACACATTTATTTCATTTTGATAGAAGAATGTAAAATAGTGCTTACCTTTTTATATCTTCTCGTTCCCTTTCCATTTTCAAAAGTATGCTTCGTTGTCTTTTCTTAATTGCAGCAATATGATTTGTGAAGCCTTTGGCTTTATAACGTGCCTTTTGTACTTCCAGCCAAGCAATTTGGCCTCTCGTACGATCCAGCAACGCCTTTTCCCGCATTTTTAAAAGAGACGACAAATGTTGGGACTTGTTGGCCTCATTTCGTATAAGTTTTTCGTACTAAAGAAAAAGAATAATATCACCATTACAAGAGACTTACATATAATATCAATAAACCCAAAAAAATAAGCTACTTAAAATATGTATTTTCTCTCAAAATATAGTCATCAAGCTGAAGGGCAACAATTTTTAACAAAAGTTATTAATGAGAGTGTAACAGCAGCTAGCATGCTATGGGGAATGTGTTTAATACTAAATCCAAGTCATGCGAAGGTGAAATCAGACAACGTCTTGCACAAGCAATAATAATATTTTTAATGTTACTCTAATTTCTACTACTGTGAAAATAAAAAAAAATTTGTAAGACTTTTCTACTTACCAAACCCACATTTGAATAGTTCAACGAGGACTCGGACATAGTCTCATTGTTTTCGGCCGCTATCCCCAATTTTCCTGTGTCATATCGACTGAAAAAGCTTAGAATTCCGCTGCTAATAGAAATGCGTGAATTGTTTTTTGGAGGAGAATATTTTGAAGAACATTGCTTGGAAGATAGCCCGCCAATTGTTTCAGCACTATAACTGGAAGGATTTGAGTCCATTTCTTGACAGGTGTTGGTATCAATACTACTTGTTGATTCATTATCAGCACTTTGAGCAAGTTCGGTTGAACTAACATGAGAATTTGCTTTGATGGCTTCTTGAAATTGGGTTTCATAAAATTGCACCGGTTCCGATTTATTATCTTGGAAGTCACCGCGCGAATGATTTATGTGAAATGCAATAAATTCAGTTGAATCAATTTTTGCATTGAGATCTTTACTCGTTTGACTATTTTCTCGGTAGTTAAGTGGTATGTTTTCGTGATCATATGCTCCTGAATCATAAGTTTTTTTCAATTCCTCGGCTATGCTGGAACTTGTAGCAGATTTACGTTTGCTTGCCTTTGACGGTGTATTAGAAGTTGGATTTTCTCCAGTATTATTAGTACTGCCACTTTGGGTCCCACCGTTTGATTCTATTTCGCTGTCGTTTGCTTTATTTGCGCAAGTGCGAGATTTATTGTTGTGTTGTAAAGCTTGATTATCTTTATGTAAGCTAGAAATTGATTTTGAACTGGTGCTACGATATAAAATTGTATGATCAGTAACTTCAAGCGATTTTTCTAAATATGCAGCGTCAACATTTAAGGGCAACATTTCATTGGAATTATAAATGGAGTGTTCATTTTTATTTACTTTCCGTTCATCTTGCAAAGTACTTGAACTTAATGTTTGTGACCGTGATCCATTTTCAGAAGATGAATTTATTATATTTTTATGGCCTTTGTGTTCTTCACCAAATTTTTTGTATGTGTGAAAGGAGTTGTTTAAAATATTATCGTAGCTAGAAAAATGTTTACGTTCATTCATATTTTCCCTAAGCTTTGTGTCGTTTTCACTTGGTATTTCTGAGGAACTATACCTTGAAGTCAGATTTCGAATTCGTTGCTTTTCCTGTCGCTGTTCATTTTCTTTGTGTTCTTTCTTTGATTTTATAATTGTTTGCTTTAATGTTTCCTTCAAGGTTTCCACTTCATATAGACGTTTCTCGTATAATTCCGATTCTAGTTTCGATGAACTTTGTTCTTCACTTGCCAACACAGATTGTGGACTTTTTTGTCCTTCGTCTTCTGTTGTAGCGGCAGAATCTATCGATCTTAGGCTTATATTTAGATTTGAATATTGCTGCTTATCTAAGACAATCATTTCCTCTTTATCAACATTTCCTGATACTTGTGGCGATAATAGGGGTTTTATCTTTTCGGCAATTTCATTTAGTTCACTTCTTCTTTCCTTTAAATTCTCAGCATTTTTTTGTAAAGTTTCCTTTAAAATGTTATTGTCCTTAGATGAAAATGTGATGATTGGAGATTTCTCAAAATCTGAGGAATATTGCTTCTCACTTCGAGATGATTTTTTTGATGATTGGGGACTTAAGATTTGTTGCGATTTATCGAGACTGCTTTTTAGTTGTTCATTAACTTGTATTACTTGGGATAAACTACGATTAAAATCTTCTAATAACTCTGTAAAATCCATTTCTCTATTATTCCTTTCAGCTTCTTTAACTGATTGCTTTCTCTCGATTTTAAGCTTGTCCACTTTTTCCAAAGATAATGGACTCACTGGCCGAGGTTTAACAAATTCAAAGTCCTTTTGTAATTCAGAAATTTTTTTTTTAGGACTGGTAAAAATTTGCGATGATATGGAGACCAGTTCGTCGTCAGACTGTGTAAGTGGCTGCCTCGCCGAATGTGCAATTGTTCTTCTAGATTCTGTTCTCAAAGACGATACTTCGGTTAAAGTGTTTGATACTGGCATTGGTATAGATATTGAGGATATATTTGAATTGATTTCAGAATTTAAGCTTTCTACTGATTTATAATTTTTGGGCTTTTTAAATTGTTGTGGTCCATGTTTGCAGTCCTCTTGATCTGAACTTAAACTTTGCGAAGATATCTGTAAAGGATGAAAGGGTAGCTGTTGAATGTATGATTCCTTTTTATTAATGTTTTTATTGTCAAAGGAATTTGTAAATTCTGGTAATTTCTGTGGATATTTAAAATTTACAGATTTTTCCTCATCTTCTATAAGAATTTGCGTCTTTCTATTATTCTCTGATTTGTTTTGGTTTTTTTTCTCATATTCATTGATTTCTATGTCCTTCGTCAAAAGTTTTATATGCTTAAATGGACTTTCCTTAACGGAATTCAATTCCTTAAGAAGATTTCTTTCGACTGCCTTTTTCTGGTTACATTCTGGTTTCCTTTTAGGTTTTTTTCTTTGTTCTGCATCTAATAAATCCACGGACTTTCGTTTCTGTTGCATTATCGGACTTTTTAATAAATGAGTTATTGAAGTTTCTTGATTTTGTTTATCACATTTCAGCTTATGCACTGAAAGAGGGTCAATGGATTCTAGTTTTTTTCTGACAGCCGTTATAAAATTATAAGGATAAACTTGGGTTTCAGAAGGTCTTAGCCAAAAAGGAAGTTCATTAAGATGAGATTGTTTTTCTTTCAATAAGCTTTCCTTATCCACAAAATGCTTATTCTTTTCTGCAATTTTCAATTGTTTCAAATTGCTTACAGACACTTGCAGATCAGTAGTTTGTTCATCTTCCAAATAAACTGGAATTTCATTATCAGATCCTTCAGCTTTCGGCTTACGTTCCTTTAATTCTTTATTTTGTGTGTTTTCTTTACTCTTATTTATTTTCTTTTCTTGAGCAGTTAATAATTGTTTCGTTAGCATATTCAAATTTTGATTTTCCTTATCAAAGTTGTTGTTCCTATTGCTTTTGATGGAAAAATCTTTATCATTTTCCGTTCTTCTTAAAAGGCCAATACGTTCGTGCTTGTGAACAAAGGGAATAGGTGCTGCTTTAAAAATATTATTCATACCTTTCGAAGACCTTTGAGGCCCATCCCCATCTGCAGATTGCTTCTTTTTGCAAGTAGCTAGCCTTCCGTAATGTTTGTACACTAGTAAATCTTCAGATGATGCCTTTAAATCTTGTATTGAGTCATAATCTTGCTTCTTGTCATCCAGCTTTTCTAAAGACCTTTGTAAGGGACGATGAAATAAACTGTCTTTTATGTTGCTCACTGTTGTTTCGCTGTTTTGAATTGTAACACTTGCTCGTTTTGATTCCGTTGCTGTGTGTGGCCTTCGTTGTTGCTGTGGTATTGTTAAAATTTCATTCTCTAGCTGTTTGGTATAAGACTTTGCGCCAATACCTTTTTCCTTTCTTTTTATATTCTCTGCGATCAATTTGCGACTATTTGTCTTAAGTTCATTTAATCTTTTTTTAATTTCTTCTTTTTCTATTTTGGATTTTATAGAAGGGTCTTTGAAAAATTCCAATTTACGTTGCTTCTTCTGCCTTGCCATATAGCGACGTGCTTCCTCAGGATTATAGCTAATTTTTTTGTTTGTTTTTATTTCTTTAGAACACAACGGCAACTGAGACGAATTTGATCTGGCTTTATGTGTTACAGGATTTGAAGCACAAGACCTAGTTTTGTCTTTTCGTGTAACTCTGGAATTTGAAGATTCTATCGGATTTATAGACAATTGCAACTCTGTTTTATAACGCCCATAAAAATGATAATTTTCCACTTTATCATTTTCTTGTTTTTCAGTAACACTTCCCGTGGATGCTACTAACTCGTCCGCTTCTTTCAATGAATCTCCACCCTTTGCGTCATTTTGTGTGCTTTCTGCATTTTGCTCATTACATTTTTGTGGCGATCTCATTTTATTTAACATTTCCTGTATTTCTTTTATTTCTTGTTCTCGCTCCAGCTTTTTTTTACAAAAATCTTCTTTCTGTGAGGAACGATATGAATCCTTTTTATCTGACACCAAATCTTCCTTTTGCATTTCCAACTGAGCTAAGTCATTTGTAAGTGTATCATTCTTTATAAGCTTTTGATCACTTTGCTTATTGGATTCAGTTTTTCCATGGAATGTAGTATTGGCTGCATGAGTTGCTGTGCCTGTAATGTGTTTTATAAAAATAATTTAATGAAAAATTTTCTTTTCTCAGCTTGATTGAGGTAAGAATAGATTTTTCTTCATACCTGGCAGAGATTTACCAGAAGCCATTTTTTCATTTAAAGTAAACTTGTTTGGTGGTTTTTTTATTGCTGTTGTAACATTCTTTAACAGGTCTTCTTTCTGTTGCATGATGCATTTATTTCCCTTACTTCTATTTGCAATCGCAGACATGATTTAGTGAAAAAATTTTATTTAAAAATATTAAATTTTTTAAAGAAATCAACTACAATATTTGTTTTTCTATTGTCAAAATATTGAACTAAAACTACATGCTTTGAAAAATTTACTTGAACACTTTTTAAAATCCATTTTCAACCATTTAATAACAAAAATATGATATTTTGTATCATCACATTTGCTGTGTTCGAAAAAAAAGTTATAAAACGAAAATTTATATTAAAGTTAAATCTAAAAATTATACTCGTGCAAAATTCACACGTACTATTTGTGGAAAATAAAATATTGTTTGATTTTATGTTGTAGTTGTAAAGTGTTTGTTTATAGCATGGTTGCTAAAAATGGGCACAAAAATCAGTGACGATAAATAATACTGTAAAATGTATTTAGGCAGAAAACCGCTTAATTACTTTTCAATTAAAATGTTTATAATTTTAAGAAAAAATAGTAATAAATTTGTGTAAATATTTTTTATTTAAATAGCACCGTAAAATGGACGATACTATATATAGAATAATAATTAAGATTTTGGGTATTGCAGTAAAATTGTTCCCTTTCCCATTGTATTAGCCAAAAGTTTTACAAAGTCGGCAGTTGCCAACACTGCCACAAGTAGGTACAAAAAAAAGCAACTGATTGCAAAGTGAAATTTGTAAAAAATATTTACCTTATTTAGTTTACAATAGTAATGTGTGGTGGAACGATATTAATTGAAGTCATTAAGAGAAAATAGTTTATTTTTAAAAGTGGAGTAAAACGTGTATTTATTTAAAATAAAATTATGCAAGTAATCACAGAAGGTGTTAACGAAAAGTTACTAATTTGCTGAAAGTGTTTTTAATATTAAGTATCTTTTTTATTCAGAGTAAGTATGTGTATATTTAAATCATACAAGTTAACTTTGTATTTGAATACGTTATAAATAGAAAATATACCGGGGTAAAAACATTCATAATTAACATAGGCAGATACCTATGATTATATCGGGTTCCCTTTACAAATAAAATAAATTTTGGAATAAAAAAATGGCTGCTAATCGTATAATCTTTCGACGGGATGTGATTGTTACGTGCAGTTTCCAAAATGATTTCCTTAAGAAATAAATGCCGGTTTTAAAAGAAAAACAATTAAAGTTTGCAAATAAATTCTATTTGTGGGAATTTTTCAAAATTTAAGAAGAATGTTGTGTGTAAGGGCAACCTTAAAGCAAACTGTTTTCATACCCATATACAACTTCGGAAACATTTTATTTAACTACTAAAGCGACAAAAAAGATAAACAATTTTTCGACAAGTTATATTCTCAGAAAAAAGAGAACTATATAAAGCGAATCTGTTCAGCACTGCTTACAATTAGAAAACTCGGTTAGGTTGTTGTCGTGGACGCATGACGGATACCAGGGAAGATGAAATGCAGTTTATTGTCCGACTTTATTTTAATATTTTAGAGTTAAATTGAAAGCAAAATAGAACAAAATTAAATTTTGCTAACTGGGTACAGTTATTTTAATTTTTTTTTAAATTAGTGATTCTGTTGTTAGAGCCATTAAGATAGTTTATCTAAACAAATAGCTATATATAGCTAAATAAATGTTTTTTTAAATAAGTTTTTATTCAGCCACGTTTACTCAAGAAATGTAAAAATTTTGAGCGCGCGTTTCAACAAAGCACACTATGCTTAGCAGCTATATTTTATTAACTAACGGAAACTATGGGTTTGTTGAATTTTGTATCGTAAACTGTAGCATATCGAAAGGCTTTTGTTTGTTGGCGATCGTATTGTCGCTGAGTGGAAAAATTATAATTTGCCGAATCATATGCCAAAAAAACAGAAAAAATTGTAATAAAAAAAATTATAATTAATTCACAATTTTAAGTAGGAAATGCATGAGTACCATGAAAGCAGGGAATGTGATTACGTTAAAAACTCTTGTCACAGATTTTGTCGATCAAGCTAAACAAAAATGGCTCGTAAGCAATCGCTTTTACTGATATTAATACAAAATAATCAATAAATATAGAGTTTTGTTAAACTGTCAAAGTATGAATGGACACCAGAGAATGCTAAGTAAAGCAGATTAAAACCATTTTGAATTTAATGCTTTCTATTTTAGCTTGTTTAGCTTCATACATTTTTGAAAATTACACTTTAAGGGCTAACCAATGACATACAACATTCTGGCTTTCTAAGTAAAGCTTCGGTGGCGAAGGAAAGAAATATTCGTTACATAATTCAGTAATGCATGCATTTGCGTGACATAAACTCTGATAAAATTAGTGTTTACAAAAAGACCAAAAGACAGATATATTTTATTTTTGAATAAAAAAATTAAATAATCTACATAATCTTTGAATATTATCCCAAGTTTAAATATTTTCCAGTTGGACTATAACTCTTATTTATAAATTTTATGCTTTTCAGAAATATTAGTTCTATACTTTTCTTTATAAAGGAATTAATTTATTTTTAGTTTCTATAATTTTTAATATTAATTGTTATTTAGGTATTACGGTGTTCAACTACTAATTCTTAATAAATTAATTACGTAAAAAACTAAATTGTGGTTTAAAAAATAGCAAAACAAAGATCGCCTTGCAAAGGCATACATATGTATGTGTGCACTTTTAAAACGAATAATTTCACCGTATGTAACAAGTAAAAGCGCTATATTCGATTATGTCGAATATTATGTATGTATGTATATGTAATACTGTTCTTCATACTTTAAGTAGATTCATTATTTGTGCAAACGATATAATTTTTATTTTCCTATTTCAAATTATTATAAGTCGATTCAAAAATGGTTATTATATATGTATGTAAGTACAACATAGACACATATGTACATACATTGCTGATTGTCATTCTTTCCATTTGTGGTGGACAAAAAATGCCTCCCTGGCATTTTCTCGCAATTTCTAAATGCTGACTTCAGATATCATTTACTGTTGGAATTTAAAGAAAAAAATGCATGTGTGTGTCATGTTTGGATTGTGTAGAATTGAATCATATACGAAGATGTGCGAGTACATATGTGTGTGTGTAAATAAAGCAATAATGCAGATTTAGCGATTTATCAAAATCCTTTATTAACAAAATATGTATTCTTTGAACATATTTTCTTTGTTATTCATTATTGGAATACCACATTCTAAAATCGTATACGCAAAGTCGGAACCAAAAATTTAAGGCCATAATTTAAACCTAAAACCATGTTCACTTCACACAATACAAACACACAATAATACATATTCACATGCGAATAATTTAATCACGAAGAAAGTAGTTACAGATGACACTACTTGAAATGAAAGCTGAAAGTAAGCGATGTACTAAGAGCAAAATAAGCATATCAATGTATATGGAATAAGAAGAAATAAGAATTATATTTTCAATTGGCTTGCTGTTCACTCATTAATTACAAACTAGCAATATTGTATTGTATTTTTATTTTTAAATTTTAACAGTTTACATCACTTATTTGAAGTAAAGCTTTTCATCAGTGTTGCCACTTTTTTGTTAAGATTCTTCATTTAATATGCTAGAATATAAAAACTGTAATTGCATACAAAATAATTTCAACGTTTAAATCATATAACGCCAGTATAGTTTTTAAATTATTTAAATTATTTATTAATTTCTTCAAATTACATATAATTGAAAATTGTAACTCAAAAAAACAATAAATAAAATTTAGCTTTCAGGGAGAAAATTCAATGAATATCAAAATATTTAAATACTATTGTGTTTGAAAATACTACAATCGTGAGATCTAGAATATAACATATCTGCTAAAAACAATCCTGCATTCACTAAAAATCCCAACTTGTGAAAACATTTCGAGGGATTGCTTTTAGTTGGTCTAATTTCTATTAGATATTTAAATAAATAAATGTCTCCATTCTGTAGGATAGTGTTCTGGGTCTAAAAGAAATATCCAACCAATTATATTTGAATACACCACAATGGAAACAAGAAGCAGAAATTTTTCAAGTATATGTAACCAATTTCCATACTTGTGAATTTTGGAAAGCCTATTCTATTTCATAAAAAAGGTAAAAAGGAAGCATATGCTTGTAAAGAAATATGTGACAAAAGTGAATATAGATGTATGGAGGTGCGTACTTAGTCACAAAAACTTATTAAAAATTTAATGTTAGTGATATTGTTTTTTGTGTTATTAGGCTAGTTTAGTTTAGCAAATAACATTAATAACAAATTAGGTATAATAATAAGATATAATAAAAGATTTCATTAATAATTTAATAATAAACCAGTTTTTGAAATATTTTCCTGCTGGCAACGTTGGTTAATTATCATTTCAGCTTTCAGATTTCGGCTTCATGCAGTTTTCTGTAGTTTGAAAGTTTATTTCGAAGTATATTTTGAAAGGCTGTTGTTCTTGACAATTGAAGCAGATAGGGAGTTCTTTTCAAAATTATTTAACAGTTGCAAAGGAGGTCAGGAAAAAGCTTGTTTAATATGGATCCAGATAAATTAGTTTATATTCATGATTGTAATAGTGGACAACCGTCGTCCAGCGTTCCGGCTGGAAATCAAATTACGCAAATGCCGCCAGCAGTTTTCAGGCCGTTGGGTCCATCATCTACAGAGATGACGTGCCCTCAATGCCGTTGCCGTATTCAAACCCGAGTACGCTATCGTTCGACAGTTAAAACTCATATTGCCTGTTTATTACTCTTGGGATTGTAAGTATAGTTACACGTCACATGACATAAGAATGTCATGTGTTTACTTATGCATATAAATACTATGTATATAGGTATGCACACACATACACATGCATTTCAATTATCCGTTTGGAATACTAACATGTGCTTACGTATGGTTTCAGGTGCTGTTGCTGTCTACCATATTGCATGAATTCTTGCCGTAACGCAAATCATTTCTGTCCCATGTGTAATACATTCTTGGGAACTTATTCCTAATAAATTTACTCATATCGCGATGCTTTGTAACGTACAGTTTACGTAAAACGGAATGCATATCGACATACTGACTTTCTTTTCTATTAAAGAAAAAAAAAAAATAATTTTACAGTCTATGTGTTTTATTTATTTCGTTGCCAATGCTAATGCAGATTTCCAAATAATAGAGGTTATATTCACTAATGATTGTGTAATTGCTTGTGGATGTCTCTTAAAGGCGTATAAAGAAAATTTTCCACTATCCTTCGTATAGCTCTCTTGCTGCATTTGTGTGATAGCATTACGACGTCGATTAAAAAACAAATAACATTTCTTTAAGAGACTTAAGATCTATCAAACATACGCAAACTCAACCACCAATGCATGAAAAGCTGTTCTTAAATTAGAAGCCCACAAGGAACAAGTCCTCTGGGTTGATCCCCTGTTGATTTGGTGCCCCTTGTTTTTTCAACGGTGTATTTTTGCATTTACACGATTTTACTGATTTCTACATGAGTAAATCGGAAGGAAATTAAAGCAGATAGATTTTAAAATCTTTGTTTTTAACCAAATTAAAGCTCGATTTGAACCGCAACAACAAAAAAATAATCTTGTAAGGATCCAGGCGGTTTGCTTTGTATTTTGATTTGATAGTTAAATATTGTGAATTCGGGATTTTCCTAAAAAAAAAATAAAACGAAGGCAGTTTGCTCAACTTTATAACGATAAGGAATATATAAAAGCTCCGGACAATAAACAAGCTACCAACGATTTATGGGAACGATTGGCAGATCTGAATACAGGCGATTCACCAATGCGGAAGATGTTCCTTTGGAAAAAATTAAGAAATATATGGTCTACCCATAAATGGAAATACATTTTTTTTCTTTAGGTTTGGACAGATCACAAGACCTATCTTAAGGCTAAATTGCGGAAAAACCGCATCAATTTTTCCGGCACTGGCGGTGGCCCGCCGAAAAATGTTCCTCTACCGTTCTCAAGAGAAGTTGTAATAGATTTACTTCAAATGAATGAGGCGGTTGCTGGTGTGATGGAATGCTGCATAAAACATTTGAAAGTAAGACCAAAATTATTTTAGTGGCAGTACTTTTTACTCAATACTAAAGTGTTACATAGTACGAGTTTAAATTTGGAGCGAAAACAACTTTCGAGCTGTTCATACCTTCGTATCGAAATACATAGTAACTGAGCGGCATTATTTGTATTATAGAGAGGAGATTTTGCATTGTGCCAAATGTCAGTTACACGTTATTTGTATGAAGTTTGCAATATTTTTACGATAGTTGGGTGCGATTTGTAATTCTGTAAAATAGCAAAATTATTTCTACGGTCAAAAGTTTTTCATTTATTTACATCGTTTATTTAACTATTTTCAGAATTATTTAAAAAACAATTTACATCAATATTTCTTGTAGACCAATAAATATTTACTTCAGATATTAATTTGCTATTTTAATTTTTATATCTTCATTACAAAAACTTTTTTTAAATTATTTTTCCACATTATCCTCTGAAATTGCCTTCAAAAAGCCGAATATTTGCTCTGTTCGTAATGACATAATGAAATGGTCTATTTGCATAAAATTTTTTGACAGGGACGTCAAAATCAAATCCTCCCCTATTAGCAATTATAACCGCTGTAAATAGAAAAACAAAAATAAAGCAGAACATTTGGATGAACAAGTCAGAGGCATCAAATAATACTATAAATGGGAAATAATGGAATTGAATAGAATGTATAAATTTGTTTGCTTAGGAAATAGAATTTAAAACTTAATTTGCCTACTAATAAGCATGCCGGGAAATTCTGAGCGCAGTATGAAAGCAGCGTCTAATATCTTCTAGTTAAAGGGTCTTAAAAGCTGGCGGCAATAGCTAATCGAGTGGATCCGAGTTGTAAAGTTAGTTCGAAGAGAAGTTATATTTAGTGATTATTTTCAATATACCTCAAATACGGTTCTATTTCGTTACACAATTTTTAACCTATTACCATTTACTCTTTATATTCGCATGACTGATTTCAGTTTACTGGAGCTGAAGTTATCGACGCCATATGGCCAACTCGATATGTAATTGCTTCTGCCTTGTTCTATTTATGTATCAGTAATAAACAACATTTTCTTTTTATGCTACTACTTTCAGTTCAGAGCATATTTGTTAATTCAGTCTTCGTAAGGAATCATCGATGAGGAAGCCTGAAGGCTTAAATAATGCGTCGGAGAGCACGAGTTGTGTTCTATTCTATAACTAAAATCTTACAGATACATTGGACATTTGATGACTTCTATGAGAAATTCTGCATTCCCTTTGTAACAATCTATATCGAGAAGAGTGCCCACCTTTTCTTAAGTTGATCTATTACTAAAGATACGTCCAACTCGTATGAATTCTAGTTCTCTTCTACCATTCTCTAATTGCGACAATGGCTTTGCTATCAACGCATACTTTCCAAACTGCTAATAGCAAAAGTAACCTTCGCGCAGAACTATGTAATACAAAACTAACTAATAAAAACCCTGGCGATATCCGCTTTACTAAAATCGGAATAAAATTTTGAAGTAGTCGAGAGAAAATTTATTACCGGTAGCAGCTGCAGCTTCTGTGCTTTCTTCGTTCACTTCAATGGAGGCTTGATGGATAATCGAAGACACTCTAAAGTTTGGAACATCCTGAACCATTTCACTCAAGTCTGTATTATCAGTGAACATACTCTTTACGCCCATCTGCGGATGTGTTACAAAATTAATATCATAAAAATTAAAATGAACTGTGCGATATTACATTTTCTAAAGCTGGTGAAAGCTCGGCTTTGAAGGTAGCATTGAATTTGGGAACCTTTACCTCAACAGTAATAGAGGACATTCGGCTTCGTAGGTCGGCGATTGGGACTTTATTAAGTTGTGTGTCCAAATTTGATAAACCCGTCTTTGAATTGGGTAAAATAATCAGCATAGAAATGTCCGAATCCTGGTAGGGCATTTCTAAAGCAGTTGCATCTAATTCAGGAAATTCCCCATAATTGAAGGTTTCTTTTATATTCATCATTCTTCTCGTAGTGTTTCTAATATCATCCAAATGAAATATTTCTGTTCTGGTATTTTTAATGTTAAATTGATGTCTCCATGCAGCATTAAAATACAGGGCATTGACAAGTACCATGCGCGTATTGGCATTTAATAAAGCTGGATTCATTAAATCTTTAATCTTATTATTGGTTTCCTGTTGCACCCAGTTGTTAATTGCCTGGGCAGCTTCAACATTGTTTTCGAAATTAATTTCTTTAACCGATGAGAAGAATTTATTGGTTAAAATAGCGCTGAAGTTGCTTTTAACTTTAAAATTTTGCATGACGTTAATCCTATTGACAATTTTAAGAACAGAACTATTCTGATATTGAGCCAATATATCACGATAATTCGTGGCCATATCTAGAGAATCTTGTGGAGATAAACCGAAAACTCTATCAATTTCTGCAGCGGTCTCACCGATGGCACCCATCCGAATTATGCCAACGCATGTTTGTAAGGAAAACGGGGAATAAATTGCTTGTGATGCAGAATTACCCAACTGGCTGTATAGGCTAGCTGCAAACTTTTCCGAGCTCTGTGTGAATTTTATATCGGATATACTCTGCGCTTCGTGAAGAAATGATGACACAATAAAAATTGCAAGTATACAAAGTGGTAACGAAGTTGTTACTGTAAAATTAAGAGAGAATAAAAGTTGGGAAAATTAGTATGTAGAAGTTACCAACGACCCAATACAGGAGCTACCTAACAACCTCCATTTAAGCAGACAGGCTCGTTTAGTTTTTTTTTACAACCCCTATACAAGTTGATGCCTTTGATTGACAATGACTAGCTTGGGAGTTAATCCCTCGACTCAGTCTTGAAATTGCTTTTCTGTGCGTATACGAAATTGAAATGAAATGATTTCTTCTGCCATTTTAGCAACATTTTAAAAATAATGTTGAAGGTATTTATTGGAAACGTACGAAAATCATGTAAAAGTATTCAAAAATACCTCTAAATAAAATAGAATAATTTTAAAACCCCGTCCTTCTCACCAGTTCCAGTTCTGTTCAGTGTCACCCAAAAAAAAAAAAAAAAAAATTGGTTTAAATTGGCGATACAATACGTAAAAAAAAAACTGAAAAAAAACTGATCGAAATATAAAATTGTGAGTATTAGTGATCTAGCAATATAAAGATAAATCCGAAAACTGTACCTTTAAAAGTCATTTTGATTTAAATACAAATTTTCGCCTCCGTCTGAATTCCACTGGGTGTTAAATAGAAACTGAATAGATTGTCATGGGATGAGGAACTTTTATAAGCAAAATGGTCTTGAACTTCGGCGGTTATTTTTAACATTTGTTTTGTACTTTTATGACGAGACAATTTTCTTTTACAGACAATTTCTTAACTGAAATTAAAAGCATGGCACAGTGGGCACTTAATTTATAATAAATTAAAATATGATAAAGTTTAGAAACATAAACAGAAGTAGCAGAAGTGAAGTGACACAATGTAGCGAAGACTGCGGCAAACTGGTTGAACGTGTCGCACGTCTCCTACTATGCCCTACTTTGATCATTATAGATCATGATTACCTCAAATATTCGTATGCCTGGCATTATAAATATTTAATTTCTTTTATAATCCAATAATTCAGTAAATTCGCTCCACCGTACTTTATAACAAAAGTTGTACGTACGAGCACACACAAGCTTCCATAATATTTCACTTATTTGAAATAATTTTGTTTACAATTGTTAATAAAGATAAATATTTTAATATAAACTTAAATTATGCAAACAAAAATATTTTCAAAAAGTCCATAGAAATTACTTTTATAATCATTTTCCTACTTATCTGATTCATTCGTTTAGCATTTGAATTAAAAAAAATTTTTTGGTTATTTAAAATAAATGTGTTTCTTATTTATTTTTATTCATTTTATTAATTCGCAGCATATACATACATAAATAAAAACATAAATGGGGCGAATAAACTTCCTTAAGGCCGACTCGCAGGAAAAACAGATGTATGCTTTCTGCTTATCAAATAAGTATACTTTGACGTGTACTTGTATTGAGGCTATTGATGTATTTCCATACCTCTATGATAAAAGTTCGGTAGACTACCGAAATAAAAAAAAACCACAGCATGGGCAGTTCTGTAGTAACCGCAATAGGAAAAAATTTTATTTGTGAAAACAGCTGATTTAATATTCCTTAACAAAATATTTATAGTGCCAACTTTCTCCGTCGCCACTGTGATGTTAGTTGAGAAAGTACAAAGTATACGTATAGTGTATTCTACGTGACTCGGCCTTATGCGTACAAAAAAATATGTTTTTAATAAAATTGTTTTTAAAAATTGCGTTTAGCATTGAATACGATATTTATAAGACAGTTTATTTAAATATTGGAACCCATAATATAAAAAAAAATGTTATTGCCAAATCCAAGTGAAGAAATGTTATTGAAGTCAACGGAAGGCAAATAAGTATACACTTCCTGATAGAAATCTCGTATACTCTTTCTTCGCCGAGCGGTGGACGTCATTTGCTATTTCAAAGAGGTGACGTTTTTGTTGTTAGAGGAATGAGCAGTAAGACAATACGACATACGTTCCCAATTTATGTGGTATTTTATGATTCGAAAATACTGCCCGTTACCGTTATAATTGCTATTGTTATTCTGTAGTGCTCCGAACTTTCTCTCATGGGTTCATAGAGCTTCAATATTTGCTTAACCTTTTTTCTCCATCAATTGAATTTCACATCATTCCTCGAAAATTCTCTGATTTACTATGGTAATTCTGTGCTCTCGAGTTATTGCCCTGCTCTACGCCATTAAAGATAACAGAATTTATGTTTTAAAGGTTATTAACTATCTGCGCACCTTGTGTCCTTCAGGTTTTGCGTAATTATACTGATATACTTATAAGGATTATTTCCCAGAAATTCCTCTTCTAATTCGATAATTTCGTATAAAAATTACAACGGGGTTGTGTAAAACTGTAAAAGAATTTGCCATGAAATAAAATAACTATGAGAACTTTTTTGTTTTGTTTTAACTCTAATGTATATATAGTTCTTGCATTGAAACTACTAACAAAATCTATTGCAAAAAAATGAGAGTTAGGACTTTTCTTCATGAAAGTAAAGATGTATATGTATATACATATACATATACTTTCCTGTGGTAGTGTATATACATATACATATACATATATTAATATATTTACGACTTTTCGGTGTTACCAATAGCAATACCATTTGCAACACTTATGTAAAAAATGTGTAAAGGCCTAGTTTTACTATGCTGTACAGTCTTACGATCCAGTCACACTAAAATGTGGTAGTGATACCCTTTTATTTTAAAAAAATTAGATAAAAATAACACGGCTGGATCCACACTATCATTTAAATGTAATACAAAAACATATGTTTTCTGGTTGTACAATGTAAATATATATAAATTATTATATTTTATGCTGTAGAAAAGGATGACGCCCACAATTAAAAATAATTGAAAATGAATTTTACAAAAATATAAAACAATTAATATATTACCACTTTTGGCAATTATATTTAAAATTAAAAGAGAAAAATAAATTTTTAATAAATGAAACTGTAAACAAAACTATGCCACATTAAATTTTCCAGTTTTTCCTTTCCTGTTTCCTTTGTTCAGCTGCTTGAAGTAAAAGCAACTCTGATCGCACGAAAACTATCATTTTATGAACATTTTTGCAAATGGTATGACTTGTCAAACAAAATTGCATATATTTATTTATCGTACGACTGTGTTGGATAGTGTAACGAGGCCTCAAAAGAATTTTAGAAGATCAAACAATAAGAACTTTTTCGGTAAATGTTTTCCATATGTTGTTGGTTGTTATTGTGAATGGTAGTAAAAATGGGGAAACTGTCACTTACTCCAGACACAAACCTAAAATTATAACGTGACAAACATACAAACGTTGGAAAGCAATAGAAACTGAAAAAGATAATTTCGAAATGAAATAGTCACGAAACCGAGTTGCCACTCTCAAACATTTTGATATAAGAAAATATTTGTTATTAATAGAATATGCTTCATAACACAGATTATTCAAATACATTTGATTGTTATAAATGCACGAAATGCGGTTTAAAAAGTTTAATATTAAACAACTTTACAATTTTAAATTCACGTATGTCAATCATTTATTGTGAAAACTAAGTAAATCGTTTTTCGGAGGTTGTGAATGACAATGAAACTTTTATTTTGACACCAAAGAAATTTTTGAGGACTGATTTTTGAATCTGAAATATTACTATAAAACGTAATATTGTTTGATTTTCCCAATTTCAAAAATCAGCCACCCAATGACAAATCAAACAAATTTTTAAAAAATTCAATATTGAGAGTATTGATGGGGAAAGGCAGACGACTACATACTGCTTTGCTTCTTCTTTAAACGAATTTCATCGACAAAGTAAATGTAATATTATTATAACTTAGTGGGTTTTTCATATACGAAATTGAAAAATTTGGGGCAAAATCTAAGCCAGTGGCCATTTGTGGTTTAGATAATGCGAGTCTTATTTTTATGATTGGTACTTTTTAGAAGGGGAAAGAATAAAATATACATTGGCATACACGTTAAAACGTTTTGTTTTCTAATTATTTTGTTTAAAGTTGTAATTGTTTCAATGATGTTAATAAAATCTGATAACTCCTAGATTTAGGATCTAGGAATTGCTGAATGTATGGTGTAGTTATGAATTAGTATACATATGTATATACGTAAGTTGGTATTTCCATGTACATCGACCTGTACTTTTAATACCATGTGGGTTCTACTCGTTACAAACTAACCTAGTGTACACTTAGCGATATGGCGGCAGGGCGGACAAGACCGAAGCAAGGAATATCCGGGCCAATACGGAAAAGGTGTATATTGCGATATACACCTTTTATATACAGGAGTGGTCGTTACCAATGCTGGGTATTGGGTGCGAGTTCATTTTTAATTGGTCGACGTCAAATATTTGTATGTATGGATATGTGTGTTAAATAAATACACTTGTAGGGAAAGTTATGGTGTAAAAGCTCCGAAAGAATTTCCCATCAGTCTCTACTTTACGAAGCATTTGTTTATATTGTTTATTCGATAATTTCCAAGAATATTTAAAAAATATTTTACATAAATATTTATTGTAGACCAATAAGTATTTACTTCAGATATTTATTTGTTGTTTTATTTTTATATCTTCATTACAAAAACTTTTTTTAAATTATTTTTCAACATTATCCTCTGAAATTGCCTTCAAAAAGCCGAATATTAGCTTTGTTCGTTATGATATAATGAAATGGTCTATTTGCATAAAATTCCTTGACAAAGAAGTCAAAACCAAATCCTGCACTGTAAGTAATTGTAACCGCTGTAAATAGAAAAACAAAAATAAACAATAATAAAACATTTGAATGAACAAGTCAGAAGTCAAATAATACTATAAATGGGAAATAATGGAATTGAATAGAATGTATAAATTTGTTTGCTTGGGAAATAGAATTTAAAACTTAATTTGCCTACTAATAAGCATGCCGGGAAATTCTGAGTGCAGTATGAAAGCAGCGTCTAATATCTTCTAGTTAAAGGGTCTTAAAAGCTGGCGGCAATAGCTAATCGAGTGGATCCGAGTTGTAAAGTTAGTTCGAAGAGAAGTTATATTTAGTGATTATTTTCAATATACCTCAAATACGGTTCTATTTCGTTACACAATTTTTAACCTATTACCATTTACTCTTTATATTCGCATGACTGATTTCAGTTTACTGGAGCTGAAGTTATCGACGCCATATGGCCAACTCGATATGTAATTGCTTCTGCCTTGTTCTATTTATGTATCAGTAATAAACAACATTTTCTTTTTATGCTACTACTTTCAGTTCAGAGCATATTTGTTAATTCAGTCTTCGTAAGGAATCATAGATGAGGAAGCCTGAAGGCTTAAATAATGCGTCGGAGAGCACGAGTTGTGTTCTATTCTATAACTAAAATCTTACAGATACATTGGACATTTGATGACTTCTATGAGAAATTCTGCATTCCCTTTGTAACAATCTATATCGAGAAGAGTGCCCACCTTTTCTTAAGTTGATCTATTACTAAAGATACGTCCAACTCGTATGAATTCTAGTTCTCTTCTACCATTCTCTAATTGCGACAATGGCTTTGCTATCAACGCATACTTTCCAAACTGCTAATAGCAAAAGTAACCTTCGCGCAGAACTATGTAATACAAAACTAACTAATAAAAACCCTGGCGATATCCGCTTTACTAAAATCGGAATAAAATTTTGAAGTACTCGAGAGAAAATTTATTACCGGTAGCAGCTGCAGCTTCTGTGCCTTCTTCGTTCACTTCAATGGAGGCTTGATGGATAATCGAAGACACTCTAAAGTTTGGAACATCCTGAACCATTTCACTCAAGTCTGTATTATCAGTGAACATACTCTTTACGCCCATCTGCGGATGTGTTACATAATTAATATCATAAAAATTAAAATGCACTGTGCGATATTACCTTTTCTAAAGCTGGTGAAAGCTCGGCTTTGAAGCTAGCTTTGAATTTGGGAACCTTTACCTTAACAGTATTAGAGGACATCCGCCTTCGTAGGTCGGCGATTGGGACTTTATTAAGTTGTGTGTCCAAATTTGATAAACCCGTCTTTGAATTGGGTAAAATAATCAGCATAGAAATGTCCGAATTCTTGTAGGGCATTTCTAAAGCTTTTGCTTCTAATTCAGGAAATTCACCATAATTGAAGGTTTCTTTTATATTCATCATTCTTCTCGCAGTGTGTCTTCTATCATTCAAATAAAACTTTTCTCTTCTGGTATTTTTAATGTTAAATTGATGTCTCCATGCAGCATTAAAATACAGGGCATTGACAAGTACCATACGCGTATTGGCATTTAATAAAGCTGGATTCATTAAATCTTTAATCTTATTATTGGTTTCCTGTTGCACCCAGTTGTTAATTGCCTGGGCAGCTTCAACATTGTTTTCGAAATTAATTTCTTTAACCGATGAGAAGAATTTATTGGCTAAAATAGCGCTGAAGTTGCTTTTAACTTTAAAATTTTGCATGACGTTAATCCTATTGACAATTTTAAGAACAGAACTATTCTGATATTGAGCCAATATATTACGATAATTCGTGGCCATATCTAGAGAATCTTGTGGAGATAAACCGAAAACTCTATCAATTTCTGCAGCGGTCTCACCGATGGCACCCATCCGAATTATGCCAACGCATGTTTGTAAGGAAAACGGGGAATAAATTGCTTGTGATGCAGAATTACCCAACTGGCTGTATAGGCTAGCTGCAAACTTTTCCGAGCTCTGTGTGAATTTTATATCGGATATACTCTGCGCTTCGTGAAGAAATGATGACACAATAAAAATTGCAAGTATACAAAGTGGTAACGAAGTTGTTACTGTAAAATTAAGAGAGAATAAAAGTTGGGAAAATTAGTATGTAGAAGTTACCAACGACCCAATACAGGAGCTACCTAACAACCGCCATTTAAGCAGACAGGCTCGTTTAGTTTTTTTTTTACAACCCCTATACAAGTTGATGCCTTTGATTGACAATGACTAGCTTGGGAGTTAATCCCTCGACTCAGTCTTGAAATTGCTTTTCTGTGCGTATACGAAATTGAAATGAAATGATTTCTTCTGCCATTTTAGCAACATTTTAAAAATAATGTTGAAGGTATTTATTGGAAACGTACGAAAATCATGTAAAAGTATTCAAAAATACCTCTAAATAAAATAGAATAATTTTAAAACCCCGTCCTTCTCACCAGTTCCAGTTCTGTTCAGTGTCACCCAAAAAAAAAATTGGTTTAAATTGGCGATACAATACGTAAGAAATAATTGCAATTCACATGGAACCATTTTGTAGTAGAAGGGTGACTCTCATTTCGTGGTACTTCTTTTTCTACTTTATGCATCTGAACAAAAAAACTGATCGAAATATGAAATTGCTAGTATTAGTGATATTGCTAGATCACTAATACTCTAATAAAGATAAATCCGAAAACTGTACCTTTAAAAGTCATTTTGATTTAAATACAAATTTTCGCCTCCGTCTGAATTACACTGAGTGTTAAATAGAAACTGAATAGATTGTCATGGGATGAGGAACTTTTATAAGCAAAATGGTCTCGAACTTCGGCGTTTATTTTTAACATTTTTTGTTGTACTTTTATGACGAGATAATTTTCTCTTAGAGACAATTTCTTAACTGAAATTAAAAGCATGGCACAGTGGGCACTTAATTTATAATAAATTAAAATATGATAAAGTTTAGAAACATAAACAGAAGTAGCAGAAGTGAAGTGACACAATGTAGCGAAGACTGCGGCAAACTGGTTGAACGTGTCGCACGTCTCCTACTATGCCCTACTTTGATCATTATAGATCATGATTACCTCAAATATTCGTATGCCTGGCATTATAAATATTTAATTTCTTTTATAATCCAATAATTCAGTAAATTCGCTCCACCGTACTTTATAACAAAAGTTGTACGTACGAGCACACACAAGCTTCCATAATATTTCACTTATTTGAAATAATTTTGTTTACAATTGTTAATAAAGATAAATATTTTAATATAAACTTAAATTATGCAAACAAAAATATTTTAAAAAAGTCCATAGAAATTACTTTTATGATTATTTTCCTACTTATCTGATCCATTCGTTTAGCATTTGAATTAAAAAGAATTTTTTGGTTATTAAAAATAAATTTGTTTCTTATTTGTTTTTATTCATTTTATTATTATTATTTAATTTATTTTATTATTCCTCGTCTTCAGGTGTTTCGACACTAACGCAGCTATTTCTATGCGATTAAGCAACTATCAACGAAATACAAATATACATACATATACATACATACAAAAAAAAATAAATGGAGCAAATGTAAACTTCCTTAAGGCCGACCCCCAGAGAAAACAGATGTATACTTTGTGTTTATCAAATAAGTATACTTTGACGTGTACTTGAATCGAGGCTATTGAAGTATTTCCATACCTCTATGATAAAAGTTCGGTAGAATACCGAAATAAAAAAAAGCAACAGCATGGGCAGTTCTGTAGTAACCGCAATAGGAAAAAATTTTATTTGTGAAAACAGCTGATTTAATATTCCTTAACAAAATATTTATAGTGCCAACTTTCTCCGTCCCCACTGTGATGTTAGTTGAGAAAGTACAAAGTATACGTATAGTGTATTCTATGTGACTCGGCCTTATGCGTACAAAAAAATATGTTTTTAATAAAATTGTTTTTAAAAATTGCGTTTAGCATTGAATACGATATTTATAAGACAGTTTATTTAAATATTGGAACCCATAATATAAAAAAAAACGTTATTGCCAAATCCAAGTGAAGAAATGTTATTGAAGTCAACGGAAGGCAAATAAGGATACACTTCCTGATAGAAATCACGTATACTCTTTCTTCGCCGAGCGGTAGACGTCATTTACCATTTCGTTATGACATTATGGGCGAGCGCGACATATCCGCGTTGGATGCCGTGGCAACCGGAATGCACTAATGCATTTCCTTACCTTAACCCAAAACAAAAATCTTTTCGTGCCATCTCTCTTAACTTTTTCGAGATTTTCATTTTCATATCAGTGATCCCAAGTACAACAATTTTTTTTGCCCATACAATATACATTGGACTGGAGGGTTGCATTTGGGAACTTGCTCAGTTTGTGATAAATTTTTTCTAGCAATAATTGCGTAAATCGTTAAATGATGTATTTAAATTAAAGTACTTCTTAAATGCTATAGAAAAATATGTAAGGAAAAAGAGATCTTAGACCTAAATAGAATAACTGTATTATTGGGAAGACTCCATATTTTTAAATCATAATCCCTCTCAATCCGAAAATGTATTCCATATCATAATTTCTTTCTAATATTGGCGACAAATGAAAAGGAAGTACTGATGTGGAGAAAGAAATATTTCAATAGGATCGCTCGGACAACTGCTTCGGCAGCAATCGCGAATACATGTGAGTGTAATATTATTCACATCATCATTTCCATTTTGCACTGGACTTAAATCATTTCTGTAGTCAAAACTTATTATACCGATAAATGCAATTAAATGCTTTTATTTGTAAACACGTTTATAATTTTTGTTTTTTTTTTTCTTTATTGCTGTCTATAATAATCAATTAAATTTTTCGTAATATTTTTCTTAACTTTTGCAATTGTGTTCACTGGCTTCATGTGAGAGCTGGAAAAATAGATAGTTAATTTTTACTTTCTTCAATCTTTCATTTCCTTGTATTATTAATATAGTATAATTAATTTCGCATTTTTATCATTATAAAAAATTTATTCATTTTATTTCTTTAAAATGCTCTAAATTTGTAGATTTATGTGTTGGCATGATACACTTAAATCACTTTCAATTTGTTTACATTTACGAAATATGTGAAAAAAAGTAAACCTTTCAGGCATTTTGCTAATATACTTTAAACTCTAAGCATACTGTGCATTGGCGAATAGTGCGTAGGAGCGAAAGGCAACCACATTTATCTCCAGCGGTGATTGCATAAATTTGTCAAAGCTGTTGAAGAACGAAAGCCAAAGACTGCATGCCTTGAGCTGCTTCAACAGGGATTGCATTCCATACTTTTTAAATAGACATTTGAATATGGAGGGGATGAATTAAATTAAATCGACTATTGTTCTGCACCCTACGCGTACAACCCTTCTTAGTGTTTATATTGTGAGCGAATAAATTTCAGTACTTGGCAGCACTGAATGACCAGGAAACTGAAATACTAAGAACACTAGAAGGAGTTGCTCTCGTCGATTATGTATGAAAGTTACATCAAGGTTGAACTGGAGATATCAATTGGAATGGATGTATGTCTGAACAGGGTACTGAAACCGATCTTTAATTATTTTTTTCATTTATTAAATTCTAATTCTTCTTGTTTACGTACCACCGAAAAATTTTCTTTTTCTTTTTAGCAAATAACAATTAATAAGCAGGGAAATCCTTGTTAATATTGACCATAATTTTCGACAGGTTAGAGAAATGGGCTTTTAATTAAGAATACGTTTCACTATCTCATGAAACCAAATAGGCGATCCCGTATTTAAATATGAACCATCACTGTATTAAATAATAATATGTTATATATTTGTTTGCATCCGTATGACCAAATTTAAATTAAAACAAGTAATTCTTGAGATATTTAAAAAGAATAGTTTCGAATGGGTTCAAAATATGTTTATTAGATCATTTCCAGACAAAATGAAGAGAAAGAAAGCGAGCCAGTGAGAGAAAGAGACGGATTGAGGAAGGAGAATATAATTGAAGTAATCAACTAATGCCAAAAATATTTTTTATCCCAATGTAAACTTTAATATAATTGTACATATCTTAGATAAGCTCCTGATACATTGTCCTACACACTTGTGCGACTGGTTGAATATGGCATCTCTGCTGAAAAAATAGAATGGTGTGTTCTAAAAATTGCCGGTTTTTATGAGCAGCAAAATTTTATGAGAATTTTCATAAAATGGCAACTTTCATGTGATCAGAGTTGTATTTATTTGAATCAGTAAAGAAAAAATTGTTTGAATGATATTTGTATGATTGTATGGCACCAGAAACGCCATTTTGATCCGAGTTTTTAAAATAGGAGGGTAACAGTAAAAGATTTTCGTTACAATGAATCGTACGTGTGTGTAGGATATTGAAATAGGTCTTTAAAGCAATGGAATTCTCAATTAGTTAGTTTTGTATTAAATAGTGGGTAATAATTTTTGTTGGATTTGAGTCACGTTGGGCGAAGTCACGAGTGTCTGAGATGAGTTTTCAAGTAAAGATCTTGGTAGTTCTAAGTAGTTATAATGAGAAAATAATTAATAATTATATAGTTTATATAGTTTCATGCAATGTAAATGACAAGGATCAGCAGATAAACCTCAGAAGGTGGCCTTTATCAATTTTACTCAATCTATGACGTGGCATTTTAAATTAAATTGCACATTAACAAATTAAATACTTTGCATGATAAATTTAGGCACGGTCAAGTTTACAGTAGTTCTGTTCATTTATCTTCATGTAATTTTATTATTTCATTCTGATAAATAACCAAAAATTATTTGTAGCTTTCTCACTCGTTCTTTGTTATATCTCGCTCACTCCGCCTCTCCATCTTTTATTGTATTCATATCTGCCGGCCAGACTATTGAAATAAGTGATCATTGGCAGTTACCTCAAATAAAAGACCAGTTCAAGCAAGCAACTCAATGGCTTATTATATATAATTATGATTGCAGCTCTGTAAAACTGATCCATCATAATTTGTTCACAGTTTTCAAGAAATTTTATTCCGTTCACTATAAATGACGCTTTAATTTGCAATTTAATACAAAATTAAAGTATTCCGCTTTTTTCCAAACCAGAGAATGTCCACCAAATGATGAAATACCAGCCGTAGACTACAACTCCAACTCTGTGGCACAAAAAGAGAAATACAGAAATAAAAAATTATGATAATTTCGATTTAAACGCACATGGAAACAATTTGCAACCAACTAAACTAAATAAATAAAATATAAGACAACAAAAAGTTATTTATTTCTCTTCTGTTGCAAAGAAAACAAAACTGACAAAACAGAAACCGATAAAAGCCTGGCAAAGAAGTGAATTTTGAAAAACACATGATGGATTAGTAAAGCCTTTTTGCTGACAAGATCAAAATATTGAGATAAACGTTGATAGAAAAACTGAGGCAAAAATCTAACAGAGAAATAAACTATAACAGCAGACCACAGGCAAACTGTCGAATGGACAGCTGAAGCACAGAAAATTGTTCAGTTCAAATGAATGGCATGGCAACATGTTGTTGTGCTCGTTTGTTGGGTGTTATGAATTGTTCTCGTCTCCTATAAACGCTCATTTTTCCACATTTCGCGAAATTTTTTTAAATTGCATGCGAATATTGTCGGACTACATATGAAGGTTTTCCAAGCCGTACTCTTTTTCCTGAAATGTTCGAAAAAGGAATGCCACTGAGAAAATATTCTTTTAATTGCAAAATATTAAAGGCAACATCGTACATGCTTTCAACTACGAAACCACTCCATGAATAGTTTTTCTCGCATACTTTAAACCAACAGCTGATCTCTTTATTGCGATAATAATATTTTGTGTTAGTTTAAGCAATCATTAACATGTTATATGTTATAAGTGGACCCATCCTGTTGGAACCATATGCCCCAAATTTCTGTTCATTTCCCTTTTGCGGGAATTTGCGCACAGTTCTACCCGATTTTGGACACATTTTTCTGCCTCTGCAGGGTTGAATTTTATCAAACACTAAAGCAAAAAAAAAAAAAAAAAAATATCAAATTCAATTCTACTTGACTCACACTTAATGTCGAGCAATATGATTCGACCACTCTTTAATCTGAGATATTGCAGTTCCAACAGGAATTAACATTTTTAGATGATTGGCTACTTTATATGGAACTCAATTAAGATCATCTCCAAGTAACTTATGGGCTCTTGGATTTGCATTTTTATTTACAATGGGAGGATTGACAGGAGTAGTATTAGCACTGTAATTCTTATCTGTCCGTTAGTGTGGCAAATGCACACCTTATGCCGGCATTGTTGTCATTGGCATTTTTTGCACGGGCATGAAAATGTATTGTTTCGCTAAATGGAAATTTAAGAAATGAGGACCTGCCGAATATTGCGTTCAAAATCAATTTAAAGAAATCCCATTTTACCCCCAACAATTTGGCATTCATTTAGCGAAAGATTGTTAGACTGACGCATAGTTTGAAGGAGATACGGATAAGAGTTAACAGTTATTTGTGTTCATAAATATAGTCAGGCAATGTTTGCACATTCTTGCATGTTCGTACGCATGTATCTAAATATTTTAATAAATGTTTTAATGGGGAGTTTTGGAACGAGCAATAGAAAAAATGTTGAAAAAGTACAAAAAAGTTAAAAGTGTTGAAATGCTTACTGTGCCTATTAAAGATCTATTTTGTAGTTTGTTGTATGTTGTCCAAGATGTTTAAAAATTCAGCAAGACGGATGGATGTGTGTAAATCATTTACGCTGGTACACATTTGCAGAGCAGACAGCCAAGCCGGTCAGTTCGTCAGTCAATCAGCCACTTGGTCAGTAAATTTAACTTGCAAAAACTAGCCAACAAATGAGCGGGTCGGGCTCACTCGAAACGATTGGATTCTATAGTTAAAAATTATGTGACAATTTAATTGTTATAATTACACAATTAGGTTAAATTTCGTTGTTGAAATGAAAGGAGTTGGCTGTTATTAATGGACAGAAACACAATTCCGGAAAGAATTAAACAAAAACAAGATTTTTTTGTTGGTTTGGTTTTGGTTTGCAGTAGAATATTGTGCGATGTTGGTTTTTGGAAAACGTTTTGTTTCTGCATGTTAATGTGACTTGAAGGCTCTTCTGCTTTCAACGATAAGCAGTTGCCAAAAAAATTTCTCTTCTAAAACGTTGCCAAAAATGGCAACGTTTTACTGTTGCATTTACTGAAAAATAACTGAGTGTTACATTATTATAATAGTGCATGTAAACATAATTTAAATAAAGATTTATTGCTCATAAAAAGGTTTGAAAAATTGCATGCATTACAATTAATGTTGTAACTGTTGGCGTTCGACTTTCCAAAGCTATTAAAAGCAATCAAATGGAATTGGGTAAGAAGCTTTTGCTTTTGAAAGTTTTAGATTTTACGAAGTACAGTGGCATAGAAGTATTTACGGCAGTAAAACACTGCATGAACATGAGCTCCAATATACATTCCTCTTGACTTCAAAATATTAGAAATTCCACGATAAAAGTTTCATAGTGTGGACGGGAGAACTGTATTCACAACTTCTGATACCATATCTGACAATAGAAGGCAATTACAGACGATCTTTATTGATAGAATGCCTAAAGAATTTTTAGCTCAATGAGAATTTCCAGGCAAAGAGTATTTGTAATTAACCGTGAGAATGGCCTAAAGCTTCAAAGTTAAAAATTGGTAAAAATAAGGATATTAATTTTAATATTGAATGGGCCATTTTCGTTATAAAAATACGTTTCGATGATCTTCCACAACGCATTTTTGTGACTGCTGGTGCGCAGTGTAATACAGTATAAATTGGAATTGCAGGGAATCCTTCGGCGTGGTTTTACTTCGAGGTCTTAGGTGTAGTCTAAGAATCGGACTACATTTCAAATTATTCAACTTTAGCTTTTTCGCATAGAGTATTGTGAGGATAAATTGTTCGAACGTATTCTTTCAAATAAAAATTTAATTTTTTAATAATTGGTTCTTACTTCGACTTCCTGAATGTGGCCATTCAGGTTAATTACTTTAACATCAATATCACAATTTTAGAAGATTGTGCTAACACTTGCGAAATTATGAAATGAAATTCACACATTTGAGATTTTGCAAATAATATCGTATTCTCTGCCACCAATTATCAATTATTAGCTCTTTATGGGCCGTGTAGAGAACAGTGTGTATACCTTCTATTGCGGTCTTAGAAAAAGAAAAAAGAAGATGTTGCCGTTGCATTCGCACTAAATGTTCCTATGTACACATTTCTTTGTTTTTTTTTTATAATTTTGATTAAAACCCAATCAAAGTAATCAATAATTAATCGTATTGCTGATTAGAGTGAACGTAAAATGGACAAAGTATTTTATGAACTTTGCGAACAAAGTAAAGTAAATATCCAAAGTAAATTTGCAAAACTAGGAGGCGTTGTCCTGACGTTAAATCGTTCATAGTGACTTACTTTGCTTGCTGAAGAAAGTTCTGCCATCAAACCATAGCAATCGATATCGATAGTTCTCATGTGGTTTTAAAATAGTTTTTAACTGTAATAAATATGGGTGTGAAGATAAATTTGGAAATTTATCACCCCGGACACAAACCACATGATTTAACAGACTTCTGTTAAATAATTTTAAACGTATGTTTCTACTTGACGAGTTCTATGGTAACGAGTGAACTCGAGCCCCGCTACTCTTGTGGGTTTTCGATAATTCCCTAGTGATGTTGCAGTTGTTAAAGGCTCGATTTAAGTATTCGCATAGAATTTAGCCAATATGGATACGAATGTGTATTGAAATGTCCGCAGATGATATTCCAGAAGCCACGCACCGTGCGGCGCGTTTAAAAATTCGTAAAAGGAAAGCCGGTATTGTCTTGCGACTTTGTTTGTTTAAGTAACACTTAGCGTGTCTCGCTTATCTTCCTGACTAGTGGCTTTTAGAAATGCCCCCATACATGCAAGTATACGAGTATTTGTAATTATGCGTTTAATTTGATAATTTAATTCAATTGCTGTTTTTTTTATGGTGTAACAACATTCGACGGGGATTTAAAATGAGTTTGAAATTAATATTTCAACCATTAACTTCGTCTTTTTTAAATAATTCCTTTTAAATTTGGGATTGCAATAGAAAAAAAATAGAAAAAATAATAGTAATAAAAAGTAGATGTGTGAGTGAGTTTGAATGGGAGCGATGTTGTAATCGATTAATGAATTTTGTATTGGAAGAAATCATTGAAACAATTTTTGTACGCCAACAATAATTTTACAACCGATACAAAGAAAAAGTTTTGTTTTACAAAATTTGTGGGCCAAATAAATTAAGCAAAGTAACTAAAGTTTATATAAAAATGTTAGAGAGGTGTATCGACAGTTAAACGGGGAAGTATATTGGGTTTTCTTTCTATTGCTTTTTATTTGAAAAGCAGGCAAGAAGAAGTTAAAAAGTAAAGAGGCAGGTACCAGAGAGAGCCCAACGAATAAGTTGCGATGATTATAATTAAGGTAAAGATTTTATCTGCTCGTTTGCCTATTAGTTGTGCTCAATACATCATTCAATATTTTACGATAAATCGATTAAGCTCTTAATTCATTTAAATAATTTTTAAATACGAAATAGGAAAATAACAACAAATTTGGCTTTTAAAAAAATTGTGCCATTGCAGAGTTGATTGAAATGCTCAACTTTAAAACAAGTTTTTTTTTTCTTTTTTGTATTGTAAAATTTTACAATAAAAATTAATAAATTAATTTGAATTTTATTATTTAAATATTTCAAGCTTTATTCTAACATGTAATCACAATTGAAAATATTTCCTGAATCAAAAGACTTAATTTACGGTTCTTATAGTCTTTCTAACAATAATCAAAGTCTCATACAGTTTGAACACTTCATTTCATTTAAAGTTCTTTACAACTGTGTATAGTATAATACATTTTGAGGATCTAAATATCCTTTGAGATCACATGCAGAATTTCTAACTAGTATGACTGGTGGAATGATGAATTGAAATTCTTTCAAACTTCCTTATGAGGGTTTAAATGCCCTTTGAGATCCTATGCAGAATTTCTAAGGAGCAGGAATGCTGGAATTATTATTTTTTTTTTTTGTGTAGTAACATATTGTAAATGTTTTTTGGGAGTTCCTCCGAAAAGTGTCCTTTTAAATAAGTACGCATTTTTTTTGGAGCGGTTCAAAACTATAGAAAAACTAGATTTTGTAAATCAAAAAAGTGAATTTGTGAAATGCTTGTAAAACAGTTCAGCAATTTTCGAATTGAAAAATACGAAAACATGTTGGCAGGAACAAATTGTAAATTCATTGCAATATTGTTAATTGAAAAATGCGAATAATTAACTAACGAAACATATTCATACTTTAGGGGCCCACACAAAAACACATCATACACAGGCAGTCCCACAAATATCACTCCCTCATTCGCAAAAAATGTCCGCCGTAGTGAAAATGTTACATGGACTCCTACGAAAATGTGCAATAATTTATTAAATTTAATACAATTGAGAGTTTCATAGAAAACTCACAACGCGCCAGCCAACCAGCCAACCAGCCAGCCAGCCTATTTGGTTACAACAACAGTAACAAGAACAAGTGGTAAAAACTATTACTACAACTACTGTTATAATTATTATAAGCGATCGCTGCTACAAAACTACTAGTGAGCAGCACCTCTTTTTTGCCGTTGTCGTGTATGTCCACATGACGGCGGCTGACTACTTCAACTTCTTGCAATCCAGAGCAATTTAAATTCGAATTCAAAATAAAAATAACATGAAAAATAGAAATGGAACAAAATTGATGTTGTGTATTAAAAAACGTCCACAGATGAAAAAAGAAATAGATATATTAAAAAATCGTTCACAAGCATGAATATGTGCTCTGTACATTTTCCGAAGTGGGTGTATTGTTGTTGCCACCAGCTTTAAAGGAGCTGGACAACGATGACGATGACGACGCCGACAAAAACAAAAAAAAAAAACAAAAAAAAACGCACACATTTCAAAATAACAAATGCAATACAATATTTTCCTTTAAATGGTTCGCTTTGAACTGTCTTTGTTGTTGTTTCCAGTTTTTATTTGTAACTAAAAAGCTCATGTGCAAAAATTGTTTTAAACTGATAAATATAGACAACAACAGCAGCAAGCAACACTGGCGACAACGCCAATAAAACGGTCAGGAAATATATTGAACGTCTCCAGCGACTGACAAACACTCTACTGATTATGCTGATGATGATCCAATATTTGTAACTAAATTTAATTTTTAGATTCGATTATGGGATTTCTAGGTTTTAGAATTCAAAAAAACAAGAATTGAAAAGAAAAGCGCATCTCAGTTATAGCGTTAAGAGTCTGCGTAGTTACCACACTAGTGGTTATATTTCAGTGCATTTTTGGGGTATCTGCAGTGCTACGCAGGCTGAGGTAATATAGTTGAGATCTGCTTAAAATGTAAGTTTCCTTTCGTGAAAGGTCAACTAATAATAGTTAGTTGATATTGAAATTCCCAGCAACTGATATTCAGCAGAGTATTAGAAATGCATTGAATAATAAATATTTGCCGATTACAAATGGGAAAGACTGTACATTTGACATCTCGATGTACGGCAGTCATAATTTTCATACATATTTCATATTTCAGAAGTGCTTTGATATCTCATATATTAAACTGGCCAAACTCTAGTCACTGATCACTTCACATTTACCTTGTGATAGTGCAAAAGGTATGATGGATGCTCTGGGAAGAAAGTTTACAATCACATTTCTTTCATTTAAGAAAATAATCCGCTAATTAAAGCTCTAACTAAACACATTAAGATTATGTATAAGCCTATTATGCCGCATTTTTTGTACACAGAAAATCCACGCCAGGTGTTTCCATCTGCTGGGTGTTTAGCGAAATGGTGCCTAAGAAACTAAGCCTCTCATCTACTACTCGTTGGAGCTCCTCCATAGTATTTTCCGAAAGATGTTTTCGAGATAACTTGGGAAATTGAAAGGTCGGTAGTCGTTTTGGAATCACCTGTTAACAGTTAACATGCAAAGAAATTTCATAAAAATAAGTGATAGAACGTGAACGTGTTCAACTTGAATAATTGATCAACTTTGTTTTATTTACTAAATTCTTCATGAGAAATTAATACGACTCGTTTTCATAACTATGCTTATAGATAGAAAAAGTAGAAGAAAATATGAGGTGGGATGATGGTGTAAATTAATCAATTATTATGTTTCGAACTGCAGCCTTATTTAATATAACCTCGCTTAGTGTATTCTACTTGCAACTTGCACCTAACTCTGCTACCAAACTCACAATTCATCATCGAATCTGTAGCAATCATGCTTCAAAGAAGGAAAGAAAATCAAAGAAAAAATTTGTTACACTATTTACGATTCCACTTGTATGGACACGGACTAAATACATTAAAAGGAGGGGTATCTGCCCGTATTCGTAAAAAGACGTAACAGCAGTGGCAGTGGAAACAACATTAGCACTGGTAACAGTTATTCGTACTACGATTCAAGAAACTTTTGTGTTATTATTAATATAATATCAGTGCTTATTGTTAAAAAGCATTTTTGTTTAGTTTTGTTTGCCTCATGCAACATTAAATTATTGTACAAATATGGTTACAAATATTATGAATGCATTTTATTTCTGTTAAGTTTGTTACATTTTAAGCAGCTTGTTGTTGCCATAATAATAAAGAAACAAATACAGCGTAACATATACGAGCCATACCAAATTTTAAAATAAAGTCAAGCCAAACCAAATCATATCATATCCAGAGGAAAACCAAAAACCAAAAAATCAAAAAATCTAAAAATCAAAAACAAAAACCGACACCATGCCCGTCCATACAATCAGACATTATTATAACCATACAAACACTACGACCGAACACTTTGGCAAACGTCTTTGCAAAGATACTAAAGAAATAAACACCGACCGACACCGAAACACACATGTTGCCGTCCACTGCCAGCACAATCAATCGAATAAGTATTTAATTTTAGTTTTATTATGTTTCAGTCTTGAACATAAAATAAAATTAAGAAAAATAAAAGCTTTTGTAAGTTACAGTTTTCTTTTGCACTCCGCAGCATATGTAGTATGTATGTACATATAAAAATTATTTATTTTTCTGCATATTTTAGAAAGTAGTGCGCGTTACGTACCAATAAACGCCATAATTTGTGATATTTTTCCATTGATTTGCAAAGAAAAATATGCAAAGGAAAAAAAAACACACATACACGTATATGTACATGCACATGCGCATGCGCATGCCCATACAAATAAAAACCGAAACCCATTCAAGGAATTAAGGTGCTACTTAAGTATTTTAATATTTGTTATGTATTAATAAATTGTTGTATGTGTGCACTCAAGGAATTTACAGTGAATATAACGTAGGCTGAACTCACTTTGCTTAACTGTAGTGTAACGGACTTGCATCTAGCCGCTGGCTCTTTAGTGATTTATACACCTGACCGTAAGCCCGCACAATCTTTAAGGAGTTTTGGAATTTGGTGGATTTGCTGAATCCTGTTCTTTTTTTTTGATGTTTAATAACTGAGAGTACTATATTCAGTTTTTCCGAATCTTGTATAGCCCTTTGAAGGTATATGCTCCGTAGCTATTTTTGTAAATTTTAATTTTGTAATATACATATTTCTTCTTACATATGCGATTGAAACAGACAGACCAAGCTCGATGCACTTCCCTTTTTATATGGATAGAATATTTCCATTCGCATACGCAACCCTTCCATCTACCCTGCCAACCTTTTTCATGACTTTTTTTTTAGACTTTTCCTGTTTTATTGAATTTAAAGCAATTTACTTTGCGAATTTACGAGTACTTCGCCTTGAACCAGCCATCCTCAAAAATGTTTTTAATATGAAGGTACCTAAATTTTTATTTATTTTGTGAATGGATCAGATACGACCATTCAGATAAAAGCGAAGCTACTCGGATGCCATGCAAGGATTTCGTTTTATATTGTATTTTAAGTTCTTACTGGGAATCCCCTCTATTTTATTTTTTCTTGCTTATGCAACTGGAAGGAGCTTATTTGCTCTGTTATAATTATTTTTGTTAAGCTTTCTTTGTTAGTGACAACAATTGGCTGACAGACAACTAAAATGTTTCGTTTTATATTTTTCTCTTAATTTAAAGTCAATCAATATCTGCCTGGAGCAAAATGTTGTTGGATGACGGCAATTTTAATGGAATAACATTTGTTGCAAGTATTTGCCAAGCATTTATTTGATAGACAATTGAAAGCTTCTGGAACAAATGTGGGAAGTGAAAATGTGAAAGTTCCTTTTTGGCAGTTATTTTTATATATATGCGAGGATTTTTGTTGAGTATTTACTAAGCCAAATTGAAAAATTCAGAATAAAAAAAAAATTATAAAGTACATTGGAGACCCCATGAAGGACATTATTTTACGCTTCCCTATCAAGAAGAATGGAAGACTTTGACACGGGAATGAGGAATGGATTGAAATTGGTGCGCAGACGGTCTATTTTTCCGTTACGTTTCAGTAGTATATGTAGTAGGAGAGGAGCATTTTAGTTAGTTATTTTTATAGTATGATTGTAGTGCTGATATAGAACATATTTTTGAAGGGTATACAGCATTCGACTCAGTAGAATAAATCACTTTTACTGATTGAGTAAATTAATATGTAAAAACAATATATAAGAAATATTTCAAATTTTTTGTTCTCCCATTGTCGCCAAAAAATAACAACTATTTACTTAAGGATATGTAGTAGAAGCACTGGCTGCTGAAACTGGCCCCTATACTATCGATGATTTCCTGTTGCTGCTGCACAAAGAAGTAGAGAAATATGGAGAAATAATATTATATATTTAAATTTTTAAATATGAAAAAAGCAGAATCATCTGCAGGAGAGAATTAGGATAATTCAGATATTTAACTAAATGAGTGGTTGCATCTAAAACAGACTCATAATTACTGTTTTTTAACAGACTTTTTTACAGACTTAATTTACAAATTGCAATTCATGTATGCTCATGAAACCTATCAATTATCTATTAAATTGTATGGATCTCTAACAATAAATCATCGTTAAAAACAAGAAGCCAACTAACTTACTTACAAGTGCACCTCTTACCTGGTTTTTTATTTGTTGCCATCCATCTTTACGGTAATTCACATTGTAGCTGTTTCATACCTCTGGTCGAGAAGTAACCATCAGTAAAAGTTTTAAAAATTTGAGCCTTTAGCAAAAATCTTCAAATCATGGCAATCATTATGATCAACTTCAAACAATTTTATTTATCTGTGTACATATGTGAGATCTTGCTGTATGAGTGCAGCTAGGTGTCAGCAATTCAGTGCCAAATTATCTATCATTCTGCAGAAAATTTCGAAAAATAAGGTATTTTCGTAAATGCAAGACTACGCTGAAAAATGTCAGCTGATTGTGATGCTGAGTGAAAAAATATTGAAATATTTTATGAATATTAAGCAAATCCTCTTTACTAAAGTATTGGAATATTGTAATACAAGATCTTTGCAATATGTTTCTATATCATTTTGTTCCATTCGTCATCCTTCGATTATTTTTGTGTCATCTCTAGAAAAAATGATTCAACTGTCTAAAATAAATAATAGAAAAAAAGAGAGAAAGACCAGAGAAGTGGTTGTCCAAAGAAAAAAAATTGTCTTTTAAAAATTCTGGGCTAACATTAGGAATACCCTTTTTCCAAAAACATCCCTAAAAAGGTCTGTAGGCTTCGTACAGTTCATATAGGTTGCCTGTAAAATGTCATATCTTTATCATTATCGTCTTCACGCATCATTTTTACTATTTCCGCATACTGTATCAATAACTTCTGTTTTTGCTCCTCTAGAGCAGTTAATAAACATTTTATTAAATTTTTATTTTCACAATCAAGCTTGTCTAAATTTGATAGATGACAGACTAAAGATGACAGTTTTTGTATAGTAAGCACATTGTCTAACATGCGCTACTCTAAGATTTTGATAAGTGTAAATAGGTTTTAGCCCTATACGACCTTCAGGGAATCCGAGTGAAAGATTAATCTAAATTTTTGAACTTTGTTATTTCTATATACATAAATGACTTTAAGATATTGATTTTTTCAGTGAGACCTCTTTAATACTTTTTTTTAAATAAAAAACTCATTCCCTTTCATAAAAAATTATGACAAATCAAGAAATAATTACAAAATTACACTTTACATACAAAATTTAATATTTTTTTTATTAAAAAACTTCCACAATCTAAACCTATGAATCGAGGATTGGTTGTAGGAAAAAAAAACTTGACTTTAAAAAAAAAAAAATGGGAAAGGGCTTTTAATCGTGGAATAAACAATTATAAAAACGCATTTGAAAAACTGCACTTATGACCACTTGGCATTTAAGGGTCATGGCATTTTTCTAGAAGTTGATTGTTGCAAGTATGCTCATGTTGTTCATGTTTATGTTGTCTAATGAATTTAATCATCAATATTTTGTCATTTTCAAAAAATACTTTGAAGTGTCATTTCTGTTGTAATTTTTTTATTTTTTTATGAACGCGAGTTTTAAAAAACTTGTTCAATAAACTGTTGGCAGAGTAAATTAAATCAATTCAATATTTAAGGTCATGGGGAAAATAAAGTGACCTTGACCTGATAAATTTTTTTTTTTTTTTATTTTTGCAATGGAATAAAGACCGTATAGTAGCAAATCAGTGTAAAAACTCTTATTTGGTTTTATTTAAAAATTAATCAAATTAATATCTTATATCACTTTACATGAAATAAATTATAAGAATTTAAAAATATATATATATTTTTTTCTAATTACTGCGCAAGACATTGCTTGATTTGGGGTATCCCCTGGATGCTGCCCTTTCTTTCTATACTTATAAAAATTAATGCGCTGCAATTTAGCCAGCGAAAACACTCGTTGCAGTGTTCACTATCAATAGCGAAATAGTTCGATGCTATATAGGCGGAACCAAACGTGGCACAATTTTAAATTTGTAATACATAATCTAGGAAAGAAGCTGTATCAAAATACTTAACAGAATTGTCGTGTAAATTAAGAACAATGCAACATAGTTGTGTTCACTAAAATGGAGCGAAGTGATGCGAAGAGTTCTGGTTATGTTTTGAGAAGGATCTAGGAGAAGTTGGTTTATTAATGGATTGTTTTACAAATTTACGTAGGATGCAAAGTGGCCTTAGAAGAGCAATGCTGAAATTAGGATTTCTACAAGTGATTTTCATTGTGTAACCTCTACTATATAGCTTTTATTTTTAAGGCGAAATAAAGTTTTTGGAAATTCGACTTAAAACACCATAAACATAAGCTGTGCTTACCTCTTGCCTGCTTCGTATTAATATCTGCAATCTTCTCTCTGTAAAGGTTTAAAGGAAAGTTACAAGTTCATAAGCCAAACAAATACATAATTGCAGCTGCTGCAACTACAACCGCCAATAGCTGAAGCCATTTAGCGAAAGCAAAAATATGTATTCAAACCCTATTCGATACCATGCATTCAGCCCCCTTCATAATACCATAATGCATTTCAATGCAGTTTCACAGTTTAATGCAAGACAAGTCAAGCTCAAATTCAACTCAATATAACTTTGCTAGCAATTTAGCAATTTCATAAGCTAGTTAGTTAAACGTTCCTTTTGGTTCGTTTATTTAATTTTCCCCAGTTTTTTTTCTTTTTTTTAATTTGTTTCTCATTTTTTTCTTTTTTTTTTTTGCTAGAGATACAAATCAAGTGAATATTTTTGTTCAACAAATGTTTAACGATTTGTTTTTGTTGTTCTTGCAGTTTCTTGCTGGTTTTTCTGTTTTACTCAACACTATCGATTGATCTGTTATTAAATCGTAAATTTGTGTAGCCGAATAGACAAAACCATTGTACAGCAAATGGACAATCTGAAAGAAAACAGAGACATACATCTTTTCAGTTGTTGTCAAAATAATTTCCCAATGGTGTTGCCAAAAGGAATTCAAGACTGAAACAGCCACAATTGAGAAAAACAAATAAACAACTTCGTATTTTTAATAATGCCTTAAACACATTCACAACGACAGCGATGTCATAAACAGCTGTCACAGAATATTTCAATGTTGGTACCCTCAAATACTTTGCGAAATTGTTTCCCATTTCTTTTTAATTCACTTTACTTTATTTTCTTACCTTGTGAGCTAATAATGAAATTTCCATTATATACATTATTTGTATCCGTATGCCTTCGCTTAATTAGTTTTTAATAGTATTTACTTTGTTCGGTTAAATTGAAATTAGCAGCATTATTTCGGTACTCAAGTTCTATGAATATGAAAAACCGTATTGACAGACTGTAGAAGAATACTGTCCTCCCCAATGAGCTTAAGTCATATCGGCCAAATCTCTCATATGTTGGTTTATTGAAACAAATCAACGATACTCGTGCAATATATAGAAGTAAGCTTATATAGATCTGGTACCAGTATCTGTATAATTTTCTACATGGCTGGAATGTGTACATAATTACACAAAAGTCGACTTCAAATTGTAACATTTCAATATTTTTCATTATTCAAAGGCCTGGTTTCACTAGCCCACACAGTATTAACATATGTCAAATTCGGCATGTATTATGAAAAAATATTATATTCTAACCTGAAACCATATTATTTTTTTGACGGTCGAATAGCACTTGCAAAAGTTTTGGAAAATTTTAATAAAATGATGGATTTCGTCTGATCAGGCTTGATTTTACTTCAAGCAGCTGAATAATAAAATTATTCTTTTGTGACGCAAAGCAACAATAGAGTGCAAAAAATATATTATTATTAAAGTTTTGTTTATACTATAGTTTAACTTAGTGTTGTAATCAACCCAAATAGAATAAATTAGTTTGTTTGTATGTAATAGACATAAAACATATGGTTTCGTAATACATGGAGAATATGGTGTGCCAGCATATACGCCAATTTTTTTTTGATTTCATAAAGTATAAGGCTATGACTTTATTTCACATTCGTGCGACTGTGTGGGATAGTGAAACAGAGCCTTTAGTGAATATTGCATTCCCTCTCATATTGCAGAGTATTCTCGGCAACATATTTTTTAAATGAATTTAAAATATAATTTTTAATTAAATTTGTAGTACTTTTAATTGATGAAAAGTAATTTTTTTTATCAGCCCATTATCAACTTCAGTCTTTTGTAAGACTTGGTAACGAAACACCTTTGAAATTAATCACAGATAGAGAGTACATGTAGGGTGTTGAATTAAAACATAAAAAAAGATTTTAAATCGCCAACTTGGTCAATTTATAATCGCAATGTGAATTGTTGAATCGCCCGTATGGAAACTGGGGCATAAGAGTGCTTCAGTTATACTCGCATGTACTTAACTTGAGGCATTTTATTTATATACATTTTCAGTATCCATCTATCTGTCTGTCTATCTACGTGCATAAGTATCTAAAGGCATCTACGAGTGCGAGCAACCAAATCTTTAAACTGCAATTGAACATTCTCAAAACTAAATACATGAACACATTTATTATTACCATTATTGTTATTATTTTAATTTTTTTTATTTAATTTTGATTGCAGAAAAATAAAGCAAAAAAATACCTTAATTGTATTATTAAAAGTTGTTGGCTGACTAAAATTTTTTATGAAAAGTATACAAGATCGACGAGTACTTAGTTTTGTCATGTCTTATTGCGAACGTATTTCTGTATGGCGTTTATGCTGAACAGTATATTAAATTATGCAAATGTGACTTTGATTCAAATTGTAACATACATTCAAAATTAAACAATTTAAAATTATGTCAATATTAATAAAGCTTTAAATTTCCGATATAAAAAATATTGTGTCACTGATATTGTTCAGCATATGATGGCAAATGTTCTGGCGACTGCAAATTTGTAGCGAAAGTTCCTTTTGGCTAATTAATAATTTATGCGGCCAAAGCCTATTTCACCTATTCAATATTGTGAAGATTATTTAGAAAACTCCTTTCATGAAATGTCCTATTAAAAAAAAAGACTTCCAAAAAGTTAATCTTCAAAATAGTACCATTGCGGAAAAGTGCATTTTTTAAACACATGATTTAGAAAAGTACTTGTAGAACTTAATCGACTGCTAAGTAGCATTTCTTTTATGAGAGATCCTGTTCTAAATAAAAGAGTTTCCCGAAGGTCCTTGTTTTATGGAATATTATTTTGAAGAAGTATTTATTTGAAAAAATATTCTAGAGAATTACCTAAAAAAAAGATTGTTTAAAAAAGTACTTTTTCATAAAAATATATTTATACTAGAAGTAAAATAAATTGTATCCCATCAAAAAGGTTATCTCTCTATAAAGTACAATTTCAAAATTTCTTATTAAGAAAAATGCTTTTTCGAAACTGCTTTTTAAAGCAGTTGGATTTATTTATTGGTTCTGAACTCATGATGATCTCATTAAATCGAATTTTTTGACGGATGAATGAATCCATTCTTGGTCTAAAATGCGAAATCAAGATAGGGCAAGCTGTCATGGATCTAAAATTAATGAATTGGTGAACATATTATATTGTTTAGTTTATTACTCGTATATGCCTATTGATGGCGTTGTTTTGTATGAACTAGTAAATTCGTCAACTAACGTTTTAAGGGTACTTTTTGTGTTAAACATTTTTTTTAATCGCGACAAAATTAAAAAGCATAAAAACAAAATACTTGCCGGAGTGTCCAAAAATTTTTTTTTTTTGGAAAAGAAAGCAAACTTATTTGCACAATATATTTCCAATTGCTACCTGGTACAAAATTTTCCACTTCCATCTTTAAAATACTGTCACTGAGATATTAGTAAATAAATATCTCATTTTGTTTTATTTTATTCCCAATGGGATTCAGGTTTTAAATATGCAACTCCTTAACGATTTATTTCCTATGCCAATATTGTACATATTTTGGGTGGACTGCATTATTAGTATTTTAGGCAATTTCATGATTATTTCGGTTCCTTATAGATAATTCAATAAATAATAAAACGGTATATTTAAGAATAAACAATCGATTTTATAAGTCACAAAGTAGTATTAAATGTTGCCACTTTGATGTGAATAGATTATAATTAGTTGGTTTCCTTATATGGTCATACTTAGAGCTGGCAATGGTTTTTAAGCCCTTAAAGTAACACCACTACCTTTAGACGCTGCTATTCCTGTTATATCTAAAACTCCTTCTTGTAAATTACTTCTTCTTTTTCCAGTATATGATGTTTTAATATATTTTAAGTTATAAACCATATTTGTACTAATCCGTATGCCTTCTTATACCCATTAAGGCCGTAATTCACTATCCTGCCCAATTGTACGATTTGGCAAATATGGCAGATTCTTTGACAGTTCGTACGATTTATAGGGCTTTTTATAAAATTACCATTTCCGTGCGATCAGAGTTGCTTTTACTTCTGTCAGCAAAGAAAACATTTGTTTTAAAATGGGATGCAATCAGATCACAGAAGCATGAGCTTTAGTAATAATATACTTAGTATTGAGCTCCTGTTTTCGAACGCTTTTGTAAATAAGTTTCACCTATTAGACAGCAATGTGAGTTCCAAAAGCTATGATACAATTTTCAAAAGATCCAATTAAATATATATGTATGAAATATAATATTTTAAAAACTTCTTGGACAACAGGCAGACAGCACATTTTAAATATGATATTTTCCAAGTGCAGAAAATTATTTCTAGCAACGCTGTTTGTTTATCTTGTTATTTATGTAAAAATAACAATTCGCCGCAGCCTCCAAAGCATATAGATCACATATATGTATTTGGGGTATCAAGAGAGCAATCTTGTGAGAACTTGCATTTCTTAAAGTTTGATTTGATTACGATTTTCTATGGAAAAGACACACTTAATTGAAACCCCACACAACATAATTCACCTCTTGTAGTGTATTTATTACATCTTTTGGGAGCATAACACAACCCAAACACAAACACAAACACACACGCATACGATTGACATTCTGCTTGGTTGCTTTATAACTTAAAATGTGTTTGTAGCAGTTGATGATGGTGGTGTGGTAGAGGTGGTGGTGGATAAACCGCTGGTGTTGAATATTGTTTTTTGCGCTTTAAAAACCCGCTTTTCTTTTCTTTTTATTTTTTATTAGTACTGTTACTGCTGCTGCTTCTTACCATTTATATTTTTTTTTTGACTTTGTTACTTTTTGGTGGCCAATATCTGCTGCATTTGCGGCTGCTGTTGTCAGAATTGTTTTGACCATTTAACCGTTCGGTTGCAAATCTTTTAAAACGCTCGCGTTTTAGTTAAAAATGTATACTGTGTACATTTTGTTTAATACTTTAATATTTTCGTTACAGTGATTGAAGTGAATTTTGTAAGTTATTTTTCTGATGCGAAAACTCAGAAAACTCACGTTGTTTTTTAAAGAAAAACATAGTTTTAGCTTAACAGCTTAAGATTTGTGTAAATGTTTTTGTTTTCGTACCTAAATTCACGATTACAATCACTTTTTTTTTATATTTCTATATTAAATGATTTGTGTTGTTAATGTCTGGTAAACGTATTGTATTTTTTTTTGTACTTTTTGTTTGTTTTTTTTAATTCCATTATTTTAATGTGATTTAAAACATATAGAAACATAAAGATTGGTTTGTGATTTTAGATTACTCAATAAAGCATTAACAGTAATACGAGCATGCAAAGAAAAATTGGTTTACTTTTAAAAAATTAAAGAAAATTGCCAATTTTAAACAGATAATTAAAAAAAAGTTATTTCTAGTTTTAAAACCAAGTGCATTCATCATAAGTATTTAAACACACATTGTTGGAAAAATCTTTAAAAAAAAAGAATAAAAAATAAACAAGTTTCAACATTAAACCATGCAAGCAAACATGAATGTGACATAAAATTGTAAAAAATGCAATAACATAAAAGAGCACTTCTTTTTATTTATTTTTTGTTTCCTTTTTAAGTTATAAATATTATTAAATATTGAATGGAAGAAATGCTTATAATTTCTACACAACTGATAAAGATTTTAATTTTAAGGATGAAAAATAAAATACCAGAAATACTCAGCTTAAGGCTAAACTAAAGAGAAAAAGAAAAAAAAATAAAAATTGGATTTCAAAATTGAAATAAAAATAAAGAAGTCGGTAATACCAATTCTGCGAAATTAAAACTTATTTATAAGGAATATAAAGTTACATAAAACTAACGCGATTTAAATTAAATAGTGGGAAATGAAGTTCCTTTACGCCGGCTTTCATTGAGGTCGATTGTGAGAACAATTTGAATTCTAATATTTTGTTTCTTCTCTCCCCTTTGAAATCAAATAATTTGAATTATACTCAGAACCGAACGTAATGCAATGCTCGGAAGTAAATCATCTGGATCAGAGAACTATTTTATTATTAGATTTCCAAAATGGAAACATTGTATCTCTAATCTTTGGCAATCTGTGTCAATGTGCCCTTAAAAAGTTATTAAAAATTCCCATTTTTTTTTCTTTTTTGCAAAACAGAACAAAGAAATATTGTTTGAAAAAATCAAGATAAAAACAAAACGTTAGAACATTTTTTTTTGGTTTAATAAAGTGGACATTCAGCTAAATTGCTATACGAGTATTTATTATATTGTTAGATTGCAAAAGTTATAATCAGAAATATGCCTGGAAAATACTAGAAAGCCTTCTGCGGGATCAAAAAATTGTCAGGACCCTTTTTGGCTTCAAATTATTTTCGTATTCTATTGCTTGACCATAAAATTAATAGCCAATGCGATTCAAATTCGCTTGTTAATAAATAATTTTGAGCAGCAAATGAACTTTACTCTTAAAATAAGATAGTTTGTTAAAGATTTCGTAATCGTCTGCATTAAAATTCAAAATTATTTTAAATTTATTTTTGAATTTAGTATTCAGAATACATTAAATTTGGTAAAACCTGCCAATAGTTTTGAAATTCTATTCATTTTACACAAATAAAAGTTCGTAATAAATATTTATGAAACAAATGTTTGTTTGAGAACAAATCTATTATTTTCTAATATCTTTGTTAGTTATTTTTTGTCAGATTTCCTAAGACTTACATATATGGGCATATTATGCTTAGTTTGTATGTCCATGTAAAAATCAGCATACCGTGAATAACAAGATTAAGCATCTGTATTGTAAAACAATCGAAATAATTCTTATTTATTTTATGACAATTCATCGTTAGTAACTCATTATATGAAAAGGTGAGTCTGATAGATTACCAAAAATTATATATTGCATAATAAATAAAACGAATCACAGAATAATATTCAATATTGAGTGTTTGTCTTCGTTTTGGTATCGTGTTAATTAACACTTTTGTTTTTGTTTAATTGGTTTGATTAATTTCTTTGTTATTAGCGTGTTTTATGCAGTGAGTTGCATCGAGGTATTATGCATTACAATACTACACCAAAATCGTATGCCGTGATTAAACTCAAGTTCCTCTAAAATATGACTAAAGAAACTTGTTTTCATTTACATTTCTAACGAATTTGAAATCGGCGTTTCTTCGTAGTCTTTGGAATCAGTTTTAAATAACATAAATATCTCATTTATTCATTGCTGTTGGAATGGTTAATTGAGAGGGCCACTTGACATTTACCATGATAATATATATACATCCTTCGTCCTTCCTCTGCAACTTTATTTCATAGGCGAGGTAAAAACAATAAATAAACTGCTGAAACAGTTTTAGAGAACGATTTATCGCTTGAAATCTAAAATTATTTTAAAAGTAGTTTTTTAATTGCATTAATTCGAAAATGAAAGTTAATGCTTTCAGTACAAAATTTTTCTTCTTCTTAATTTTTAATAAAAAAAACAGCTTAATTTTTTTTCAATTTATTGCATTTTTTTTAGTGGCAAAGAAATTTTTAGAAGATAATACAAATAAACACTTAATTATAAATGTTGTCGCTATTTTTAGATTTATGAAAAAATAATTGCGAACTTCAGTAAATAATTTTATTTTTTAATTTCTTTTCTAAATGTTTGTAGTGAATAAAAATTTGTCAATGTTAATTACCTACTATCTATGTATATAGTATAAAAGCAGGCTCCAGACATTCCAGATAATGGCCATAACAAATAATTTATTTAGAATAATAAAACTAGTCATGATTTGGAAAAGGTTTTCAAGTTTCCAAAAACTACAACTTATAATAAGTTACAACTTTAGGTTTTTTTTTTTTAAAAAAACTATAAAATACCACAAGCTAAAATTTATATGTGAATATTAGTTTGCAATTTAGAGAAAACTGCAATCCAATACAGATTACAAGCATACCGAAATTATTAAACTGAATTTTAGTTGCACTTGTGATGAAGAATTGTCGTAAACTTGTTTAATATTTTTTTAATAACATTTTCTAAGAATCAAAAACATTTTTTAAAATTTAAGAAAAAAATGTTGTGCACCAATATGGTCTGTACAAAGTTTTTAGTGTTTTCAATTAATTTTTATGGCATCTAATTATTTAATACATTTTTTTTTTAAATTTTAATAGCACTTTTGATTTTTATTTTTTATTAAAAACAATTTGAATTCATTAAATAGACTTTAATTAATTGGATCGTTTTTTATTAGAATTATTTTTTCTAAATGTGATAATTTTTAAAGTGATTGAAGGTCATTAACTGCCCTCTTCTACTTGTTTAGTCCGCCATCTAAATGCAGTCACTTTTTAAAATTTTAATTAAGAAGACAGGAAATTAAATTTATTTAATATTTAAACTAAAATTATTTATGTGTTAAAATAAATGGTCTTATGAAAAAGCTAAATTTATTGAAAATAAATCTTTTTCTAAGTGCTGAATGCTGGCGAGGAAAAGAAACCAGCATCAGAGAAAAATTGCCAACAAAAAATTATAATAAATTTTGAAAGCAAAAAGAATTAAATAAAAAAAAAAATTAAAAAGAAACATTAGAAACATGCATTTGCTTTCAGCATCAGAATAAAAATTATAAAAAATAACCAGAAAACGGTAAGTTGAGCCGGTTTTTTACACTTCATGGTTTCATTAAAAATTCTAGTAAATGCAACTTAATGTTTTGTTTGTTTCTAAAATAATTTAGAATTAATTGGCATTTTTTGTTTTTGAAATAAAAAGAGCACGAATTATATTCGTATAAACAAATAAAAACAGAAAAACATATTAAATTTTATTCATTTTTGATTTTGAGGTGTTAAAGCCGATTTTTATTTTGTAATTTAAACTGCAGAAAATGAAAGGAAGTTTATCTTTGTTTTTATAACAGAATAAAATTAAATTAAACTGTAACTAATTGAAATACTAGTACATTTTGTTGCTATCCAGTAAACAAAAGCAAATTTTAAACAAAAAAAAAAAAAAAAATTGCCACAAAAGGAAATGAATGTCAATAATTTAATTTTCTCTTGATAATTTTTATAACCTTTTGCTGATATTGAATTGCTATTTTAAATTTCAAACCTCAAGTTGAGGGATCAAGTTGATCCCTTTTAACGCAGCATTTAAAGCAGTCGGTCGTATAATTTGGTGTTGGTATTCAAATCTGCGACCAGAATCGCACTCTGATTGAATTTCAATACGAAAAATATCTTTTCAGATCTCAATAAGAAAATAAAATTAGGAAAAAAAATTTGATATTTTATACAAAAATTTTTAGCTCAAATTATTTGTTTGGATTGAGATAGTTACAGTGAAAGGTAATTAATTGCAATCTTTAGCATTACAAACACCTAAAAATTCGTTTCGAGTTGCTTACAACGCTACTTTTATCAATGAGGATCGCCTTCTTCTAAATCCTTTATATACCTTAAATTCGTGGATACACTTACAAATGCCACTGACTGATAAGTGCATACGGAATCCGAAATTACGATTTCATCTCTGCAATTTAAGATTTTGGTTGTTTGGACACCTTTAGAACATTTTAAGTGCAGCACTACAAAACTTTTCAGTTCTTATTATTTCGTATTCACTGTATATTTCTATTGTACGAAATAAATCAAAAGTATTTTTATGACAAAGTCTGACTTGGTATGCTACCAAGCGAAAACGCCCATTATCATTGATTATATAATACACAACATTTTATAACAATACAAATTTCAGATAGTTTCATTAAAAACACAACCGGTAAGCCAGTTGAAACAATATCTTTAATTTATTACTACTATTTTTAATAAAAATTAAAATAATATATAATTTAGTGTTAAGCTAACAAGCGATTAGCATAAAAGTATTAAATCATTTCAATTTAAAATAAAATAAAAATAAAGCCTGAATACGTTACATGAAACCGGCTCAAGAAGTCAATGAATGCTTTACGAAAACCAAAAAAAAAAACTAAAAACTCAATTGAATCGAAAATGAAAACTGAATTAAATATATATATGAAAAAAAAAATCATATTCAAATAAAAATATAATATTTTTCTCTTTAAAAATATAGTTAAACAACTAATCAAATAGTTGGCAAAAATACCAATATAAAACAACAACAATAATTGAAACGAAGCAGAACAAAAATATAAAGTGGAACAGCAACAGAAGCAGACAAAAACAAATAACAAAAAAATAATAATCAAACATTGTGTTAAAGTTTTTATTTTCCTTTGTGATATAGAAGAAAAGCATCCGTCAAAGAAAAGACGACAAAAAAATTAATACAAAAAACAAAAACAAAAAAAAATAATAATAATAATAAAAATTAAAACAAAAGATCAAGTCGGCCTTTAAGGCCAACGTTGCAATGAAAGCACATGGCGGCTTAAACATAGTTAATAACAATAAAAGTAACAACAACACAACCAACAAAAACGATATCTTCACAATGCAACATCTTCACAATCATAACACTCAAATGCTAAAGAACAGGTTCTTAATAAATTCAACGAAATCAACACCATCAATATCATCAGCAGCAGCAGCACCAGCATCAGCAGTAGCAGCAGTAGCAGCAGCAGCTTCGCTAACATCTTCATCGCATTCATCATTATTGCTATCAACGAAAGCTAAAATAACGAGAACAAAATTGCTGCCAACTCTCGCAAAAACAACAACTTTGTCATCACCACGATCATCATCATCTCCATCACCACCATCACCACCATCGTCGACATGCTCGCCATCATCATCGTCTTTAACAATTGCTCTTCTATTGATCGCTTGCATTCTTAGTGGCCACATTGTGGTGGCTGGCAGTGCTGGCGCTGTTCGACCCGGTACTGGCAATCCCTCAGCACGTTTGCCACGTACCAGTGCCAGTCAATTGAATAGCGGTAATGGCACAAGTGCCACTAGTGCTGCCTATAAGTTGGCAGCCAAATCATTGAACAGCTCCAATACTCGCAACGGCAATTTACGCACAAGGTGAGTTCAAAGCAAACAAATAAAAAAAATTAAATAAAAGAAAACGAACGTGCATTGCAGTTCTACATTTTGTACGACTTTGAAGTTTATGTATATTTGCTGCAGTTGTTGTTACTGTTGCAATTTTTTACTTCTAGATGTCTTTTCAAGAATATAAAATATTTTCGCTCACAATATACGAAATTATTAGAAGAGTTTTTACTGATTTTAAAAAGATTTCCTACAGAATGTTTTTTACTTCTTTCCCACAAGATCAGCTGCTTCGAAATTTTAAAACAAATAGAAGATTTCAAAGTAATAGATTTTCCAAAAGACCGATACTTTAGTGAAAAAAGTATCTCTTAGGTAATAGTTTTTTAACAACGACTAAAACCAGCTTTGAACATTTTCAATTAGTATCTCTAAAAATGAAGCTCCAATTAAGTAGCCTGAAGAGAGACTTTTAGTAAACAATGTGAAAATGAAAATGGTAAAAGTGATTTTTAAAAGGAACTTCTTCAAAAAATTGTTAAAAGAAATTTTTCTGCTTATTTGTAAAATTTGCTACAAAGTAGTTGAAGCCTTGGAATTCTATTTCGAATGCCTTGGAATGCTTTTTCGTAATGTGATCGTATTTCTTCGCAAGTCTTAAAACTCGTACTTTTTTTTACTTTTCTAACAACATTCCATTTCTATTATATTTCAATTAAATTACATTAAATTAAATTTTTATTTTAATTGCTCTGCTTGAAAAGTGCATTTTCTAAAAGATACTTCCCATAGATCGTACGTTTTCCAAAATGCATTTTTTATAAAGGATCTCTTTCCTTAACTGTAATTTTTCTAAAAGACACTTTTTTCACATTTGTCACACTTTGTTTCTTTTAAAAGGTTCTTTGGAAAGGTACTTTTATGAAAAAGATTTCTTTCCTTAAAGTTGTTTTATTAAAAGTTACTTTCCGTAAAGAATACTTTGGAATACTTCTGCTTATGCGAAATGGTGCTTTCACCACACAGAAAAGTACTTTTTGTTTTACTAAAAAGTTATTATTTTATAAAGCTTTGTTTGCGAAACTTTAATTATTCTAAAATACACTTTCTTCACATTTGTCACATTTTGTTTCTTTTAAAAGGTACTTTGGAAAGGTACTTTTATGAAAAAGATTTCTTTCCTTAAAGTTGTTTTATTAAAAGATACTTTCCGTACAGAATACTTTGGAATACTTCTGCTTATGCGAAATGGTGCTTTTACCACACAGAAAAGTACTTTTTGTTTTACTAAAAAGTTATTATTTTTTAAAGCTTTCTTTGCGAAACTTTAATTATTCTAAAATACACTTTCTTCACATTTGTCACATTTTGTTTCTTTTAAAAGGTACTTTGGAAAGGTACTTTTATGAAAAAGATTTCTTTCCTTAAAGTTGTTTTATTAAAAGATACTTTCCGTAAAGAATACTTTTGAATAATTCTGCTTATGCGAAATGGTGCTTTTACCACACAGAAAAGTACTTTTTGTTTTACTAAAAAGTTATTATTTTATAAAGCTTTCTTTGCGAAACTTTAATTATTCTAAAATACACTTTCTTCACATTTGTCACATTTTGTTTCTTTTAAAAGGTACTTTGGAAAGCTACTTTTATGAAAAAGATTTCTTTCCTAAAAGTTGTTTTATTAAAAGATACTTTCCGTAAAGAATACTTTTGAATACTTCTGCTTATGGTGCTTTTACTACACAGAAAAGTACTTTTTGTTTTACTAAAAAGTTATTATTTTATAAAGCTTTCTTTGCGAAACTTTAATTTTTCTAAAATATCCTTTTTGTATCTAAAAGTTAATTTTTCGGATATATGATTCTTCCCTACAAAAATTGTTTTACTTTTAAAATTCGGAAAACTATACTTTGTTGGAATTTTAGTCCTTATTCTTTTTAAAAGTTACTTTTTTATTTCTATATATGCCTTTCCAGAGAGCACTTTAACAAAAAGCTCCTTTTTTCAAGTGTAGTTTCTTTTGTAATAGAGATTTTTTAAAAGGTACTTTTTCTGAAATCTCCTTTTTTCGAAAGGTACTCTTTACTATATCGAGGCTTTTTAAAAAAGCGTTGTGCTAAATGGTATGTCTCATAAAATGGTATTATAAAAAAAGTATTATTTCTAGAAAGTACTTCTGATGGAAATAACTTTTAAGAAAATTAATATTTCTAAAAGGCCGCTTTAAATTTGTTTTTCCAAAAATAAGGGAGTCTTCCTTTTTATGGAAGTCGTAAAATTGAGTTTTCATCAGATATCGAAATCCTAAAGTCCTATACGTGCTTTTTTTTTGAAAATGTTCAGAGTTGCATTAAATGGTTTAAATGACCTTCTGACATTATAAAAGCGATTTCAATAAAACATTATGGTATTTTTAAAAGTACGTACTATATTGAAAAAACCAGTCGTTACTTTTACTTATCAAGCAACAATTGTATTCTTCTTCACATTTACAAATTCAATTCAAAGTTTTATGTATAAAAACATGATGTTTATTTTCACACGTGTAGAATTCTCTACTTACCGTTCTTGTTTGCAGAAGCTCTGAAAGTTAATACTTGTTACACTTTGGTGAACTTACAATTCTTTGATGTGTGCAATTCTGCACAAAGACAGCCTTCTACGCTTCATCATATCACCGCTGATGAATTACTTGAACACGGTTCTTGCGTAGGCTTCAAGAAAGAAACCCTAGATTTTGTAACCTCAAATTCTAAGCTACAATTACATGTTACTCACTGAAGTAATAATACCTGTTAGTTGTCAGACGTATGTGAGTTTGGCTACGAAATGAAATATTCTACTAGTTTCAGTCTTACTAAAGCCTTTTTGTTTTCATTCAAATGACTGACTGGTTTGCGTTTGCCATTTTTTGCAAATTTGTTTTTCCTTCTCGTATTTAATGTCAGTTACTGTCATTTTCATATTTGTTTATTTTGGTTTTTGCTTTTCAAGTCTGCAAATAAAAATTCAAATTAAAAACAAGAAGAAAAATAAACATGAATTGAAATCGAAACGAAAGACTTGAGCAACAAACTCGTTTTGCTTTTTATTTATTTAATGTTTTTTTTTTGTTCGATTCATTTAAAAGTGATTTGATGTTGTTGGTTTTTTCTGATTTTACTTTGCTTTTCCTTGATACTTATTTTGCTTTGTACTAAATATTAATTTGCCATATAACGAGGGTTGCTCTAGAACTATTCCTTTAGTTAGTTAGAATAGTTCGAAAGTAGCAAAATCGTATTGAAAAAATTCATGATCGCTTTGCGATATAAGAATCAGCTACGGGGGCAACAAAAGGAGAACACCTAAATAATTTCATAAGATTTTCTAAATATGTAATTGTTTAATTTTTTTTTAATGAAAATCAAATGATTACTATTTACTTATTAATGTTTTTTATTGACGGCTCACCAATGAAAAGTATCCTGTTTACTTCGTTCCGACTATTTTACATGTAGACTGATAAAATAAATACGCAAATGGTCCTTGGAGTTCATATATTCATTTAGTTGTTGTTTCTCTTCCTTTGTTTTTGTATGATTATGTTAATTCTTTTACACTTTTCATTAGATATGCGTAGGACTAGTTGCATTTGCGTTTGCGTTTGCGTTTGCCTAAAGTGTTTGGATTTGGAAATTACATAAAAAAAAAATTATATAAAAATGAATAAAAAATTCATTAGATGCCAATTGTTTTTCCTACATTAACTCTGTCATGTTATTGACATTTAATTTTGTTAATTTTTTTATTTGTTTGATGTATGATGACGTTAAAGTAATTTGAGAGGTTTTAAGGCTTACTGGAAATAAGTCGTTTGTGTTAATGGGTCATTGGTCTGGTTTTAGGGTTTAAGTTGGGGGTTAAATTTGAGTTCATTGTCATAATTGATTTCTTAATTAATATAAATATATATATATATATATTTTTTAAACATAATTTTTCCATAAATCAGTTTATTAATTTTGTTGTCAACATAAATATGAATATTGTTTTTTATATATTCATTAAAATTACTAAAAATAATAGAGAAGGTTATTTCACGTCAGTGATATGACTTTTAAAGTGGCCTAATTAAAAATGGATTCAAGGTATGAAAAGTGTTTGAATTGTTTTTTATCAGGTGAATATTCGTTTAATAAATAACTTAATATGAAAACTGCTAAAAATCATTAGCGATGCCATTAAGACTGAAAGTTTGTTTCGTTAATGTGATAGTAAATTAATTAAAAATTTGTAAAATAAAAGCCAAAAGTTTGTACCAATAAAGTAACACCACGATTATCTATAATGGTTGCAGGTAGAGCATTAGAGATAATTAATTTTCAATCAAGTTTTTGTAAAAGAATTTTTCTTAATTTATTAACAATTAATTAATATAATTATTCGGGGTGCTTTTTATATACAAGTAATAAGCCATGCAAACTATGTTGTGGAAAATCGTGACCAAATCATCATGAGGAAGCATTCTCAAGGAATTCATTTCGTTCTCTTTTGCTTGATTTGTCCCTTATATATATACATATATATCTGCTAAAATTGGCAGTATTTTTCCTTTTGCTGGATCGTGCAAAACTCTAAGTTCGTCCTGCCAATATAATTTATCCGCAGCTAGAAGGATGTCTGGTTGACAGTAACTCCAGATTTTCCAATCGTCAGACAAAATTTCAAGTTTTTTATAGTGAGGTTCGGAATAAGTGAAAAATTTTTCAAATATATTCCGAAGATATGTATATATTCTGCGATGCAAGAAAGTGCTTAATCTTTCAAGGTTTCTACTCGAAAAGTTGCACTTTTAAGTGTTAAATGCTGCGCCCATTGCGGATTTTTAGGCAAGGCGGACTTTATTTTTCTTAAAAATTGAACTCCTCCCATATTACTTCATGGTTCCATAAAATTTTGTCGGAATTTTCAGTTAAAGACAGTCTCTGAAAATTCGGAATAGACTGTCTTCAAAAGACGATCATCATGGTATGTAAGAAACCTCCTGCTATGTGGCTGCACAAGTACAATTTCATGCCATATTTATCGTATCACAGTATCGTATTACAGTATCAATTAAATTTAAAAGTAACGTACGAGGTTGCCAGGTTTCGGCAATCTCAACTATTTTGCACTCAACAAGTTTTTGAGTGCAAATCCAAATTGTTTGCGCGATTTAAAATTCGGTGGAATTGTTTTTGCGATTGTTTGCGTTAGCAACTATTTTGTCAGAGATAGTGGGCGCTATTCAGAGTTAGCCAGCCAATACATTTAAAGCTGTATTATTATATTGTTGGATGGAAATTTTGCTTTTGTACTTTCGCCATATTTTCACACTGCTATGGAACATCGCTGTGTTGCTATTCCATGCGATGGGCAGACGATTGACTGGACTACATTCCAAAGACGAGTTTTATAAGAACGCACTTGCTCTCCGAAATATTAAATTTAGCACAACATTTTTCTTGATATTGACTTTTTGCATTTTGTAAAAGAAGAAAAATCTTTGACATTTACTTGACATCGCATTTTGATAATGAAATTTGTGTGCAATAAGATGAATATTTCAAATCAAATTATTTTCAAGAAAACTCACCATCATCTTTTCAGCCAATTTCAAATTTAAAATTGATTTAAAAAAAAATTTTTGTTTATTAAAAAATTATACAAAATATTAATGAAGTGAATCGTTTATAATCGTTTACATTCTTGCGTTTTTAAAAGTCACTAGTTTGCATTCATTTTTATTTTTTAATTTTTCTTAAGAAGAAGAGACGCCGAAAAAATTTTTATATGCAATTTCGGTAGCCAGTTGATTAAAAATATTGTGGTTAGCTTTTCTGCACTAAACAGAAGAAAGAAATACATGCGAGAGCCTAAAACTTGCGCTTCAATAAAAAATTAAAAAAAAACAAAAATATTTTGGTTAAGCCAATTGAATTTAATTTTTATAATAATGTATTTTTTTTATTATTATTAAAAAATTTAAAAATGTTAGATGTTTCTTACCTGGCAGCATAATAAAAAAAATATAAAAAAGCTGTTGTGAAGTAAATGCAATATTTGGTGGCTTTAAACTTTGACACTTGAAAAAATTGAACGCAGAGTTTTTTAAAATTTTAAAACTTACTTTTGTCTAAAAGCAGCACAATTTACTTCTGAGCTTACAAATTGAAATGAATATTTTAATTTTATAAACTCACTTGATGATTAATTTATGAATTATAAATCTTTAGCTTGTTTTCAACTTTTAAAGAAATTTACATTTTATTTGAAAACAAGTTGTAGCGCAGAAACTCCATTAAGCATTTATTGAAATTATTCATTTTTATTCTTATCATAAATTTGTTACTACATTGTTGTGCTCTCATTAAAAAGACATTAGATGTTCAAAATTTTGTAGCAGCAATTTAAATAAGCTTTTAAGAAACATCAAGTGTGAAATGAGATTGGAACAATTATTAAAATTAATTTTGAAGCGCATAAAAAAGGAAATATAAATGACAACTTTGGTGGTTTTTATTTTCCTTCTCCATCATTTAGATAGTAAAGAAATTCCAACCAATCATAAAAAGCCCCACCCACAAGAAAAACTGTTTTACAAAAACGGCAAAGCAGCAGGCAGCAGGCATTAGACACTTTTTTTGTTGCTCTAAATAAGTAACATCAGAGATCGGCAATAAGTCAGATGGTGTCATGCCTTTTAGCAGCGGAAAAATTCAGCTCAAAATCTTCAGGTATACGGCAATAACTTTATATGTGTGACTATTGCCTTTGCTATCACAATTACTATGCAATTCTATACGAAGCTTAAGTGTTTGAAATGAACGCTTTATGAACTGACCGTGTTTGGGCAAAATACATGGTCTGATTAACCGAATGGCAGACACTTGCTGAAGACCGCTGATATATTTATTATACCTGTGTGTGTGCATGGGTACACTTTCGTACCCCTGAGTATGCAAAGTAGCGGTTTCTTTTTTGTCTCATTTTTATTGTATTGATTGCAGCCCATTCACTTTCAATATCGTTTAATTGTAATAAAACACAACCCAGCAAACCACGATACCCTCCTATTCTAAGGAATCGTATCCTTGTGCCACACAATCTTTTAAATGTGATGCAAAAGGGTTTGTCCTGTAGAAAACAGTTGATTGCCGTAATAAATTAAACTATATAAATAAAACTTTAATAAAATGTATTTTTTCCAGTCATAAAAGTATAATTCTTGCTTCTCAGTTGCTTCTGATAGGACGAAAACAATCATTTTGTGAAAGTTTTCATCAACTTTTGCAAATGGTATGAATAGTCGAACAAAACTGCCTATTTTCACGTCACACTATTGCGGTTCTTCACCACACGTGTCAAATTTGACAAATTGTATGATTAAGTAGGATGGTGAGACAAGGCCTTTAGAAGCACGTTGAAAACAAATACATAAATAGTTTTTAGTCACACTCCTCCCAGTGGAGTAATTCCATGAAATCAATACATTTATGGCGTTTTCTTTTCTACATTAAAAATGTCGCCCTGTGAAAATGTGCCTTTTTAAAATGTATTGCCCGCCCTGTGAAAGTGCAATTTTTTTTATAACGAGAAAAGAACACAAATTAGAAAAAAGTGCAATGCCTTTTTTTAACAGCTGATAAACAAACATTTTCTGCATATTTTATGAAATATGTATACATAAATGTTCAGTTGTCACATTGCTAATTCATCTGCTTGAGAAAACAAATATATATTTTTTTAATATCTCATACAAATAAGCAGCCGCATAGTGTTCTTTTATTTGTTTTATATGATACAAAATATAAAAATAATTATTAAAATCTAATTTTCTGGCTCTTTCAACTCAAAAGACTTTTTTTGAACATTTTCTGGTAACGCTGTGCAAGAATAAAAACCATGTGTTTTACAAGGCAGTTTCTGCTCTCTTGATTTGTTCAGGGCAAAAGTGAAGAGAACTACGACGACTCACACTACAAAATGCTTGTTGGGTTAGAGATCTACTAGTTGCAGTCATTTAATCTGCGAATATAAGTAAATGTGCTTGCAAATAATACCAAAAAAAAAAAAAAAAAAATTATTGTTAATTTATACTGCATGCATGGAAGCGAGTATGTGTTTGCTTGTGTTTTAATTAACACGTGTTTATTGATCCGGTCTAAATACACACACATACACATGCAAGCAAATGGACCATGCTGATTTTTGTTTCACTTCATTTCTTTCCCCCAAATTCATTCAGTGTTGCCTTTAATTTCTTTTTCCCACATTAAGTTGTTTTTATTATTTGCTTTTTTTTGTTTTTTTTTTTTGGTATTTTTTTGGTTTTTTACTGTGAATTGTTTGTACATTGTTTTTTTTTTCTTTTTTGTTGTTGTTATTATTTTGTAATAATTTTTGGTTCCTTAGAGTTTATGGGCAGAAAAAAAACATGAAACTTCAAAACGTTTGTGTTACCTGAAATTGTGTATGAAATTTGACAAACACAAAGTAAGGAAATCGCTTTGGGTTACAATCCAGCATAATTGTATGGAGACTAAAGGTGATCAACACTGGGCTTTAAGTTGAAAGCAACGAATGAAACACTGTAGCGAGGCTTGATTAGCTGGTTGTGATTAAGAAAAAGAGGGGGAAGAAGCAAATTGAAATTTATAAAGTTATGATTTTAAAAATTTATGCATGAAAATGAAATTTATTTATTCAATGAGTTATTTAAGCTTTTTTACGGCTTTCTGTGAAATATTAGTTTCTTTTACAAATAGTGTGAGAAATATTCAATGTAAGCAATCAGCAGCTGCAAAGTGCAAAATGGCAAAAAAAAAAAAAATTGCTGGCCAGCTTAGAAATTCAAGAAATTATTATTAATTAAGCGCCTTAAAAGGGAAGCTGCTTTAAAGCACCCACATGAATTCTGTTCCAAAAACAAACCAATGCATTGATATATAATTTAGTAATCAGTTGCATGTGCAGTCACTTAAACGAGTTATTGTGGGCAAATTGCGGCTAATAGATGACTGCGAAGCACAATCGGGTTTTTGCAGCATACCTTACCTTTTGAATACTCGTATTTATATTTTAATTCAAAGAAAGGCCACGTTGGCCATGATTTAAATCAAACATAAAACACAAAATCTGACACATTTTCCCATAATAGTGGACTGTATTTGGTTTTAAGATTCATCATCATTTTAATGCTCTGCAGACAATAAAAAAATTAGTTTGTTGTTTTTTTCTCTTTTTAACGAGTTATAAATTTTTTTGGAGCTCTTGGACTTTTGCTGCTTCTCAGCCCTTTGAATAAATATAAAAAAATTTGAATCAATTACTGAAGAGCCTTTCACTTTTGCTCATCTCGATGCTCCTCCTGAAACTTTTAAAGGAATGAATTAAATAGAAGATATTAGTCAGTATACAAAGTGTTCTTCTCTCTTGCAGTACTCCGTTTAATATGTGATTTTTTATACTCTCTCTTAAGTCGCCTGACATTCCAGCTGCATCTTCACTCCTTTAATCGGATATAAAATTCTCATTGATTTTCTCATTCATAATCACCAAAAGTTTTATTATTTTATTTCACATTTCCTCTTGCAAAAGAGATTTGACAATGTGAATTGTCGCCTAATTTTCTGGTTTATAAATTTCTACTGAGCAATAAATTAATGTGCAAATGAATCTGATAAAAAGGGAAAGTTGATTACAAAATTCTTAATGTGAACATACGAATGAAAGCTTATAGAAAAGCTTTATAGAAAAGAGCTGATAGTAAGCGGAAATTAATTCTTACCAACTAAAACGATAATTTGCATTATTCTAAACAACTTTGGCAGCCATTCAAAAAGGTCTCTGGACCGAATTAAATGGCTTAGACTTAATTTTGTCTGTAAGCGGTTGCTTAAAATAAATTATGCAAAATATGGATCGCCGCTGTAAATTTATTTAGTTTTTTTTTTTAAAAAAAAACTTGTTGTCTATGTAAATACATTTTTTGTGTTTTTTAATTACATATTTTACGAATTTAAACCTCAGATAAATCAAATGCTTATTTTGTGTATTTTGATATTTCGTAATAATTTTATGTTCTGTTATTGATTGCATTGTTATGATACAGCATTGTATGCTAATTGAGTTATTAATGTTAATTAATTAATCTTTTTGTTTATATTTAAAACCATCATTCTTTTGTATAGTTTTACTTTCATTAACTTGACTTCGGAAATCAGCCAAACAAAACACGTTCACTTGAATCTGTTAGATGGTGTTCAAAATCACATTATTTTATGAAATATTTATGAGCAAATGTTGAGGGCCATGAAGTTACATATTCACAAAAAAAGGCAAATATTTAAATATCAAATTTGTGGCGCATCCTCGTGGCGTATAGAGGACAGCGAAAATGACTATTTTTGTAAATGTAATTGAAATGGTGTCTTTGACTGAATATAATCCTTACATTTTTAATTTTGGTACTTCAGCTTTCTTATAAATTATTTCCAACAATTTTTAAATTACAAGACGAATATAAAAATCCTCTCTCGTATACAGCGGTCTGATCTGTTTCTGTATTTTGTTTATTTAAATTAAGTGTGTAATAATTTTGTCTTCTATACTTTTTAATGCAGTTCTTCAGCAATAGTATATCACTACTGTCAGAGATCGTCAAAGCAGCTTTAATTCGTTAAAAGGCGAAAATATGCGTATGCCTGGCAATCCCCCATGCAGCGGAATATATATAACGAACAGATATAAACGAATTTGTCTGTAATTGAGAGAATTTTCCTTGCTAGTTTTGCCACAAGTTTCATCTGAAAGGATACAAATTATATATAAAAACATACTTAGATAAGTGCACCAAAAGCTAGGGGAACCACCGGAATTCAGTGTTTAGTTTATACAGACAAATAATAAAAATACATGTGCGCGCTTTCAATGACTGCTATTTTCCGCAAACTCATTATTTTCCCACGGCCAGTGCTGCATGTTGAGTAGCAAAACATTAATCAAATAGTTGGATCGCAAAGAAAAAATAGATTCTGTGATCTGCCCTGAAGCACTTAAATAATCAAATTGCTGCCAATTAAATTGTAAATAAGTTTCTTTTAAATAATGAGAAATTTTACAAAAGCAGATACCACACAGCTTATTGGCTGCTCATTGCTAAAATTTTGCTAAATAATTATTTTAAATTTGATAGAGACACAAATTTAAATAAATACTTTCTTTTTATAAACAATTTAAATCTAAACACTCACAACTTTCGCTTTTAAGAAGATTAAAAAATTTGGAAAAAAACACTCAAAGAAATTCAAGTTGATTAGGTAATAAGCTTTCGACCTTAAAAGTCGTTGGCTTACTGTTCGCCGCTTATAAAATACCGTTTGTTACTTCTACTCCCGTCAATTAATTTCAATTTTGTATATTTTTGATTTTAGAGAAATCATGTCTTAACAGATTTTTTATGTTGGGCAAATAAAATTGCTACTGGCGCTATTAAATTGCACTCTCTATTTGGGATGATCACTTACTGGCATTACATTTTGCTGTTTGCAATATTTTTCTTTTCAGTTTTTTAAAATTGCTATTTGGGTCCAAAATCGTTGGAATTATTAAGTTGCAAAGATAAACGAATAATTTGTACGTACAGCAACACTTTAAGCTTTTCGATTTAAGTTCGTGATATAATTTTAACAAAATGCTACAAGGGAATTTTAATTAATTCCACAGCAGGCAAAACATTTAGTAGTATGTGTAAAAGAATTTCCGTTGGGAAATTTCATTCAATTTCTGTTTGCCGGAAGTAAGTAACAGAAAATTAAGTTCACACGATTGTCGTAATACACTCTTTTTCACACCTTCTTCTATTCCAAAAAAAAATCGCTCATTCAGCAAACACGCCCAATGTGGTTTTAACTTTGTCCAATCACATGCAAGAAAAGTATTTGTAAGCAGTTGGAAGGCGGAGCAGAGTTGCAATTGCTTACATCTTGCTTTCAATTATGCGTGATGCCACAAAAATGCCACACATTTCAGCTTTAATTTTTCTTAAAAAAGATTTTTTAAATAAATTGTAAGTTTTAGTAAAATATTTTATTTCAATGCGATTTTATGAATAAAACTTACTCAGCAAAATGATTTCTATGATCCATCACAGTTTATTAAAATTTTGTCTGTTATAGAACACTATGGAGTCGCAGATTTGACAAATTTAACAAATAGTTTGTTTGAATCTAGGAATATTGTCTAATCCGTTTGTTAGCAGCGATTAATTGATAGCTTTTTGATGACAGTTTTATTTTATTATTTTTTTCCCACATTGCACGAGATACATTTAAAACAGAAACGAAAGTTTTAAATGTTCGATTGCCTCACTTTTTTCGTTTTACTAAGCTGAAGGATTTGCGTCTTAGCCCGCCACAAAGCTGACTTCATTTACTGTGACCTCTGAGCAATTTACATTCGTCGGCTTTCATTGGGGTTAGACTTTGATCGCCGCCTGAATATTCCAAAAAACTTGCATGTCACCCTCCTTCTGTGAAATAACAAGCACGAGTAAACGCTGGAAACAATCCATTACACAGTTTAAAAACTTAACATGCCATAATTTAGTTGAAAATTTTTCAAATTTACATAAATTGAAATTTTTAAATTAACATTTTTATTAGGAAGAAAATTAACGACAATTGTTAGAGGAACTCGTTTGTGAAAGACTTCAGTTTCACATTGTAAATTGAAATAAAAACTATTTTCATTCGTTGCCAGCTATCGAAGGCGAGAAATGAAAAAACAATTGTTTATTTGTTGCTGTTTGAAGTCCAGATTTCTAATTTGGGATGTTGAGAAATGGCCTCTGGGTTATGAGTTAATAACAAAATGAATTTCCCAAACATGTCAAACGCGGCTTCAAAACGAAAGGGAATACTTTTTCACTGTCAAACTTTCATTATGTTGAAATAATTTTTAAGATTAATCGAAATATAAAAAGGGCCTTTTACACATTTTAATTTGTCTTGATTTGTCTAAATATTTTAAAAGGCTTAAAAATTGCTAAAATTTTGAAAACCGTGAAATATTTCATATATCAAAAATGATCAAATATCAGAAATGTATGTTATGAAAGAACCTTTTATAATGTTTCATAACAAAGTCAACATCAAATAGCTGCCATATGAATACAACGGCTGACATTTAGTGTCAATTCACCTTCACAACATTTATCATAATCGTTCGCACTTACAATGCTGCAGCTTGTGCTTCAGAGGTGTGCACAACCATATAATTAAAATTAAAATTTTATGCAGCAAACTGGCTTTAAATTAAGTGATAGATGACAAGAAGTTGTTACCACACTTACATTAGAAATATTATACAGGCGAAGCGACAGATAGCCATGTTGACCAGCGAAAAATATATTTTATAACGCAGTGTATCAAATTTCAACGAGGGCGTTACTTTTATTTGGTAAACATTTCTTTGTTTTCGGTTTTGTTTGCAACTGAAACAAACTAAACGAATTATAATAAATGCAATAAATAACTGAAAGAAAAAAGAGAAATTGGGCTTGTCAAATATTTATAAAATAGTAAATGCGAGAAAAACATGTAAACAAATTTTTTTTTTAGGATATGCTCAAAGCCGGCTCAAATACTATAAGGCTTGGAGGAAAAACCTGTAGAGCATTGATAATTGCTTACATAAAAACAAAAGACTTGGGAAACGAACTTGGAAAGTTAAACAAGACATCATACAATGGTTTCACAAATGTATTTGTGTCCAAAATGTGGTCCTCACTCGTTAGTAAAATCGCGTTTTTAAAGCTTTCAGCACACATTAGTGGGCCAACAATAGAAATAAATCGTTCAAATGACCGTACAAAAATTGTTGTTAAATTTAAATTAAATGTTCAGACGTCGTGTAGTGTTGTGTTTCAAGGAGCCATCATTACAAGGCTCTAAAGTCAGATGTTGCCTCCTGCTATTCCTATGCCGATTTATATGTTTGAAATAATTCAGCTTTGGTAGGTTCTTATTTTTTTTTGTGATTTTTTCTTTTGCAAATCAAAACATGTAAAAACAGGAAGACACACCACACCAGCTTGATGATTTAATTATTAATTCTTTTCTTAATTCTTAAAATGCTTCATTCTTCTGAAAACATTAATTTCGAAAACTTTAATTTCCACTCTACATCCTTCTATTTTTTTTTTGTGCCAGTTGAATAGAAACTGTCTCGTAAGGACATATACATACATACGAACATATCGTTAACTGGAATGCAAAAACACATTCATATTAAACAAAACTTGTGAAGTAAAAAATAATATTTATGTTTAAATTGCACAAACTTATTACTTATTTTAAAGCAGAAGAAGTAAATAATTGTGATACGAGGATATAAAAACTATTTTCCCATCTTACATACAAACCATAAGATGGAATATACTTTGAGCAATTGTAAGATGGTTAGATTGATTTCTAACATCAATTTTTTTTTAATGCCTATTAATTGGCCTCATTTAGTGATGGCGAGTACTTTCAATATTTAAATTGGTTTTGCCCACGTACGCCAAACCTAAAAGCGAATCAACTGCTTTGATTCTAAAAAATGAGTAATACTAAAAAGATGGAGTTAATAAATTTGGTTCTACTCGTACTAAAGTTTACACATTCTGGTTGATCCAGTTTAGTCCAACTTTCGCCGAAATTTGTGGTAAAAACATTATAGAGATTGGCAAGCATATGCCATGGAAATTAGATTTCAAATCTTACTAATAATAAAATATTCATTGATCATTTCTATATATGTGAGCATGAAATGTTCAATGGTTTTAAATGACATTTGCTAAATAGATACCTCATCAGGCACGCTAAAATGTAGGGTTATTTTTGGGCTCCAAAAAGGGGAAAAGACGTATAATTTCGTACTTTTGCATAATTCTTAATAAAAATACTGAGATATTATTGTTTATTAGATATTATTGTTTAATGTTATTGTTTAAACTTTTTTTTCAATACTGTCTTCCTCTCACTTATTGTCTATATTTTAATACAATGCCTTGTCTATATTAATATTTTCCCATATGTCACATATTATTGCTTGTTCCCATCATTCCTCTTTGTTGTCTCTTCTTTTGTATTGAATCCATTTGTCTTTGATCATTTTTGGAGCTCTTAAAGTCTTTTTGATTTGTTTTAAATACCATTTTATAATAATAAAATGATTAATGATTTTATGGTTTACTACGACATTTAGTTGGCACGTTTTCATTATTATGCGATATGTGACCCGCTCGTAGAAGCAACATTGTAGATTTTAAATCTTTGTTTTTCTTTTCATATTTCTTGTACAACTTTAAAAAAAAATTATTCTCCGATCTTTGTGGACTTTTAACAAAGTACAACTAAATTAATTATTCACAATCTGAAACAATAACTATTAAAAATACGTTGAACATTTTTGCTCTAGTGAACTTTGACAATTGTCAGTTTGTTAATGTCGCTGGACATTTTACGACACAAATGAAGGTAACTGCATATAAAATAAGCAAACCAACACTTAACACCAGCAAAATACAAAAAGTTTTGAATAAAAATTGTACTTTTATTGATAAGTGAAAATATCAATAAAATTGTGTTCTTGGGCAAAAAATTTGGGATAATTTTCGATTTTTAATAAGGGGATACCCTTTGCATTTTTGGGCAAAAATCGTCAAATTTTGAAAACGTCCGTTTGTGTATTTTTGAATGGAAATCTTGCGTTTTTATTGCTCTTGCATGTTTTTTTATGTTTTCAAATGTTTAAAATATTTATTTGCTAATAATAGAGGAAAAAATTTTTTTTTCGATTTTTGGGATAATTTTCGATTTTTAATAAGGGGATACCCTTTGCATTTTTGGGCAAAAATCGTCAAATTTTGAAAAGGTTATTTGTGTATTTTTAAATGAATATCTTGTGTTTTATTTTGCTCTGGTATGTTTATTTTATATTTTCAAATGCTTAAAATATATTTTTGTTAAGAGTAAAACAAAAAAATTTTTTCGAGATTTGGTAAAATTTACGATTTTTGATTTTTGCCCTCTTTGCATTTTTGGGCAAAAATCGTCACATTTTGAAAACGTTATTTGTGTATTTTTGAATGAAAATATTGGGTCTCTTGTATGTTTATTTTATGTTTTCAAATGTTTAAAATATATTTTTGCCAATAAAAAAGAAAAATACATTTTTATGAGATTTGTGGTATATTTCAATATTTCTTTGAGGACGTCTGTTGCCCAGAGCATAGATGTTCATGCTACTCTTCGGCTGACTGTAAATGAAATGTGTTATTTTATGACGCAATAAACAAAGTGCTGTTTATTAGTTGTAATAATTTTAATTTTTAATTTAATTTTTTTCATTTAAATATTTTTAATATTAAAAAGTTGTTTGTTTTATATACAAACTTGTAAAGATGGTTGTTAAAAAATTTTAAATTACTGTTTCCATTAGCATGGAATGACAAAATTATATAAATGTGTGAAGTGGAATGATTTTTAAAGAACTAAATTAAGATAAAAAAATTTAATGAAGTGTTCAATAGCATCTAATAAAATTTGACAGCAAGTTGAATTAACATTAATTAAACATAAATTAACACGTTGATTGTTACGTTTAAAAAATTGCTAACCTATCGGTATATCTCTTCTCAAATCTTTTGTAGAAATTAACATGCATTCACGTCTATTTTTGTAATTTAACTTTAACATAATTTTACTGGGCATAAAAAACCTTTTGCTCTTTTACATGATTCATATGTATGCTTTCGTGAAATCAATCAATCAATTTAGAAAGCAAATTTTTGGTTACCGCTCACTTAAAATCCAATTGCAATTTCCTGCAATAACAATGTTGTCATACAAAAACCGCAACATTTTCACAATATACGTATGTACGAGTATGCATGTACTTATGTATATAATCGTTGTTGCTTCTTAGCTATTTTAATAACAGTAATCGTATTGTTACCAAACAGTTTTGCGAAGTTTGAAAAGCGGCAACGGCTCAACTATTTTAAACTGAGTGCCGTGCCATTTAGTTATTTCTTTATTTTTTAAAAACCCACTAAATCTGGAAAAAAATGTTTATTTACAGAGCAATGATTGATTCTATAATATACATCGAACGTCACACGCAATTGGTTGGGGAGAAAAATACACTTGATTTTCAAAAGCGGCTAGATTTGGAGTTTTTGTAAATACGCTTTAGATATTTAGGACCGGACTTATTAATTTAATTTTAAAGGATCGCACTTGGCCTACGTGTTCTTTTGTACAAATGTTGTACTTTTTGCCTCGCACAAATCTACGCGGCAGAATATGCATTAAAAACCGATTGTTTTTATTCTTACACAGTGTTACCAGACAATGTTCAAAAAAAACTTTTGAGTAGAAAAAGTGAGAAAATTTGATTTTAATTATTTTATTTATATCTGGTGACGTATAAAACAAACGAAAGACAGCAATACGGATGCTGAATTATATGAAATTTTAAATTAAAAAATTTTTTGTTTCTCAAACAAATAAATTAGCAATCTGGCAACTGAACGTTTTTGTTTACACATTTCATAAAATGTAAATCACAATAATAGTAAAAGTGTTAACAAAACATTGTTAAGAACCTATTTTTTACTGTGAAAATATCCGATTTAATTTTGTATCAATAAGAATATAATTTTTAAAAATGATAAAAAGTAAATAGTAAATCATGTTTCAAATCATGACGAAATATTTGTGTCGTTTTTTAAGAAATGTGTTAAAAAGGAATGAGGAAAGTTTTTGCATTCCATATTTTGCAAACATTACTTATTATAATCTGATGGACAATTTCATGGCATTTAACTTTTAAATATAATTTCCGGGATCTGATGCTCTGCATAATCCATAAACGGATTACTTAACACAGACACCTAAAAAGTAATCCAGATGTGTTCAATGTGAAGAATGAGGGAGTCAGTAGGAGTTGCATGAGGACTTATGTTGTGCTGTTGGATCCAAAGGTTGGTTTTAAAAATAAAAATTCAGTTTGCTCTGCCGAATGTTCATTTAAACCGCATTAAAAAGTAAATTTGAATGCATTGAAGTGAATCCTTAACGGCTTAAAACTGCCCTCCGTTCTAAGATCCAGTTTTTTTTTAAGTAAAATGTGTCGGCTGCTTACCAGAAGCATGAATATTTTGCCAACACATACATTTTAATAACGTTATGTACATACACATATTTCAATGCTTTCGTAGTATCTGATAGGTTTGATTTTAAAATAAATGAAATACTGGAATAAATGAAATAGTGCCAGGAGATATGTTACTGAATTGTCACATCCTAACTGCAAACTACTAACTAACCACTGGTTAACTTAAGCACTTTTTACAAGCGTTAAAAGTTAGTGAACCGCAACCAAAGCTATGGGATTCGGTAATTCTCATGAAGCTTAAAGTACACGATATATTTCTGAAGGTTTTTATGTACTTTTAATTAGAATAGTTATCGAATTGTGGTTTTTGGTAGTACCGTAAATGATTATGTGCGCTTTTACAAGATTAAAAGGCCTTCATATAATTTTTGATTAACTTGTATCGTAAATGTTTAATTTCAATTTTTCTTTCTTTTACAGGTATGTACCGTTTCGTGTTGCTTTATCGCTTTCATAAATTAAATGGTGAGATAAAAAATAAAATAAGAAGAGAAACCTACGATACTTTCTCGTTAAATTTATTGAATAGTTTTAACAAAAAAGTGTATTATTATATTGTATGAGTAAAAGTAACGATACGTATATATTAAAAATGAGGTCTCATTAAATGTACTTTTCATAACTAAAATATATTTCACTGAAAGTACCATTGCAAGAAGCCACATTTTGCATAATAATAATTTAAAAAGTTATTTTTTGATATTGGAACCTCTTTCCAAAATAGCATTAAATACAAACAATGCTTTTAAAGGTACTTTTTTTTAAAGAAACATTTAAAAATTGTAAAGAGCTCTTTAATAAAATGTACGTTTAATTGAAAGTATATTTTCAATACTAGTACCATTAATTAAAGTGTTTAAGGAAGAGTACTTTATCGAAAATTGTATTTTGACATGAGCGCCTTGAAAAAGACTTGTATTAAAAGTACTTTTATCTTCATAAAGAAATATGCTTTTCATAAAAACAACCTCAAAAAGTATATTTCCTAGAACTTAAACTCAATTTTCATAAATTCTGCCTTTAAATGCAAATAACAGTAAATTACTCTGAAAAATTGCTCATTTTTAACAACTTTATAAAAGAGTTGATGTAATGAAAAAAGTAATAATAAATAATAGTACTTTTTGTAAAATAATATTTTACAACTATCAACAAATTTTTCGGTATCAACCTTCATTTATTTTATTTTAAATATTTCATGAATTGGCATCAAATATTTGAACGCTTATGCGTTTCCCAATTTTTTGTCTTCCAGTAGGTCTTGCATTTCAACCATATGGGTGGGCTATTGTATTATTTGAGGTTAAAAAATGAAAGGTTGGTTGTTTTTTTTTTTTTTTTTTTTTGTTAAAGAAGTGCTTTCATCGTAATAAGTAGGTTGATAACACCAACCAGTCAATACATATAATTTATTTGTCAAGAAAAACGGCAGAAAAGATAAAAGAAGTACAAAATATATTTACATAAACATTCTCATTAAATGCAGGAAATACATGAAAATATTTTTTCTTTCTGCAAACGAATTGAAAACCAGTTCGAAAATTGTTTTACTTAAATTTATTTTGGCAATTGAACGCCCTTGCGGTCTAAATTGTTTTAACTTGTAAGACATGCCATTAAATATAGTTTAACTATAAAGTTTATGCCAATAATTCGATAAGAAATAAAATATTGTAAAACAATGAGTAGCTCAAACTAAGGCAAATAAATATTTAATATAAATTTTATTTTACCCTGATATAAAACATAAAATTATCTAAATGTGTGATAAAATTTAAATCAAAAAGGAAACGTTTTTATTTGGAAGATTCCTGGAGAGTATCGTGTACAAACAAAAGACTGCAACAACAAACTTTTTTTGATTTATTTTTCGGCATGATTTGAATTTTTTGATGAAATCAAAAAGATATCGACAAGAATTAGATGATTACCGAACACATCATCGTGGAGATTAATAAGCTTTTATTGAAAGAGAATATTGGATTCGATTTCGCTTGTTGCGAAATGGCAATGAATACTCTCTGTCTTTGGTTATATATTTTTTGATTAAATGATGATTAATTTTGTTAAAATGTTTTGACGATTAAAAAACGTTTTCTCACCGAATATTTTTTTTATACCCTTCTCCAAAAAGGATGGAAGGGTATAAATAAGTTTGATATAGGGGATGCAATTTCAATAAATATTGATTTCCGACCATATAAAGTATATATATTCTGGATCGTTATAAGAAGGGGAGTATTTCGTCTGTCCGTCTGTCTGTCTGTCTGTCTGTCTGTCTGTCCTCATTTCCTTCCGGTAATTTTGTTGCGCTCAAAATTGACCTTAAATTTTGTCTAAAATCAAAAATTTTTTTACCTATCTGTTCTAATTTCTTTCAAAAGTACCACTTATAAAAAAAAGCAAAATCGGCCGATAAATAAAAAAAATATAGCCAAAAAATAATTTCATATATTTATATGAAGAAAATGCAAAAAATCCACGCTGAGTAACAAACCAAGAGCATGTGTATTGACAAGCACGTCTACGTTTGCAGCCAAACTTGCTGTTAAAATTTCACTATAATGTTGGGTACATAAACGACTATTTTTTCATAATTTTACCCTTTTTGAACGACATATGTGCTATATTTTTTTTTTTTTTGAGTATATTTGTAAAGCAACGGAGCCACTGGGGATCCGTGGCGGGATGCTTATGTATATGAATAGAAAATTTTTGTTTTTGTTTTTGTTTTTTGTTTTTGTTGTAGCAAACGCAAATTCATTTGGTGGTGGTTTTGTTTGTGTTTACTTTTATGTGTTTGCAATACGATTGTATAGTATTCTGGCATATGAAGTGTTTTTTTGCCATCATAGTTTTCTTAAGCATTTTTGTACATGCATGCACACAGTGTTGCAAAAATTTCTCCAACTATATATAGCTATTGTGTTTCGATTGCCTGCGATATGGAGCCATGAGAGCCTCCGTGGAGCTGTTATCAATGGAGATCTTGAATTTGGTGGGTGGCGTCGCAAAGAATTCCTAGCGCTGCAGAGAGCAGCAAAAAGAGAAAGAAAGGTAATCTTAGAAAGTAGTAATCGGTGAACACCTCCACACGAAGTAATACTATGACGATATGGGTACGTTTTTAAGTTCTTCTTTATGTTGCTTATTTTTTGAGAGAACATATCCATGGAGAAGGGTATAGAAGATTCGGCACAGTCGAATATAGCACTTTTACTTGTTTATAATAAATTTGCGATATCTCTCATTCAAGACTGCCAAATATGAACAGTCAAGACTAATTTTTAACAAAATTGCAACAAAACAAAGTAGTATGTCTTCCTGGCGTTGAAGAGTATCCTAGTATGGGTATCCGACAAGATTTTAAATAAATTGTAAGTGTAGTGATTTACTGTACAGTTAAAGATTCACTAACCCAGTCTTAACGCCCTTGCTGGGTGCTTGGTTGAGACCGAGGCACATAATATTAGTAATACATATTTTCTTACCTACTATGGCCACGAAAAGTAAAAAACTTGGTTAACTATTAACTATTGACTAACGTTAAATATTTTGACAGATGTCAATTGATTCCTTACTTCCAAAGGCAGTTTTCATTCTGCATACATTTCCATTGTGGCGGTAAGGTCGGCGATATATCGTGTACAACGGTTTTAAACTGATACGCGAAAAGCACAAAGAACTTTTTGTTTTACGACTACCGGATTTAGGAATCGACTCACAACCTGACCTCTTTACAGTTGACTAACATAATATATCAGCTAATAACAATTTCAATTAGTTAAAATGGATCCGGAATAGCTTATTTTCAAAACTTACAACATCACCTTTTTCAGAAGTTTTAAATTTCAGTTCTTGTAAGATTTTAATATGAAGGATTTGGCCATGAATCCAAAAAAAAGAATTGTTAACACAATTTCATAACTAATATAGTTCGTGCATTGCTTTGCCCACTAACACATTGGGGTCATCTCTTTTTAATACATTTCATTCTTGCATTGGATACAATAAATACTAATATCGACTATAAGTTTGCTTGATACTTTTTAAATTCTCATTTAATTTGTTAGAATTTGTTGTAAAATTGTTATTTTTAATGCAGTTCGCAATTGTGATGATTTAGCACTAGCATGATCAAAATTGTGTGATTTATGTAAGAGAAATAGATTAGAAATTATTTAAAAACTAAATTTTTTTTATTAAAGTTTTCACTGCAAGTTTTCACTTGCGAATCTCATTTGAATCGATACAATTGCTTAACAAATGCAAATTTTTATTATCTAAGTTGACTGTGTGTATTAAATAATCATTTTATTTATAACTGCTAACGATAAATCGTCTATAAAAAAGAATAATGAATTTAAATTTTTATTTTAAAATACTATAAAAAAAGGCTATAAAAAAATTTACATTTATTGCGGTAAGAAGCACACAAACTCGATTGCTTTGATATTTGTGTCATTTGCAGGAAAGTTGACGTGCGACTCGGCTAGCTTAATAATATATTTTGATTTGAAAGTTTTTTACTGCTAAATGTATTTTAATAGACTTAATAAAATTTAAATGGTGGTTTTAAATGTTTTCATAAATTCTCTCCAAAAGAAATACACAAGTTGCGGTTTTTGAGAATTTTCCATATTGTTTTAAACAAACAAGAATTGTTGAACAATTATTGGAGATGGCAACTCTGCGAACATCTTCTCAGTGATTTTGATTAGCTTTTTGATACACTTCTTAAGAAAATAATATGAAATTTGTTCGACGTGCTATCGATCTGCAAATGCCACTAACGATAAATAACTTATTAAATAAATGATGACGTTCCTGTCTGTCTTAATTCACTCTGCTTAATGTCTTGCCAGAGAGAAAAGGGAGAAAGAGGAAGAGGAGAGAAATCCCTTTATGGTATTCAAAAATGTTTCCGTACACGTTTACTTTTATTTTATTTTTATAAAGAAATCACACTCGATACTTTTTTAATTTCTAAACTTTTTTTCTTTATTGAATGTTGATATTTAACTGAGTATTAAATTTTCGCATACAATTTATTGCGTATCGCGCAGCGTTTTTTTTTTTTTGCTGGAATTTAAGCCAATGAACTCCTCAATTGTTACCTGCTCTTAAATTCAAGGATATCTGGTTTATAAAGTATGAAGACTCCTTAACAACACTTCATCATACCGGTGCTGATGATGATTATGATGATGATAGTGACGATAATGATTCGAAGCAAAATTCCGATTACAAGTAAAATAATTGCTCGTTTAAAAGAGAAGAGAAAAGGAAAGCAAAACGCGGTATTTGGAATTTATGGGTTTAAACTTGAAATCGCTTTTAATGGGGTTGTTAGTAAGGAAGTGAAAACAAAAAGAAAAACGCTGAAACAAAAGAGTTGAGAAGAAAAATATAAGAAATAAAAGCGAGAATATTTTACAATTTTAATTCGATTCATTATTAAAGAGGACGGATTGTTTCTTCAACTTGTTTTTAGCTGCCGCTTAACATTAAACTAAAAATTATTATATTATATTTGTTAGTTATATTTTTAATTTTCAAACTAAGTAGGAAGAACTAATTCCATTAGCAGGAAGAGTAAACGAGTCGTTGGCTGAATTGGTATCTGCCAATTATAACAAGATTCTCTTAAATTTTTCTCATGTCCTCTTTATGTCTATTGTGGCAAGTGTTGTTGGGATTTTTAAATGGCTCAGGAAGCAATATCTGACTATAAACTCTCTTTCGACTGTCTTCGGAAGTTATATTTAATCGTCGTAGTATAAATATGAATAACTAGCAAAAATTTACAACAATTGCCTTCATACAAGTGAGTACCTCCAGTTCCTAGTCTACCTATTTCTGCAACATCTGTCTTCTGTATTGCTCTTCTCTTATCTCAATTTGGGCTCAAGGAATGAGTTATTGGCTTATGGAAAATCAATAAAGAATTCGGAATTGTAAAATCAATAACTTTTCAGCATAATTGGAATATTAAATATTTTTTTTTTTGGCTTTTATAAAACATCATTTCTTTTCTAAAAATATGGAAAACAATTTCAATAAGGAAAATTTAAATTCAATTTTAAACTTTCTTTGTAAAGTATTTCACTTAATTTAAATCGAGCTTTTCATTAAAAAAAAAGAAAAAAACATGTCGTGATTACAGATAAACTTTAGAACCCAGACTGTTAAATTTGTTTCTTGGCTTGAAAGGAAATTATGCAAATTTCCTATTTTATAATTTTTTATCTGTAAAAATCTCCTTAATTTTTTGTTTTTTTTTTAAACGGAAACTTAAAATGTTTAATTTACTAGTAACAGTTTCATTTGTAAACATTCATTTTTCACATTAGGAAGTAGCAGTGGAGCTAGAAAATACATATTTCTTTACAGTTAACAAATCTTGTGAGAATCCTCCCAGTCAAAATTCATTTCAGTGTAAAGGAATATTAGCTGGAATGCAGAATAACATTAAGAATAAACAATTTTAATAAATAATTTGAATTTAAACGGTTGAAGACGGAAATCCAGTAAATATGGATTTGCCTGAACTTCTATGATTGTTATAGGTTAGAAATAATAAGTCAAGTTTGTTTCTTAAGTCTTTTGTTTCTTATTAAATAAATAGGAACTGTTGCATACGTTTTAATTTTCTAACCAGCATGCATTCCCATAAACAGTTTATGATTTAGTGATTGTTTGCCACTGAAATGCAAACTGATTGTGAAAGGATCGTTTTCAATCATTTATTATGGGTTTTAATGACGTCAAGGTTCATATAATAAATTTTTTATTTTCTTATTATTTTAATATATTAACGCTTCTATTTAATTTATTCTAATTACTATTTGCTACGCCAATAAAAAATAGTTTGTTTTAAATTTAAAAAACATTCTGTACGGCATACAAAATTTAAAAAGATTTTTTAAATCATTTAAAACTATTTTTATTTTTCCGGAAAACCGTTAAATTTTTATTTAATTAATTTTGCAACAGTGCGCGTCACAAAATTAAAAATTAAAAATAAGTAATTATTTTTAAATCGCACTAAAATCCCAAATCTAAATCGCATAAATAAAATAAAGGGGAAAGGGGTAAATGGTTTTAAATTAACATCCTTTAACTTTAATGGGTTAATTTGAGGTATTCAATATAATTTCGATATTTTTATTTTTTTTGATACGTTTAGGTTCTGAACTGTATGCAATTGCTTTTAAGTAAAAAAAGGGGGGGGGGGCAAAAATCATACTTTTCAATACATTTCCTAAACATATAATTTATACCTCCAAATTGTATATGATATTGTGTACCTTCTACGGACCCAAAAATAGAAAATAGGTACTCTCTTTCATGAATTTGCTCCAAGTGATTTCTTTTAAATTTGAAATGTATATAAAAATGTGACAGTAAATGACAATATTTAGTCTTAAAACATTTTTATCAGGAGCAGGGGAGGCGGAAATGTCGTACTCACATAGGACATGCATATTTCCAAAATAAAGGACGTGCAAAACTAAATACGCATGCTAGAGGGCGTGTTGGGAAATGTCAGTGCCTAATGTGATTTAGATCAATTTGCTCAATTGATGTAAAACAGCTGATGTATGTTAATTAGTTACAGCGTGATGATCTGCATTACCATGTAGCTCAGAATAATAAATTATAATTTTGTTTGAAGTAAAAATTAATATTCTATTGAATTAAAATTAAAATTAGTATAAAAAAAATGTATAAGAAAAATTTGTTATTATATTAACCATATTGGAAATCATCAAATATTTTCTAATTGTGTATTAATAAATTGGCCTGGAGACGATCAACAAACATGTTAGTTATTGCGGCTGCGCGAGTATTTGCAGTTTGTTGTTTAGAACTGCATGTACAAATAAACTGCTCAGTCACACTTGGAGACGATCCAATAAGTACTAATCAAATGTGTAAAACGTTTCGTCTTCTTTTTCCGTTTCCGTTTCATTTTCCATTCATTTTTTTATATATACAGCTGATTCCGTGACATTTGATAAAACTTTTTATTCGCGTAGATGACAGTTAGACTGTTTTTGCGCAATATAGTTGCACCTTTACCATTAACTTTGTTAAATTTATATAAATTTAAGTATTTTCAGATACGTTGCAGATATTTTAAAAATGGGTAGAAATTTTCACTTTTAATGTAATTTTTCCCGTAGTATTTTTGTATTTTCAGAAAAATTCTATTATGAGGAAAAAGTTCTTCTTGTAATTGTTTTTACATTTCAATATCTTGGCAACGTTTTTTGGTGTTCTTGAGGGAATTAGTTAAATAAATTATGACGCAAATTCTAAAATTTCATTTTTTATTTGCATACTGTCTCTAATTAAATTCAGTGCCAATTTTTACTCATCAATTGATTAAATATTAGTCATATTGCTTGCAGAATTATTGCTTTCTCGTCTTGCAACAGTATCGTTCGCAGTCAATATAAAAAAGGGTGTGCATTTATTGTCGTTGGGAGAACTATGAGAGTTTCATATTTTTTTATTTGGTTACAGCTTAAAGTAGAACAACTTTAAGAAATGTTTCATTTAATAATTTTATGGTATGCAATAGAATCAAGAATTGCTTGTCCGCAAACAACATTCACCTGCTCACAAATACATGCATGGCTACGAGCATGTGTGTGCTCTTAAGTAAAATGTTTCATTGTGTAGTTCGCCATGAGATTTGAATTTCTTTTGAAACACAAAACTTTAATAGCTTAAAGAGTTCCTATTTAAGTTCAAAGTTACAGTCGCTCGACTATGAACTCGTAAGTCAAAAGGGAGGAATTTCACCAATTACCGGCTAAATTATAAAAAAAAAAAAAATCAAAAAACTCTTTACAGCTCTAAAAATAATGAAAAAGCTTTGTTATTTAGTTTTAAATTTTATGTCGTTGTTTTTTATTACTTTCCAGATGACGTGAACATCGAAATAATTACACGCTTTTTAAATTTTTATAGTGATAATTTAATTATCTGATTTATGGTTTTTAAATTACATTTTTCGCTCACGGGTCACTAAAACGTTTTAGTGTTTAAACGAAAAATTAATTTGAATGATTTTTAATCGGACGGTCTTTTGACCACTTTGTTACCAATGACAATCAGGGTTGCCCTTTTTTATTTTAACTATTTTCATCTCAGTGGACGTACATGCATAACATATGTATATTTGGTTTAAAATTTAACACAATTTAAGGAATATAATGAATTTAGCAGTTCACTAGACTGCCTGACAATATTATTTATTTTCTAACAATAGCTCTTACTGGCTTGGACCAGCTTTCAGCATTATATTTAACTTATTGCCATAAAATAAACAAAATTAAAGTAGATTTTTGTAACAGTGTATCGCTGATACATATTTTGATTCCTCTCAAGTTATTCGTTTGTGTCTTACATTGTAAGTTTTGTTGTATTTTTAATATTTTCTTCAACATTTACTGGCTTTTTTAAAAATGTAAATTTTTTTAAGTTTTTTTGTTAAGCTTGTTTGCTGTTTTTTTTCAGTAGTCAGTTCCATATTGAATTTAATGGGGGTTTTTAATTTTATAGGACTATAAAAAATGTTTGATTTAATTAATTTTTTTTTTTTTGGAAATAACAAATTTCATTACATTAGTAAAATTGTTGTTTTCCTTTTTTATTTTGTTTGCTTTAAAACTGATGATTTCAAGTAAGACATTTATTAGAAATATTTGAAAAATCCTTTACTATGTATTTAGCACTTAAATATAAGAAAAATAATTATCGCACGATATATTAAAGGACTTAATTGGTTTTGAGTTGTCAAGAGCGCTTTTTTGGCAACAGCTGATTTTTGTTTTTTATTTATTTTTGTTTGACATTTCATTACTAAACGTTATTTGGTGCGGTTTAAGGAGTGGCGGAGTCATTGATCCATATATTTTCTAAAACAATGAATCTGAATATGTTACAGACAATGGAAAGGTATATGACGATGATTAAAAATGTCTTCGTACTTCAATTAGCTGCGTGGATGGTGCTACATGCCACACGGTAAGCCCTGTAATAATTGGACTCAAAGAAACTTCGGGTAAAAAAACGATTTCACGTCATAGTCATATTAATTGGCCTCCCCAGATTGTATGATTTAAACTTATTGGATTATTCTCGTTGTATATTAATAATCAAAGAGTTATTGGCGAAGAACTCACCTAATTTAAAACCTCTTTTAAAACTTAACATCTATTACTTAGTAATTATTTTAAATAGACGAAAAGAATTACTTATTCGTTTATTCAAAAGAATCTAATGAATGAAGTATTTAGCTAATGTGGCAGTTATCATTATATTTTCGCAAAGATAAAACTGTTCGCAAAAATAAAAGCAGCGAAAAAATAAAGGGAAAAGCTTAAAAGTAAATAGCAATAGTTCGGGCCACGTGAAGTGTCTTGCATTTTTTCATATTAAAAAAAATTGTTTTTGAACAAGCATTTCAAACTATTCATTTGATGGATTTTTTATAAAATTCGAAAATTTGACACGTCAAACAAATTTCTGCCGATTAAAATGAAAAGAAAACAAAAATTTTTTTGTCAAGGACAGCTGTTTTGTGATTTCAAATTGCCTTCACTAAAACTAATTTGCAGATATGTTTTGCATTCTTTATTAGAAGAAATAAGATAAAACTTTTTAAATGCCGAGTATTCTTTAAGAAAATAATCTGCAAAAATTTTCAGTGGCTCAAAAAATGTTTAAATCACCAAAAACTTTACGATGGCCTTGAATATGTAAATAATTATTGTGTTGCAATAAAGGGAAACTGGAGATATTAATTTCTTTGAAAAATCTTTATGGAATAATTTAATTCAATTAATAAATTTAAGTGTTCCATGCAAAACAAAAGACTTAAGTGGGAAACTTTTTTTTTACGGTCATCGAAAAGAATACGAGCGGGTATTTGGTGAAGCCTCTTCAAATTTGTTTATCAAATGCTACAGTTTAAAATCATTTTGTTTCCCTTCTGTTTTAGTTTATTTGCTTTTATGCTTTAATATTGTAAATTTTATTAAAAATTATTTATTTATACGAGCATTTTCTTGCAATATTTTTCTGCGCTTTTTCTTCTTACAGCAGCTTTGCCGACGACCTTGATAAATAACAATATGGTCTAATGCCAAAAAGTAAATATATATTTTTTCTTAATTCATTATTCAGTTTGTTCTGTACAATATTTTTTTCTCTGAACATTTATTGCAAAATATTTACCAGCTACAACGGCAAAAAGTCCAAAATTGAAATAACCAGAGCAACTTGTCTTATCTGTTCAAGAATATATATTTTTTTTGTTGCTTGTGGGTTTCCTATGCATTTATGGCAAATCGATTGTATGCAAGTAGAGCTGAAATAAATTGTGTTTTTATATACTTTTTTTTGTTCGTTTTGATTTGTAGTAAAAAAATCTGGTTTTTAGTATATAAAAACATTAAAGGAAAATAAAACAAAAATTTTGTCTAAAATGCAGGTGGCATTGTTTAACGATTCTATAGTCATAATAAATACACCAAAAGTATTTGTCGAGTCTAAACGAATATTCTGCACATTACAATTAAAGTTTTTATAACATGTTTCGTTAACCAAAAAAGTGTTTGCTTCCATTTCGGTTGCATTTTCTATACTTTTTTCTGCATTTCCCACAGAAATATATGCATAAATATTTACACAACTTTAGCAATTTCAATAATTGCCAGAATATACCGGGAAACACTCATGAGGCATTCGATATGGCTAAACTAAATAAACTAAAAATACAACATCATTTTACAATAAGTCACAACTATTTCTTTTATACACATAAAATTAATTAAGTTGTTAAATAACGCAAAGCAAAGGAATCATTTAAAACGATTTAAAAAATAATATAATCTGTTGGCATCAACGCATTTGGAAGACTTGAAAAATTGTTTTTCTTATAGGACAACAATTATGTGAAAGTAACTTTCCCTAAAATGGTACATTGTATTTTACCAAATATAAAAGTTTCTCTTGGGATAGAAATTAGGGGTTTTTTTTTGAAACCCACACCGTCTCTACTGTGACCACTATTTGCAGGCAAAAATATTATATACTGTTTTCGAGCTTTTTCAAACTTTTATAAAATTTTTTAATTGATTTTTTAACTGGACCATAAGCAAAGAAATCATAAATAGTATTTTAAATAATCAATACATCATGTAAGGCTGTTATCAGTATAGAAAAATCAACTTTTGTGTTTTTAAAAAGTACAACAGCCTTCTCTCTAAATATGGTTGAAGGAAGACACTCTGATGTTGTAGAAACTTATTGGCTGATAAGTGATGCTCGAGATTTTGGGGATGTCCGAAAAATTTCAATTACGAATGGTTTCTTAAAATGTTTGGTTGTTATTAAAAACAAAAAAAAATATGTTTAAAGGGTGGAATTTACTCAGTGCACGTATACGTTGAAGGAATACACCTTCTTGATCTCGTTCTCGGGACCTTCACTGCCCAATAGTTTTTAGTAACCGAAATTAACTAAATCAATAAATAAATCAATACGACCGTGACCATGGCTTACCTGACTACGGAGTTTTCTTGTCTTCTTCTTCTTGACTTTGCTAAAAATATACTGGGAAATGCCTAACAGGAAGCCCCTTTAAAAAGTACCAAACTACAAAAAACTACTTTAGAACTTTATCTGTCCCATATACTATTTTAAACTTCAATTTACATCTTATAAATGTTTTTCATAAAAGAAAAAAAAGTACCAAAGTACAAATTTTTACTTCCCAAAAAGGTACTTAGTATCCATTACAAAAATATATTTGGGACGAAAGTGTTGCGGTAATTTTATGAAGTTTTACTGCCAATGCAGGACCGCCGAGGAAAATATTTTTTTTAATCTGTAAAATAGAATTCAAAACATTTTGCGCCAAACTGGAATAATCCAACACTGTGGGCAAAGTCAGTTTTATATATTCTACTAAATATTTAGAAATTATTATTTTTTGCTTTCTATATTTTTTCCTGCTATTAATACCGTAAAATACTTTTATTGGACACTAGGGGCTTTTACTCTGTGCTCGTATGGGTGTTTTAGATTATTGCAAGTGTTATTTAAAATAATAACAATAAAAAAAATTATAAATTATGGATTGAATTCTCTTTAATAAGCGATGGCAATTTGCATTTACAATTGAACAGTCTAAAAAGTTATTTATGCAGAAACAATAAAAATAAATGACCTTGAGAAAAAGCAATATAAAAGCAATAAAAATTAAATACAACAATAAAAAAATTATAAATTATTTAGAAGTATAATAAATATTGGCTTTTAATAAGACAATAATATATAAAATTTGACTAAAGTTCTCTTATGAGTCACATTTAGACGCATCAAAAATTTAAATCCACTTTTAGTCTAAAAAAAAACATGTACAGTTTAAGAAATACTGGAGAGTTGCTTATCTGACTTGATAAAACTTGGTAGTAGTTTATATTTCGCATAAAAAATTGGTCTGTTTTAAGCAATTCTTTCATTGATACGCTTTAACATCTTCATTAATTAATTGATTGAATTTCGATATCATTTTTAAAAGTCTTCGATAAAACAATATCGAAGACTTATACGGTACCTTTTCAGAAATTGGTTAAATCTTTCCTCCCACTAATATATGTTACCACTTTGAATATAACCGCAGGCTAAATCAAAATTGGCCTATTTGCTATCTGTAACTTGAAAATGGAAGAACCTCTAGTTGAACTCCTAAATAAAATGCATTAAAAAATTTACTCTCAGTATACATTGCACAAGAGTTCATCTAGTGTCAAGCTTTTCTACCATCAGCTCTCATTATTGATATTATTTTCTGGATTTCAGATTTTAAAGTCTCTAGTCGCTTGATTAACGAAAAGGTTAAACTGTATTTTTGCAATAAATAAATAAGTAAATAAATAAAGTAACCAAAACCAACGAATGACAAACTGCTCACAAATATAATTGTCGGGCCCTGGCTGCCATATATAGAAAGTAAACATTCAAACAAAAGACTTAAGAAGCGAACTTTGTAAAAAATGTGTACCCAAAAACAGCCTCAAACGGTACCACATATACACATTTTATATTCGCATACTGAATGTGTTCAACTAATGTTTTTTTTTTTTTTTTGAAAACCGAAAACTATAAACAAAGAAATTTATTTGTTCAACAAAATATAAATAATTTCCTTACTTTCACTTGCAGCATTGACGGGCAGGCCAATCATCCAAAGAAACAAATAAAACCATTAAACATTTTAAATAACAACATGAATTCGAAAATGTTAACAGCCATATAAACTGTGTACGGTGCTTAATAGAAACCAAACAACGTAATTTAATTTCTATGATTTATAGTCCCTGCAAGAGAGTACTTTTAAGATTGCCTTTGTGGTGGCAGCAAGGAAATGCGTCTATATTAACATTAACGCCAGTAAAAATATCTGTTTACATCGCAAACGTCTTTGCAGGTGCTCCATGAAAAGCTAATTTTTTCAGAGCTTTATTTATTTAGCTGCAGAGCTTTTATTCATTCACGCAAGATGTGTAGAGGTCAGGAGTTTAAACTATTTCCAACTTCAGCTTGAAGTCCTTGTTTACAGTTGGCAAAAAATTAAAAACTGCAATTTTTTGCAACTACTTTCGACCGGTCTTTGCACTTTTGGGGGGGAAATTTAATATTAATTGCAGACAAAAGCAAATAATAGTATTTAATATAGTAGACATATTCATTATTATTTGGGCCATTCTCTCAGCGTCGCTGAGTATGTGCTACCAAACAATTCGAGCTTTAATGTGTTCTATACAAAATAGATAGATAGATTAAAATAAAGACTACAGGGATTTTCGAGAATTCCATAAATTCACATCGTCCGTGAATAACTCTATTGTTATTTTTAAATTTATATATTTTCTACTAAAGAATTAAAAATGTTTATGTGCCATCGGGAGATGAGTAAATTCTAGTCAAATTGTTCGAAATGCGTGCATTGTGTTTGGAAATCTTAGGTAAACGCAGAATTGGAAATGATACTCATCGCCAACGAGCTTTTGTTGTTAATTTCTGTAAAAAGTTTTCTTATTTTCAGAATAAATATTTGCTGCTCACTTACAGTTTGCTGGAGCGTTACAGGATTGAAAGCTTCAAACCAATGTAGAATACTAGTTGGTTGTAATTATTGTGCAATATCTGCCCTAGAATTTTCCATTACAGAATTCTACAATTCCTAGATCTCAATTTTGATCACTTGTGAAGTCAAATGCTTTCATTAGGAAGACGCTGCTGAAGCAGTGGCTAATAATAACAGTCAAGTCACTGCAGTTTTCTTTCCCTGTTACATGAAACTATAATCATCATGTTGACTCGTCAATCAATTTTGTTATTAATTTCATTTTAAATATATTATTTGTGGCCTCTTGAGCTCTCAGAAGAAAAAAAAAATAACAAAATGCATCCGCCAAACTGTATTCGTAGGTATTGTTTCCAAACGAGGCAGACGGACGACTTTGTCGGCTTGTTTGCGCGCTGTCCCGAGACTTGTTTTCTTTTCTGGCCTCTTGACTAGAATGCCTTGGAAATCCATTTTTAGTTTTGCTGTTGTGGCTGACAGGCAGCCGCATTTTACTGCCCAGATGAGGTGCTTGCATCGCGCCTCAACTGATTTTGTGGATTGTATGAATTTTCGTGCAGCAGTCTGTTATTTAAGTTTATTAAATTTTTTGCTCGCTCAAATACGGTGTGTGTTTAAGCATCCAGTTTGTCACTTTCTATGGCCAAAACAAAAAAAGTGTGTAAATGGGAGGCCTTTTTTGTTAGTTAAAATTGATGCCATTGTTGTTATTGTTGCAGCTTTTTGTATTTACAAGTGACTGCTAAATCGTTACGACGCACGTTTCTTGTCCACTGCCGCTGTTAATTATATAATTGAGCTCTATTAGACTCGGATCAGCATAAATATTCTCTTGAAAGAAAAAAATTATAATCAAAAGACATGAGGCAACAAAAGAGGTGTTAATCAATATTAATATTATTAAAACCATAAACATTTGTTAACAAGCTGTTAAAATAGGCATTTCCACCTCTTTAATTAAAAGCCCGAAAGCCTTAATTTATTGATTTCATATTTTACTTTTTGGATAACTTTTCTCCGCTGGAAAGAAAGTGTGAAGAAAAAACCAGAACGCGTGCAATTAAGCGGCTTCTTTGATTGTAATGTGAAAAATTATATTGATTATTTCATGCTCAGAAAGACTTGCTTCTACTCGTATAATAGAACGACTTTAAAAAAATTATAAAAATTAGTTGGAAGGCTAATGGTAGGATCAAGGAGTGGGGGTATTGGAATGTTAATTGCCTGATAGTTACAACTACTCTACTATTTTATGAAATATGCAAAAAGGAAATTCTGCTTATGCGTACAGACATGAAAACTTATTGCCTCAGTTAATTAGATTAATTCGGCAGAAGGGAGAGGCATTTGTAATTCATTAAAATTTGACTGGTAAGGTAGCTCCTATGCGCATTTGACTGCATGCTAAATGCACATAATCAGAAAACTTTTACCCAAATGTTTTCTTAGAATAGCCAGAGATTTACGTAACTCCTGATTACAATTAATAGGGAAGTTTAGCAAAGCAAAGCTGTAAGAAGAAACCCAAACATTCAAGTGTCCATGCTGGTGTTCCCCACCAAAGAAGGAGAAGGAATTAGCAAACCCCCCACAATAAATTTCTTATTATTCATATTTTTTCTTTATTATTAGCAAAAATATATTTTAAATATTTGAAAACATAAAATAAACGTACAAGAGTTAGTTTAGAAAAGAGTTAGTTATAAAAGTTAGTTTTCCATTCAGAAATACACAAATGAACGTTTTCAAAATGTGACGATTTTTACTCAAAAATGCAAAGGGTAACCCCTTATTAAAAATCGAAAATTATGCCAAAATTTTTTTTTCTCTATTATTTGCAAATATATATTTTAAGCATTTGAAAACATAAAATAAACTTGTAAGAGTAATAAAAACGCAAGTTTTCCATTCAAAAATACACAAACGGACGTTTTCAAAATTTGACGATTTTTGCCCAAAAATGCAAAAAATTTTATCAAAATCGAAAATTTTACGAAAAATCGAAAAAAAAATTTTTTCCTCTATTATTAGAAAATATATATTTTAAACATTTGAAAACATAAATTAAACATGCACGAGCAATAAATGACAAGTTTTTCGTTTCAAAATACACAAACGGAAATTTTCAAAATTTGACGATTTTTGGCAAAGAATGCAAAGGGTACGAAAATCCAAAATTTTACGATAAATCGAAAAAAAAATTTTTTCCTCTATTATTAGAAAATATATATTTAAAGCATTTGGAAACATAAATTAAACATGCACGAGCAATAAAAAAGCTAGTTTTCCATTCAGAAATACACAAATGAACGCTTTCAAAATTTGACGATTTTTACCGAAAAATGCAAAGGGTAACCCCTTATTAAAAATCGAAAATTATCCCAAAAATGCAAAAAAAAAAATTTTCTCTATTTTTGGCAATTTTACATTTTAAATATTTGAAAACATCAAATAAACATGCAAGAGCAATAAAAACACTAGTTTTCCATTCAAAAATACACAAACGGACATTTTTAAAAAATGACGATTTTTGCCCAAAAATGCAAAGGGTAACCCCTTATTAAAAATCGAAAATTTTTTTTCTATTTTTAGCAATTTTATATTTTAAACATTTGAAAATATAAAATAAACTTACAAGAGCAATAAAAACGCAAGTTTTTCGTTTCAAAATACACAAACGGAAGTTTTCAAAATTTGACGATTTTTGGCCAAGAATGGAAGGGGGACTTTCTTAGATCGGAGAAAGTCATTGGCAGCATCATGCCACTTTCGGTAGAAATTGTCTATTTGTTTCCTCAGTAGTCCAGCATGCTGATCGGTGATTTCTTGCGATAATTTTTGTCTTCTAGGAGTTCATGCTGCAGCTCAATTGTACGTGTGCCGTCATCTCTTGCCTTTTTTGGTGATTTAAATTTTTCTCTTCTTTTTTTGCATAACAAGTAGAGAAGGGACGACGAATGTATTCAAAAAAGCATTAATTTAATTCAGTGTTTAGGGCTGTGGATAGTGTGTGTAAAAATTTTCGTACGATGTGGTGGGAGTTACAATGCCATTGAACTTTTAATATCAGTCTAAGTTGTTATTGTTTTATAAAATTTTATAAAATCTGTTGCATGAATTAACAACATGAAACGAATGAGGTAATAACATGCTTTTGATAATTAATTTTCCATCATTTCAATTTCTAAATTACAGTGACTTACTTCAGTTTTCACTCATGCACTTGTATGCACACAAATATTTATGTTTCTCATTTGGAGTATTTTCCGCTGTGCCGCCCAGTGTGGCGCGTATCCAAAAGTACAAAGAAAAAGGTTTTTATTTTTGTGCAACATAAAGTTGTCTTAAGGCGAACAATGACTTGTCACGTTTTGTTTATCTTTGCTTATGGCAATCTGTGAGCACACAACGCGCAACATTGCATTTTGAGCTGTAACATTTTTATATACCGCGTTCAACTGAAAAGCACAAAAAAAAAAATAAAATATCCGCCTTATTTAAATATTTGCCTTAATTTGACTCACACTAGGAAAGGCTTTTATTTTGATAGCCGTGTACGGTTGAGGGTATTTTGCATAAGAAAAATCAATTACAAAAATTATAACTGCAAAGTAAAGCTATAACGAGGAAGTCGTTGTCAACTTACCGTGCCAAAGGTTTAACCACTAAAAGCAACGTTTGTGAGCGATAAAAAAATCGAAACTGTTTCACGATAAAAATGTTTATTTTCATGCTATAATTTATTTTACGGCTGACTTTAGTTTTGCATTGCAAAAGAGACAGGCACGTGCATAAGCGTTGATACCACAGTGAACGGTTCACAACAATTGCTTCAACGTGGAAAAAAATATCTTTGCGGATTATTTACGGCTTCAAAGTTTTCTTGTATTTATTTGATCGATAAGATGGTGGGATTTAATGAGGAGAGCAACTGAAAAAGAGTAGGCAGAAGTAATTAAAATTAATTAAATTATAAAAATGTATATTGAAAATAAAAGACTTAAGCAGCAAACTTTTCTTATTTGGAAAATTGCTGTCAGAATTTTATTCATTTTTTTTGTTGTTTTTTTTTTTGTTTATTAATTAATTTAAAATAACCGCATCTGTATTGGTGCAGAGGTCTCCTTTCGCCTTAAGTCTTCCTCAACTAAAACTCTTTATATGCTTAATTAATTAATTTAATAATGTTTGATATTACATGTACGAGTATAGTTCAAAGCAAATGACAGTAGCCTGCTTTTGTGAACAGAAAACTTATTTTGTTGCCACTCAAGGTAACAAAGAATACTCTTCCAATTTTATTGTTTATTTTGAAAAACAAGTTTTTAAATGGAGTATTTAAATAATTATAATTTTTTAAATATTCCTGTTAAATATTCGTTATGCTTTTATTGCGTTTTTATTATTTCGATGCAATCTCGTGTGTCATCATTAAAGAAAAAATTATATTGAAAAATATAAATCATATATTTTTTTTTGCATTTCCAAATGATTTATACAGAATGAATTTCAAATGAATATTAGAATTATAAATTAACTTTATACTTTTAACAAAAAATTATTTATTTTATTATTACGTGTACTGATGCCACAATTTATTTAAACATTTAACTTGTACTGAATTTGTTATCATTTACACGTTGTATGGAACATGTTAAATGGGGGTTTCCCCCACAAAATTAATGAGAAGCTCATTAATAGAGTGGGGTTGCTTTAATATTTTCTGTAGGGCGCCATATCCGAGACCATATCTTTTCATTTCTAACCGGGAATCAGTTTTTATTTTTAACAACGATGATGTAAAATGTAAAATGTAAAATGTAAAACGTTTTGTGTGAGTGAGATCTCAATTCTATTGTTCGGCTTGCCAAAATTGCTTGTGCAAAGCAAAACAAAACAAAACAAAAGAAATTAATTAAGCTCTTCTTGTTAGAAAACGAATGCTGTTAAGACAAATGGTGTTAAACAAGTGTTCAAGGACGATATTCCAATCGGCCTTGAAATACAGTCAGTATGTCATTTCTGTATAATCTTTTGTATCTGCAGTCTCCACTCTTTTGAAGAAAAAACTATATTTTATAACATGAAAACGAAAATGACAACGAATATGTGTTAATTTAATGCAATAGATTTTGTTTTTTCGCTTTTAGTCTGTTCCATTTCATGCTCGTTATAATTTTTAGCTTCATGCTGATACACTGCTAAGCTTTCTAGTCGAATTAAATTTCAATTTTGACTTAAAATTTTGTTTATAAATATTTCCTGCTTTTTACTTTCAGGTATGGCAACTTCTTGTATTTTAATTAAATGTGGACCACACTTATGTAAGTTAAGAATTAGTAAAGGAAAATGTGTAATAATTTTGCAGCTCTCATTAAATTAAGTATTGACACAAACCGCTCCCCATTGCCAGTTACCATTACGCTATTTCAGTTTGAAAGAGGAAAAAATCCATGATCCCTCCTGACCAAAGTGCACACCAAAACTGTCACTTTTAATGGTTTCAAAAGTAACTGATGAATAATTTGAGGGCTTGCCTGCCCTCATATCTATTCGCATAAAAATGCGCCTCGCCATTCATTATGATTTTTTCTGTGAATCGGGCGAGCCTTAACATTCTATTGGCGTATGTATACTGCATATAATACACGATAACGTGTAAAATGTTTTAACGATTAAAACACGTTGGCTTATCGAATATTTTCCCATCATAAATTTCCCAAGTCTCTACTACTTGACCCTCCAAATATCAACTGTCTAAACTAACTTTTACCGAATGGCGACCAGACAAACTAGCATACCTTCCCGACGATTTACGAGCACTCTCTTATTATGTATTTCAATTCCCTTATTAATATTTTATTTGAAAGGTTTAAGACTTTTGGGTAACAAAGATTATTGGTGGTAACCATTAATAAAATTCCATTTTATGCATTTAAGTCGTGCATTTAGTTTTCATAATGAATCCGAAATAATCAATTTTTATTGCTTGTAGAGGCAATTCAATTTTTTATGTGTTTTTTTCTCTTGATTTAATCTATAACAAATTACATCAACGATGAATATATTTTTGTGGAATAAATTTATTACGAAACTGCAGCCATTTGATTTCTTTCATGATCTTCGCAAATGAACTTGAAATTATTTCAGTTTTCAAGCACACTCGCTCATCTATATCGAGCAATACTACTTTTGCGTGAAATTTAACACTTTTAATCTAAAAATATACTAGTGGAGTGCAAATGGGGGGAATATATTAAAAAGCTATTAATAAAATTTAATAGGCAACTAAACTCAGCCACATAAATTATGTAAGTTTATTGCAGTTAATCTACAACTCGTAAGGTTGGCTGCTAATTATGCATATTTAATAAGCAATGAAATCAATTTTGTTGTGACATTCTTAATAAACAAGAAATAGTTTTACCAAGAACACCCTGAAGTAAATTATTTTATTGACAGAATATGCACATCTGTTTCTGGTTTATTGAAATTGATGCACATTTAAGCCTTCTTAGATAATATAAAATGCTTTTAACGGCTGCCAGTGAATATAAAAAATTACTTGCATAGCAGGATTTTTCGTTAAAATTTAACATTTTCTTTGATCTTCAAGAATTGTAGTGGTCTTGAAAGATAAAATTTATGGTGCATATTATCCATAACTGGTAACCTACGAAATATCGTGGAAACAAATATTCTTCCACAAAAGCAGTTAAACAGGAAAAGAAATGAAATTAATGAAATCTCCTTAACAAATCGCACCAATAAAATTATCCTAAAACAAAAGACTGATGAAAGAAAACCGCTACAATGGCATTACGTTTCAGCACATTTATAAGAAAACGTTGCTCAACACATTTTTAAAAATAATTAAGTGCTCACACCAGACATTCTTAATTTAACTGTTAGTTAGTTATCATACGGTTGCTGACATTTTACATTTCATATCCTTCCGGGCTGCCTTTGCTCGCTGAACAGACCTTCAGAAGGGTTGCTTTTGGGGAATTTTTAAATTGAATACTCTGTATTACTCTGATAAATTGTGGCAAAATTTACTTCTCTTTTCTATTATTCTAATGCTTTCAAATTTAAAATAATTAATAAACTTTTCTAATTGTTACCACCCACTATACAGTTTCATTGTCAGTTGCATATTTCAAACTTCAATTTGTTCACAATCCACGAACACTGAACGCTCAAGACAATACACATATTTTTTATAAAATCCATGCAATTTTTTTTTGATAAATTATTCATTAGTTGCTTTTATTTATTGCAATTGTTGTTTGTCCGATGTGATATATAATTTCAGCAAAGAGCAAACTGCCTTGGCCTTAAACTGTAACCATATTAAGATCTCAGACACAAGAATGAAACGAGTCTTAAAATCTGTCTATTATGTTAATATTGAATATTAAATTAATTCGAAAGTATTTGAGGGAGAAGTTATGCGTGTGGCGAAGTAATAACTTTGGCAAAAGAAAAACAGAAAAACAAAAAAAAATTAATATTTTATATTTTACAATTTTTTTACCGCAGTGAATTTTATTTATTTTTATTTATCGGGCTGACTCTTTTTGGTACCCCGGGCAAACATATTGATGAAACTGGTGAAATCTTTTCTTTGAAATTAGCTGAATGTCCTTTAAAGTGGCAAATGGCAGCCACACTTATTTCCTTTTAGTATCGAATAGCCCAAAAAGTGTTTGCAGTGTTATTGACATCAAGCGGAGTGAAACGTTACTGCGAAAGACGCTACGCATTTTCTTATCAATCTATCTCATATCCCCACTACCGCATTGACCTTAAAGTCTACTTGTATTAAGACATTTTACAATTGTTGCAACCTTGCTGCTCTACCAGGCATGGTGATGATCATAATGATCATGTCTTCTTACGAATTTGTCAGTTGGAAATTAATTCCGTGATGCTTGATTTCTGTTTTACTTGTATACATTCAGGAACTCTTTTCATAATTGCTTGACACATATTTAAATTATTTTACTTTCTATCCAGCTGAATATATTTGTAACACTTTGCTGCTTGTACAGGGATTCTGATTATTAGATTTCCCACAGGTGGGGTCAATATCCGTATTGACAATTAATGGCATTCGCAAAGCTTCGCCTTATTTTTCTAACGTTAACTGAAGAAGGTTTTAAGACAATAACACAGTAACAGTGAGCTTAAACAGTCAATAACATGAGTCTATCAGTGAAAGGCTTAACCAGAAGTACTCATTTGTAGCGGTGGGGACTAAAATTGCGTGGTGTATTCGTAGACGGAATATTCAGTCTCTTTGCAAGACTACAATTTCGACACTTGTAATCTCAAAGTACCAAAATAATTAGAATAGGCGAAGTTACTCAATATGTAAATTCGGAAAAGAAGAGAAAATTGTGGAGTTGCACCTCTTTGGTATCAACAATGAAGGGAGTAGTTCCTAAGGATGTACCGGCGTTGACCAGCGAAGGGTTTCAACCATTTGCATAAGCTTTTGAATGGCAACTTTTACTGCAATTTCTTTATTTAATTTGCGAACCTACAAATTTCGAATGAAAAGCTTTGTTGAAAAGAAGAAAGCAATACTTATTTGCTCTGAGTCTGGCGCGGCTCACATCTACTTTCGATTCGAATAGCCATTATCTTGGTCAAAGAAATTTCTCAAACCCGCCCTACTAGAGTTAATCCTGTGTAGAAGTTTAGATGGCAAATGTTTCTCTTAGAAACATTTCTTAGAAAGAAAGCAATACTTATTTGCTCTGAGTCTGGCGCGGCTCACATCTACTTTCGATTCGAATAGCCATTATCTTGGTCAAAGAAATTTCTCAAACCCGCCCTACTACAGTTCAATCCTGTGTAGAAGTTTAGATGGCAAATGTTTCTCTTAGAAACATTTCTTAAAAAGAAAGCAATACTTATTTGCTCTGAGTCTGGCGCGGCTCTCATCTACTTTCGATTCGAATAGCCATTATCTTGGTCAAAGAAATTTATCAAACCCGCGCTACTAGAGTTCAATCCTGTGTAGAAGTTTAGATGACAAATGTTTCTCTTACTTGTTTAATGAGCAACAATCTGCTCTGCCTAAAATGAAATAACTTAAGCGATTTCTTTGAGCGATTATTCTCGCTAGAAACAAAACATCATCGTCTGTTATCTCTTTTTTAATTTAATAAAAAGCACATATATTTTTATCGTGTTGCCAAAGAAACTTTGAATTTTGCTTAACGTAAAATTAATTTGTGATTGATTTGCTCAACAGACAATACAACCTGCTCACGATTGTTATTATAAATTAAAAATTAATTTATTTAAAAATTCTTATTTCTTAAAGAATATTTTTCACAATAATTCAAAGCGGACCCTTCAAAAAGTCATGATTTACGCACGTTAAATATTTGCAGCGGCGAATTAATTTGCGTTGGTTTTCATCTAGTTGCTGCAACTACACTTTATAAATCGCTGTACGTGTAAATATCAATATATTAATCGTGCGCTGAAACGCCTGCACTTGATATTGTCACGGCTGCTGGAAAAATATTAATTTCGAAAGGAAGAAAAAACAAAAGCGAAAATATCACTTCGCACAATCGCTGCTGTTGCTGCCACGATTGCACTAAATATGTCGGCTGATGTTGTACGCCTTGTTACTGCATTTGATGTAGTTGCTGAAATTTCAAAGGCATTTCTCATTTTTCAAAACGGACACATGCAAACTGTACGTAGTTTGACTTGCCGTTTCGATTTGACTACTTTAAAAATATTTGCCAAAAGCAGACATATGGAGGAAAACTATAGGAAAATTTTAGTTTCTGACATAATCAGATTAAAGTTATTGCTGGTAGGAAATAAATCGCGGCAACAGAATCAACATAATTAGGAGCTTAATATGATTAATTAAGACTAGCTTGCAATCTGTGATTGAGTAACTGAGTAATAGAAAAAGCTCTTATTAGAAGAATCTGACGAGGGAAATAAAAACCAAACAATTGATAGTTTCTCACGAACTTAAAAGATATCTTTTGTAATGGATTATCTGTATATATAAATCTTATATCTATATAAAAATCTGCTATTACTATTTTTTTTATAAACTATTGAGTTTTTCGGATTATTTGCGTTTTTGCAGGAAATTGAAATCATTCACGGATTTGCTAAACTTCGGAGCCATTTTGTATTTCATTTTCATTTTCAGGTTTTTGCAATATTCAAAATTTTCGGAGTATTTCGGAATTTGGTGAGAAGACAAATACGAGTATACGAGCATGCAATTGCAATTACATTTCATTCACAATTTCATGATTCTTCATTGTTTAAATTCTTCGGAGTATTTTAAAACTTCTTTCGGAGTTTTTCCAGTAGCTGAACTTATTGAAAGGTCTAGTGAACTTCAAGCGATGTCTTAAAAAATGCACACGAAAAAATTTTCAGCATGTACTTCCACTTAGATTTCACTCCGATCGCCTTTCGCAGCGTTTTGCACTTTATGATAGTTTAAATTTGTTTATGGATTTGATGAACTTCTCTTACCGGTTCAATTTCACAAGCCTGCAATATGAAATTTTTCGGAGTATTTTATTTTTTCCAGTAGGTGAACTTATTGAAAGGCCTAGTGAACTTCAAGTGATGTCTTAAAAAAATGCACGGGAAGAAATTTTCAGCATGTATTTCCACTTAGATTTCACTCCGAGCGCCTTTCGCAGCATTTTGCACTTTATGATAGTTTAAATTTGTGTATGGATTTGATGAACTTCTCTTACCGGTTCAATTTCACAAGCCTGCAATATGAAATTTTTCGGAGTATTTTCGTTTTTGGCAGTTTTCATCATAGATTTTGATTAGTCGAAAAGTCGAAAGCATTGACTCCGATTTTATTAAAGTTTTGAATAATTCTATTCTTTAACTGGATTTTTGTATAATTTCCGAATTCTTTGCCATTCATTTATTCGAAGAATGTAATATTTTATTCTATTATTAGATTTAACTCTTGAACTCTTCAAGGTTAAAGTTCGTCAGTTCTCCTAGCAAAGCTCAGTCAAAAAGAAATTGTTTCTCAGTTTCACAAACAGGAAACTAAGTAAATAAAAACTTTGTGTTGGAAGACCCTGTATAAATTTCAATTTAAAATGATGGTAATAAAAATCACAATTTGTGTATTTAAGCTCATCATTTAACCAAATAACGACAATATGCATGGAACTTGTTTAAATGAAACTAAAAACGTTTTTTTTTTTTGTGTTTTATTTTTTATAATGTGTTAACGGTTTTTTAAAAGCGACATTGACATTATTAATTACGAAAATGATACGATTTATTTTTAATTTAAAGAAATAAAATGCAAAAAAGATTTTAACTGCAACCGGGCCATCTTTTTCTTTATGCTCTTCCAACTCGTATATAAAACTTGCAATTTAAAGCTTTTGTATGCTACTAATAAACAACAACAACCAACATTTTTCTCAAATACGATTTAAAGTTTTGCAAATATTTAGTCGAGGTTTTGGCTTCAGATTAAACTCTTAGAGAAAATTTATATAGTTTTTCTTTTATATTTAAAGAAATAACTTTTTACTTGTTGTTGGATGTTGAAAATTGCAGGTGCTGCCTTTCATTGTCATTGGTAGATTGTTTAAGCTGCAGTTGTAAAATTTCACCGGATTATGTTACTTTTAGGCACTGGTACACTTGAATTTAGTAATTTATATATTTTTTGCTAAATATTTGTAAAGTTTTTCTGGTCACGATTTTGTGTTTTTTTATACTGACATTGAAATTTAATTGCTGATTTTGCACAGCATTTATTTCTTTATGGAGGATAGAAAATTCATGCGCTGCTGCAAAGTTTCTCCGTCTTTATTTAATTTGTATAAACATGATTTCCCATTGTCACTGTGACACTTTAAATGCTGCCAGCAAGAAATGCTGTCCGCAGTAAATTAGAGAGAATTGCATATTTGTTTAAATTTAGTATGTGTATGGAGTTGAATTAAATTGATTTCATTCTCTGTTTTAAAAACAAAAGACTTAAGAAGCGAACATGCAATTTGGGTGGAGGGGAAATTTAACTTTTTTATCTCCTCCACAAATTGATTTAAACTCAAATGAATTAATAAAACATTTTAAACTTTCATTGAGATGGCGATCGCTAGAACTTTCAGATTCCAGTCTGTCCCCATTCCATATAATGGTTCCACTTAAGACCGCAAAGGGAATTAACTCATTAACTCATAAGAGTTAGGTCCGAAAAGGTATTCGGTGCAGGGTATTCGGAACTTATTAGAGTAAAATCCATGAAATGAAATTTCTCGTCCGGCACTCTGCATCTTCCCGAAAATTCAGGTCACCTAAAGTATTTCCCTCCCGTTCAATCTACCCTGCTGTTCCATGAACTATCCTCGTCTGTATTCCTTCATAGGATTTTGGTAAGCCTACCAACGATTTCACTTTCGCACATTGTCCTGTGATCGCAGTTGCCGGTTTCAATGCCAATCGTTTCCATATGATTAGCATTAGCGTTTTCATTATAGGGGACGATTAACCATTACATGATCAGGCGAAGATCTACATCGGATAAATAAAATTTATATTTTCGTTTCAGAAGAATCGATTTTTCCTTAAAGTATTCTAAGTCTGAAATTTGACATTAAAATACATATAATTATGTTTTTACGCGGAAAATAGCTTCATTGAAATGTGACGTAAAACATCCACTGAGCAACCGTAGAAAACATTTTTCCATATTACTCGTAAATATTAGTTTTGAGCTGCTCAACTTCACACTTTCACATTTTTTTTTCTTTTTATGTACTCAATTAATGTGGCAAATAAAATATTTAAATATATTTTTATAACATAATTTTTTTTAAGGTTTTAATTATAAAATTGCACCCTTTACATAACAGAGAAAGTTTTTCGTAAACTTTGAATAATATAAGTATAGTTTTGAGGAGAGAAAATAACGACAAAACAGCCTCTTAAAATCTTAAGAGATTTCGTAGCAACAAATTAAAATACATTTCAAGAATTCGAAGAAAAAGTTCACGATTCATCAAATTCCTTAAGTTTTCTGACGTCGAATCGTAAAGTTACATTTTCAAAAATGGATTTTATGATTTAATCATTAAACACAACGATTTTGCTGCAATTTCGTAAAATCAGATTTTGCACATCCTTTTGGCCACAAGTGGCAAGCATGTGTTGTGGTTGTACGAATACATCGTTGGTAGATTAAAAGCTTATTCTTTCAGGTAAACGAAAGAGAAGGATGAGAAGGATACCGATAGCGAAATGTCAAATATAGCACTTAGATACAAGGTGGCGCACAAATTGCGCCATTTACATCTTATTTTTCAGTTGGAAAAAATGCTTCTTGAAATTATTTTTTTTACAAATGTTAGTTAAAGCTCCACCGTAGCAGCTCCAGAACAGCAGAACAATCAAATGCTGTTGAAAACATATCCTTCAAAACTAATAACAGGTGTCCCACCAACTTATCATTATAAAAATTATATAAACTGTTGACGGAAATTCTATTTTAACAAGAAAAATAAGGAAGTCATTTACAACCAGATCCAAAAGAAATAAATTGTATTCGCACAAAAATAATATTAATGGAAATGATTAATTTTTTGAAAATAATTGACCTATTTATTCATACGGAGGTAACCGGACTTCTTCCGATTATATTAAAATTATTTACTACATTTGCTTAAGCCTGTCAGTCAGTGGTAATCCTTTGCGACGACACATTGATGTTACTTGAAGTCACTTGTAAAAGTTAGTTTGTAACGAATTCTATGCGACCCTGCCTGAACCCTTTTTTTCATTCTGTTACGCGATACTTCCATTTTTTTCATTTTCTTCAAGTCAATCTTTTTATTATGGAAAAAATTACGTACTTTCTCTAATTCCTTGTGTCCCAGTATTCCTAAAATGTCTAAATATATTAAATTTTAGAACCAAATTCATCAATCATTCGTTTCTCTTCAAAAATATGTGAACAGAAGAAGCTCTGGTGTGTTGTTTGTTGCGCGTGCCACATTGAATAAATTAATAATTAATTGGCTTGGAAATATAAAAATCGTATTTAAAAAAAAAAAGAAATTATAAATTATTAGAGAAATCGTAGAAAAGATAAATTGGGAATATATTTCGATTGCAACAAAATTGTTGTGTGTAATTTTTAAATAACTTCACAAAACAACATAAAACGATTAATCGATTATTTTTTTTAAAATTTTTTTTTTTTAATTTTTTTTTCGTTTTTAATTAGATTTCTTTAAATTTTTTTCTAATGGCTCTGTTTACTTGAATTCCAAATGTTTTATATTCGCTTGAAGAAATGAATAAGTGAGCACAATTTTATACATCCCCACTCGCAATAATGTATTTTTGTGTATCTGTGTGTGTATGTACACGTATGCTGTCTGGTTTAGCTTCAACACATTAATGCTAATTAAATACGCGGAAAAACTTGTTGTTGTTTGCGTTGTGGAACCGCGGCTGTTTCTTATTTTCCGTTAAAAATGCAAAAGGAAAAACATGTTGCAACAATGTTGCATGGAAAATAAAATAGATAAACAACAGCAATCAAAAAACGTAATCAAAAGACAATGATTGGGAAAATATTTAAAAAAAATAGAAAAAAAAACAAGACAAGTATTAAATTAAACGTTGTCTAATCAAAATATTAATTCATACTGATTGAATCTGTTAAAAAAATTTATTGTTCTTTTTGGTAAATTTTTTGCTTCTCTTCTCATTCATGCTTAAAAGCCAAGAATTGCTATTCATTGAGGGCGGCGTAGTAAGTTCTGCTAAACAAGTTGACAGCAAAGAGTTTTGATTGGTTGTGAAGTAGAGGTGATACTTTCTCAGATACTCAGATACTTTCATATCTGGATTGTATTAAAATTGTCCTAATTCAAGTCCAAGTGTCCTGCTTATGCAGGATGATAAAAATATCTGTAGCAAGTATGCCTCGAAAAGTATTTAATGGCTTATTCATTTTGTATTAGGAGGTAAAAAGTGTTTTTATGTTTCAAGGAAGCAGGACTACGGTTCGGACTGGAGCTTCCTTTATATTTTTAATTATACAATAATTTTCTGCCAAAATAGTTTGTAATATTTAATATTAAATACTTTCGTATTACAAGTAAAATAAATTAATTTAAGCTTAAACTTCAAAGCACTGCACTTAAAATTATATCTCAAGCCAAAGTCGAGGTCACAATCTTTCGCTTAAATCTTATATCTGAAATAGCAGTTGAAACTCACATTTTCATAATTGATTTTTATTGGGGTTGACCCCTTTCACTGCTCCGAGAGTTATGTATACTGTATCAAGTATAAAATGAGTCCCACGCCGGATTTGGTAATTTGAAGCAGCCTTTCAAAAACAAAAAACCCCAAAAAGGTAAATCAAATTATCACCCTGCAAAGTGTTGCCCAATTGAACACAAAAAAATTGCATTTCAATTCAATTGTTTAGCATAAATTAATTTCTCAACAAATTGAATTAAAAGACTCTTCCACATGGAAAGAAAAACTAGCAACGATGAGGAAAAACTAAATTATGAAATGAGTTAAAAAGATTATTTGAAGAGTTTTTGCTTCAACCATTAAATGCTGATAATTGTCCATCTAAAAAAAGGGGGAAACCAAAAATTATATTAGCAATTTGCATATTTTCCAAGCCAGTTAATTTCATACCCTCTTCTTATTATTTTTCACTTGTTGTCTGGCTTAAATTATGCTAAACTCTTTTCGCCATTTAGAAACAATTTCGTATTTGTATTCAAACATTTTTCATACTTTAATACGATTGTTTAACTATTTATTTATGCTTTCATCACAATTTGTCCAAATTATGTTCAGGTTACGTTTTGCGGTTTTCATTACGGAAACATCTAAGCAGCGAAATTGATGAAATCTAATTTCATTTTAATTTGGCAGGGCATTTCGAAATTGATAACCAAAATATTTTTAATCATTTTTTAATGAGCTCGTTATGTATCTCTTCTAATAAACAGGAGACAAATAAATTGATGGCGGCTACTTTCTGTCATCCGACTCCACTCAGTATGGTTATTATGAAATGGTCAGATGATTTGGTCCGGAGCCAAAGAGAAGACTGCTGGGAGAAGCAAAATTTAGTTTTCAGAAAATCAACTTTAATGAACAAACTTTTGCTAATAACTTAATAAAAAATTAATTTTTAGGAAAATTTTACAAAATTTATACAAAAATTGTACCCTGTTTAGACATGCGATATTCATAATATGCTCAACTTAACTTTAGTAAATCTTTTATTCCCCATTCACGAAAGCAACTTATTCTACTGCCTTGGACAATTCAAACTTTATATTCTTTAAGGAAATCCTTTAGTGTATCATAACAGCAGTCATTGGCAATATGTGTGCAAGTCTTATTTAACACTCTGTAAAAGTACTTCAACAGGTAATGAGACGAATATACGGAATATTAAAAACAGTACTTTAAAATTTGACGCTCTTATCGATAATTAGGCCAATATTATTTATTAATTTCTTATGACTATGAAAAACATAAGTAAATAATAGAAACATTTAGCAATATAAGCAAATTATAAGTGAGGTTAGAAAGTCGCTCCATTCTCGATGTATTTTACGGTTCACATAATTAGCATACAAGAGGAACTAAATTGTATAGAAAGATGAATCATCTTCAAGCCTTCGAGCAGACTAGAGCTGCACACACCAATAATAAAAAACTACAAACCTTAAATAAAATGTTAACCATTTTTACAATCCTTCAGAAGTCGTTAGGCCGTCTTCAATTCAGCTTTAAATTCAATAATCGATGGCTTGCTGATTTGATGCCAATATGTACTTAGGGCATCCTGTCAGAAGTCGTTAAGCTGTCTTCAATACAGCTTTATCCTACATAGTCGTACGATTCGTTCACACGAAAATCTGATGCGGTTTCATCCTATTTCAGCGTTCTTTGTGTCTTACTAGCTTGAAGTAAACACAACTCTGATCGCATGAAAATGTTTAACAGTTTTTCATATCACGTGACTTGTCAAAAAATCTGCATTTGTAAAACACACTATCCTATTTGACAAATCTTATGCTTCGGTGTACTATAAAAGCCTCTGTATGGGAGATTTTATATGACAAGTTGTACGATTTGGAAAACTTGATGAGCATTTTTATAAAATGGCATTTTCCATGAGATCGAAGGATCTATTTTCTAGCAATTAAAGAGTCACATGTTTTAAACTTTATAAATAATTAATTGCTGGCAATTCAAAGTGAGCCGAACACCTTCTAATGTGGCGGGCTCTCTCAATAGCACTCATGTATAAAATATTAATAACACGATCCATTTCAAATATGTAAATAAGCTTTTTAGCATCACAATGCTAGCGATCATCAATGTAATTTAAGCGTGTTAACAGATGTGCTTAATATTTGTAACAAATTTAAGTAAAACTTTGGTGTTAAAATTGCCGTAAAAGCGAAACCTCTTTGAAAAACAAGACAATACAAAAGACTATGGCGGCAAACCATGCCTTTTAATTGTTGGCTGCTTGAATTTTTAAATTGAAAAATAAATATTCATTCCAAATCCTACTCATGTTTGGTGATTTGCATTTAGCTTGTGGACTTCGAACATCATAAATAATTATTTATAATTATTTATGAAAATATTATTATGCAAATTTGTTTGTTACTGCATTTCGAGTCAGTATTCGTTTAATAAAGACTTACAATTATTAATCCCTCCAAGCTATTAATGCAAGCTTTTCTAAAATATATAATTTGGAATGGTTGGGAGCTCGTTTTATATAGTTATTAATTTAGATAACGATGGCATGTGATCTTGTTTGAATCCGTATTATGTGCTGATAACACACATTTTCAAATATCTATTGTATTCGTAATTGCTTAATAATAAAGTGAGCGAAACATTAAATAAAAGTATTATTTTCTGTCCTTGTCCAGAAGTGAGCGGTTGTCATTCCGAATTCTGCCGTTTAATGTTTCTATTGGTTTTCAAGAATGAAGATCTTTGCTGCAGACGTAATAACCTTTACTTGACATTCATTTCCATTACACAGAAAAAAAATTTTTTTTCTTTAGTATTCGCAGTTTGTTGAGTAAAGAAAATTGTATTGACTTTTTAAACTGAAATTTCTGAAAGTAATAGAGTGTCTAAAGGGAAATGGTTTGTGAGTTGTGTTGCTATCGAGCTGTTCCTTAAAATAGCCTTTACATGATGTATTTATACTCCAATTATTTTCAATTGAGCCCGTCCATGAAATATCGTAAAGTTGGAGGCTTTTGCTCAGTTAAACTATGCTTTTTTTCAGATTCAAGTTCGGAAAATTAGTTGGCTATTTAGACTTTCAATAGTTTTGAAATTGTTTATGTATTGAGTACTTTATAAAAGTGAATTTGCTCAGTGTACTGTTTTAAAATATTTTATCGATTTTACATTCAAATTCTTAACATGCAATATTTTATTTTTTTCAATCCATGAAATATGCTTCACTTGTTTAAAGTCTTCTTAAATGCTTTAATATCTCTTTTGTTAATTGTTGTTGGTATATTTGATTGGTGAAGGGATAGTTATCGCTCATATTATAAATTCTTCTTATACTTCCTTCAAAGTAAGACATTAAATAAATATCTCTGCTTGGTAAATCTCCAAACGAAACATCCTTTCTTATCCTTTCGGAAGAGGATCATAAAAAATTTAAAAAACCAAAAAAAAAGTGATATATTCGTCTCTGCCGAATCTTAGATACTCTTCTCTAAGAATATGTTCCAAAGCTATTTTTGTGAATTTCATACTGGATAAAAAAAAGTCTGAGCAGATGGGTTTATCTTTTTTTTTTTTATTTTAAGGAAAATCCAATCCCAATTCACACCACGATACAATTAATGAGTGCCCAGAGACAGATGGGCAAAACTCATCTAAATTCTCTTTTCATATGAAACGGTCGCAAACTAATGTTGTAGATATTATCAGCGCCTTATCCAACCTAAACATACCCCTCTGCCCTTTTTCATGGAGAAAACCCTTTAGCCATGTATGATCACCAAAAAATTTTTTCTAACTGGCGGGCAGTTTCTTGCAGTTTCTTCTTTTTAATTGATCATTTTCTGTCCAGTAAAAACGCATTTTGCAATATTACATATTTATCGAATTGATCATTTCTGCACTGAACTTTAAATTTATCTAAATGTGTTCCGAAAGAAAGGTGATCCTTCCTTTTGAGAGTTTAATCTAAAAAAATTGTAGAAAAGGCTGGTAGGAAGAATATAAATTGAATTATTGCGGCCATAAATAATAAAAAATGATCAATCATTTTTGGTGAGAGAATGGACGAACTCAAAATGGTGGATTCCACAGCAAATCGATTTGAAAGTGGTTCCTTTACCCCGCTACACTATTTCATACAAACCAGAGCCGTAGAAAACCACACCTGTGTTCCTTTCCTTCACTATTTCAATAAAAAATTGAGTTTTTTAATAACTTATCACATTATTAATGATACCAAATTCAGAAAATTGTAATATTTTCTTCTCGAAATTTATTGAAAAGCCAGAACTTAAATTTACCGCCTGAAGAAAATCATTACAAATACACAGTTTCCAAAAAGGGAAAAACTGTTGCAATTTCAAATACACTCGTACTTTGGCGTGGAAGCGATTGTGTAAAACAATTTTAATGGCTTAAGAACAACATTCAAAATTTATAAAGCAATCACTGAAATAAAACACGGCACGTACTGGTTGTTCATTTTACACAAAACAACTTTTATTTATAGCACTGTGAGCAGTTCTAAAGACAAGACCCTTTTGAGAATGGAACACACGAAATCAAACTTGGCTATTTGAAATTCCTCTGGCCAAATTTGCATTGTTCTTAAAATATCTCAAATAGTTGTTTTTCTGTTTTATGATTATTTTCTATTTGTTTTTTGTTTTTTGTTGTTTTTTTTCTTCTTGGATTTGGCCAGTGGATTAGCCGCTGGCTTACAATGTGTTCTTTTTTATTTTCATTTAAGTTTAACAACTAACAAGACAACAAGCAATACTTGCTTAAATTTAGTATCATGTTGAACGGAACGTACGAGTACTTGTTGTACAAATCGGGGTTAAATTTATAAATCAAAGCAACACGCTTAAATCATCTACTGACTGACTCACCAGCGCCAACATATAACAGCAACAACAACAAAAAATTAACAAAAATTTAACATTTACAAGAAAAACAGAAACGCAAAAATAAAATTTTGATCAAAATATTTTCAAGAAAATGTTAAATAAAATTAAACTAAAATTGTCTGAAGCGCAGTGTGGAGGGGCCGATCCGTAGCTTGATGAGTGTTTTCTTAGATATTTTGAATTGAAATTGGTAATACTGTTTTGAGGGTATCTCGGTTTGACCAAATTCTAGAAAACGATCCCATCCTAAAACTTCACCAAGGCAATTGTACAGCACCCCAAGCTTCGTTATAAACGTTGAACCATCACATCAAATTATTGTACAAAGTTTAAAAGGTTTTTGGGCAGGAGGAGCTGTCGCTACGCAACATTCGGTCATGCTGCTCTTTGACACTCTTTAAGACACTGATACATTTTTTGTAATTTTTTATAGATCGGAACTTTTGGGGGAATTTCTTGAAGAACGATACCCCTGAAGGAGCATGATTAGCAATATTTTTGAACCACAGTATCGCACAATACAATTAGAATCCAACACTGGAATCCAAATTTTTGTATGAGATTTTTTCAAAAACATTTTGTTCCATAACCAGGAATTACGGCGTTCCATACAATATGATCGGATTAGGACGGAAAGGTGAAAAAGATATTTTATGGTAGCCAATTCTTATTAATTATTTTACCTCAGCGATCAAGTAGTGCTACAGAACAACGGCGATGCCAACTGTATGAAATACTCTCTAAATGCAAGCTGACTTGCAACGTGGTAGCCTGTAGGTGAAAGGGATACAGCTAGAGGAAGCTAACACCGTTTGAGAATATTTCGCCCACGAAATACTGTTACTGAAGAACGGAAAGGAGTGTAATGGATCACATGTTTGTTATCATCGATGTCTATTGGTTACTAGTAACCGCGAAGTTACAAGTGAATATGCCTCTGAGTCCACAGATCTCTAATCACATTAGTGAAAATTAAGATCCATTTCTCACGACTGCCGAAGGTAGGAGATCTAACTACGATCTCATCCAGATCCACCAAAAGCCGTATTCATTTTCTTGTTTATATTGTATTTGTGCTACTTATATGTCACGTACTGTAACTGCCAAAAGTTGTCTACATCGGGGACGATTAATAATTCTGTGAATCCGTACTTTCGGCAGCCATTCAAAGGAATCTAATACTCAAATACCACTGGTGCATTAAAATTTCCCATCAAATTACATAACACGTACATCTGAGAACAAATACGAACCTACTATGCCAAGCTCCTCTGGGCCAAACTCGAAAGGCTATATTTCATGGGGGAGTAAAATGTTGCTACCAAAAATACCTTAAGAAGATCTACCATTCCTTATCTATCCGCCTCTTCCCCACCCGGATTATCTACCGGTACTCCTTTCCCATCAACAAAGAACAAGAAAATGCTTTTTAAGGTTAAACCAGGTATTGCATTAGAGCTGCATGTATAACGACAGAGACCACCTTCAGTGTGTCTCGGTACTCGCTGTCCGTTTCACGCATCGAATAAAGTTAGTTTTGTCCGATTCTTCTTTTAATTGAATAATAATTCCTAAACAATAGTTTAGATGTAAATTAAGCTCACAAGATTTGAACTTGAGACAATTTGATTATAAATTTAGAATTTAATAACTCCTCTTCCATAAATGGCATTAATTAATAACAATTCAATAACCATCTTGGAAATGACAAAAATTTGCATACTTGATTATTTGTGAGGAGCATCGGATTTACTGCCATTGTAAGATTCTGAGAGCATACATATTCTGTAAACAATTTGAAATTTAAACAGCTTTAATTAATTCGAGCGTCAAGTTGACTGACTGCTGTTGTAAACCCGAAACATTTACATAAATCCAACATAAGCAAGCCTTGTAGCGCGTGTATTCAGTGTGCGTCTCTAGAAGATGTAATTTAAATCTCCACTTAAGAACGAAAGATGATTAGCAGCTGTTGCTGCAGATCAAAATATTGTTCTTTCAAGTTGAAGTCTCAAGCCAGTCAAACAAATGTCGTCTTAAATTGTAGAAGATTAAAGTGCAACCGCAAGACGGGCTGGAAACACTTTAAAGATTTAATCAATGGCTTGACAATCTGCGAACACCGTCAACACTTTTGTGACAGATTATTGGGCGAGAACAATAATTATTTTTGATACCCTCCCTTCTATTAACTTGGAAGGTTGTAATTAAGCAGAGTAGCGTAAATAAAAAAATTTTATATAAATTTTCCATACTATTCCGAGGCCTTTTTCTTCAATGAGCAAATAGAAAGGCGCGACATGCCACACAATGCACACTGCAAAACTTCAAAGAGACTTCGGATGAAAAATCAATTTCGTTTTCAGTTTGAAAGAAGTAACGTACAGTGATTCCTCCTGACCAAATTGCACGCCAGACTGCTACTGATGAATAATATTAAGGTTTACCATTGCCCAGAACCGACTATACTGCTTATTCAGATATCCATTCAAATGAAAATCTGCCTCGTAGCCTATTATGATTCTTTCATGAAAATCGTGGTTGCCATGGGCGAGCTGTATGAACGATTACAACACGCCGCTTTACCAAATATTTTTCGAAAATAAATTTGCCACGCCTCTACTTCACTATTGCAAAATATGAACTGTCAAGACTTATGGTTACCGATACGGGCACACTCTATATGCTTGTGACTCAACGCTTGCAAACCAGGCGATTTCGCCACTTCCTTTAATCCATAATTGTCATTAGTAATCTGTATAGCAAATGTAATCACCGTTAGGCGAAGGAAAAAAATTAAGTCGATGCGAGAAATGTTTTTTCGCCGGATAATTGGCATTGCCGATTAATCGAATCTAATGTTTGTATGTATGTAGTAGTAAATTATAGTAAATTTAACTCATTAAAGAAAAATACTGCCCAGTAATATATCAGTGCAAACTTACAACTCATTTTGCTATTAATTAACAAAAAATGAAAAATTATGACTATTAATAATAAAATCGCAGTAAATCCCTTTTCCGTTTGAGTTATACGTGAATTTAGTGCGATTAATTGGCCGCAATAAATACATTTAGTTTGTTTTAAATGCTCACATAAGCAGCACCATTTGAAAGCAATTTAAAAGCATCTACGAAATTTCAAAATTTAAATTATGAAAAGCATTAATAACAGGATATCGATTGCATGCGAATTGGAGTGGGCCTCTGAGAGTTGTAATCAAATATCATTGTAACCAACAATTTGCTTTTATTTATGCGTAACACCCAAAGCCAACAAACATTTACCGGCGTATTGCCCAACCGACGCAGAGTAAAGTTGTAATTATAATCCGTGAAACGGCAAATGCCCCGACGAATGAACGAAAGAGCAGCAACCAGCATCACGTGTACTGTGTGGCGGATACCACTACGTCTCCATTGATCGCAGCCAGCAGCATTCCAATAGTTTAAGTTACGCAGCATTAAAATACATACACAATAAATTTTTTATTATTTTTTTTTTGCCTTTTTTTTTGAAAGGTGTTTGTATGAATAATTTTTGGTTAAAAAGGCATGTAGCAATATTTAAACCAGATCCAATAATGTATTTGACCAGAACTTTTAACATGACAAAAATCAGCAGCGCAATTATTCTTAATAACCGTCTACACAGTTTGCAACAAGTAATTATTCCCACAACGTTTCTATAAAAAAGTCTTCATTTTAAACGCTGATCAGAAAACCAAAATATTAATTACTTTTAAAGCTTAAGGGCTTTTAAAAATCAACAAATCAATAACGAACATTTTAATTAAACAACTTTCGCTTTTTGAAAGCTCTTCAACTCTGTTAGTAGATCGATTACATAAAATTGTTACAAATTCCCTCTGATCGCATGGTCACGAATTTGCTCGTTACAAACGAAAAGCAAAAGGGGCAAGTTTTAAGAAGTATTCAGGGTACCAAATCTGCTCTTTTCTAGCCCCGATAAATACTTTATATATGATATTATATTAAAATCGGTTTGATACTCTTCAAGAATTATATTTCAGTTGTAAGCTTCTGAAGTGCAGATTTATCCATATGAGCATTAAAAATTTCATTACAACCACTTTTACAACAGTACTTGTATTTGGTACTCTGAAAAGTCTATCAAGAGTACTAATTTCCTTCCGCTTCGTGATCTTGTAAACTTTCATCTGTATCAAACACAAATGTTCTGACATTTTTTTATAGGGAAGGAAAATACAACTATCTGGTCCTTAAGTCGCCTTCAAAATTTATAAATCAATGTTTATTTGCCCAGATTAGTAAATTAATTAATTTAAATAATTTTTTTTCCGATTTTATTTAACAACTTTTTTTTTGTTTTTTATTCCGAACACTTTTTCCTGCCACTATTAACAAAATTATAGAATCGACTTTGCAACTGCAACTACAAGGCATTGCTTACCCACTTCCACCCGCTACTAACATATTAAATTTCCACTTTGGAGGTACGTTTCCAATGCACTCAAGCATTGCATTCAGTGACTTTAATAAAAATTATTTTTTAAATGTTTTTATTTCAAGTGTGACAGCAATTGACAACATTTTCATTTTTGACATGATGGAAATGTTGGCAATATTTTTTCTTATTCTTCACTAAACTTGCTTGTTTCTTCTTGTTATTAGAGCGCGAAAAGATTTTTAAAATAAGATAACTTAATTAAAATTTTAACCGAAAAACGTTAGTAAGTTTAAAAAAATTTTAAAATTTATATGAAAAACTTATATTGGAAAACGTTTTTATTTTTTTGTACTCATTACAAATAGTTTAAAGAGATATAAAGTTATTTATTTTATATGTTACCAGCTGTGCCACAACCGCACAGAAACACTCTTCACAACCCATAGTGCATGCATATAAAATGTGGTCAAAATCAGTCTGGTAGCTTTTGAGTTTATCGATCATTTTTATATATATAGAGATTTGCAAAAGTTCTTAAATAAAGTTCCGTCTTTAATGAAAATAAATTGTTCACGAATTATATGTGATTTGAGAACATCTACAAAAAACACCTCTGATTCAGTAATGACTTCCCAAGCGGATTTAACCGTTTTTAACAACTCCAGAGTTCATTAATTTAGTGTTAAGCGTGACATTTTCTAGACATTGTTAACTTGTGCAGAGTTACTTAATAGATTAATTTTTTTAGTATTCCGAGCTTGTGAGGACCTTCGCGAATATCCACTTCTTAGAATTTTTTCCAAACAACTCCACTAGGAAGCAGTTAAAGCGCATGACTTTAGCCATTTAGCCATTTATTTTTGACGGAATTTGACTGTTGTGTTTATTTGAAATTCATATTTTTAATAATACAATAATTTAATACAAGTTATATTGTGTAAGTCTTGTGTGAAAAAAGCATACGAGAATTATTCTGCTCGTACCATATCCTTTTTTTAAATTAAGTAAATTCTAATCAATTCTTTCTGATCACCAGTGCTACAAAGTTAATTTATAGCATTTATTTGACATTTTAAAACACTAATGTATATAAATAACTATAGTAAGATCTCGATACTACGTAATGATTGGAAAAACAGTAGGCACTCTTTAAACACGCTACTAATCATTTGACCATTAATTCCATATGACCATTAAGCTTTGAAACTAATTATATCTATTGGCTGAATAACATGTATTTCAACTACCGATTCTAAAGTTGTTTATTGATATTTCTAAATGTTAGAGGTAACCGGTCACTATAGGTATATATAACCGCCCAAAATGCCCAGATAGTTTACATAATAAAACATATTTCATAAGAAAATATTAATTTTATTTAAATATTCAGTTGATTTTTACCACAATTTTAATTTTATTTATTTTAAAATTTCTGGATATTTTCACTCGAAGATTTTGGATAATAAAGAAAACCAACTGTATAGCAATCAATGCTGCCATTTCTAATAATTTCGATTTCTCAAAAATTTTCATAAAATTTCCCTAAATGGTGAAGTATGTTAAAAACCAATTCAGTTTCATAAGCCCTTAAATTTCCTAATCAAAACTTGAAACAAAAAATTTATTTGGTTGTAAAACAATGCAACACGAAGAAGAGTTGCATGACAGTTGCTGTGGTTGCCCCACGAAGAAGTGTTAATACGGATCCATCTGAGCCTATTCGTGGCGTATTATAAAATTTAATCTGCATTAGTTGTCATATAAAAGGCAATTGTTTTAAAATGCATTCAAACTCATTGTAAATCAGTCACTTGATGTTGGCCACCTCTGTACTTGATAATTAAGTTCAAGGTCAAAGTTCAAAGCCAGTTAAAAATCGTTTAACTGTACAAAGAAGTAACAAGTATTTCCTTGTATAGTATAGTGCATGGAAGTGAATACTTGAATTTCGCTGCATTCCAGTGTTGATAAATTAGAGATTAATCTTGTCAACAGTAAATGAGTTCGATTCACTGGAAAATGAATTTGGAAAAACTAACGTACGCTAGTATGAAGAACGCTGCATTTAAGCACACGTCATAGCAAATAAGAATCAATTCGCATAAATAAGACGAATTGAATTGATTGTCTCAATTAACGTTTCATTAACGTGTGTTTGAATAGTAAGCAGTATGTTGAAATAAATTTTTTATAACTTGTTTATTGACCCTTCCATGCAAGGTGGATTACCTTTAACCAATTCAAACAAATTATATATACATACATACATACATACATACGTATCTATATGCATATTTATCGCTGTTTCCCAATGCCTTACAAAATGTTTTATAAATCAGATATCATTAAAAATGTTTGTTAATTGAATAAACCAAAAATATTATAAAAAAAATTCAAGAAGTTCACAAAACATTTTCAAACTAGTTCCATTATCTTGTTCATTCTATTGAAATAAACTAGTTGAAGTGGTTTCAGATATATAAATCACCACCCATTTATTGGATGTTTAAAATCTACAACCGTTTCCATATCTTTTTCCATATGTTGTATTAATACTTATAAATGTAAAATTGGCCATTTCTGTCAGTTTTCTTAACTCGTTTCGTTGTTTATAATTAAATGTCTTCTCCGTTTCTCAAAATATCTTTAGTTAAATATTTTTTTTCTACAAAAATGCACAACTTCAGTCTACGAAAAATGCAGAAACTATTAGCGTTAATTACTCCACAGTGTAACCTTCTGACTGACAGCTAAAATCTTACAAACAGTTTTAAAATATTACAAAATAATGTAAAGTTTTTATTACACCGGTGAGGAATAGTGCACGCTGGAAGCATGAGATTCTATCTTACCGGTTAGAAATATTTATTCTGTTGAAGATGAGTTTGGGTCCGCAGCTTCAAATTTTTGACTTTATTCTTACATATTTCCCGCATTTAACATAACAAGCTACGCCCACAAAGTGCAAGAGCACTGCTACAGTATAAGAAGTTGACATTAAATGCATTAATGACGCCTCTCTCAAAAATGTCACATAAAAATATAAACATTTTTGGAAAAAAAGAGAATTACAAAATAGAAGAATGTACAAAGAGAACTTCATTCTTCTTTGTTTTTCCGTCCGTTCTCAGCTATATCGGTGGTATCGTTGTTGTGTAGCTGCGTTGATTCCAAATTAGCTATTCAATTAACATTAAGAATTTTGTGAATCTGTTTAGTGCATAATAAAGAACGAATATTCAATCAAGATCGCCTACATTCCTTACCATTCCATTCATTCCTCTCTCACTCACAAGCCAAAAAATTGTGTATCGAAAGTTTTTATACTGTAGACACTCTTTTGGTTTTCCGCCAGTGATGCCATTTGTCTGGTACAAGTTCCAGATGCAGGGTC